>JAKSZT010007815.1:9581318-9633346 GCA_026826555.1 Tolypeutes matacus | reverse complement strand
GAAGGGAAGGGAAGGGAAGGGAAGGGAAGGGAAGGGAAGGGAAGGGACAATAAAATAAATCAAGCAAACAGATGCCAAATTTATAAGATATGGAAAATACTGATATACATCTATCACATATTCAGAGTAAATTTTACAATACTAAATGTACAATACTATTATTTAAACTCAAATTTATGATACTTCACAATGATATTATTTTCTTTAATTCTTATAAAATATTATCATCATTATTACTAATTTATAATATTTATAAATACACATGAAGCAATTACTGGGAAACTGGAACTCTTTTTTTAATGATATGGAGAGCCATGTTATATTTAACACACTTTTTAAAATGCTAAATAGAATGTGAAACTTTTAATTTGACATGCTTTCATTAATGTTAATTGGGTATTTTGGAAAACTCATTAACTCATCTATTGTTTTTTGGCTTAAAAGTATTTTCTATTTTTCATGTTCTTAATTTCTGAAGCACATTGAGTGATTGATTAAATGATTGATTGTTTGATGCAAGTGTAGTGCTCTTTCTTTATTAAAAATTATAAAGTAACTTTTGGCCTAGTCTTCACATAGAGAGGATAGAAAAACAAGTCAAACAATATTTTTAAAAGCAGACAAATCCAAAATGTGGGACAAGGCAATTTGTATTGTCTCTGAAAGAAGTCAATATCATTTTAAAAAGTGGAAACTGTTCTAGATTAAGAGACCAAAGGGGAAAAAACATGAGTATTTTGATTGGATAATGTAAATGAAAAGAGCATCTTTACAAAATACAGTTGGGAATATTTCAATATCAATCATGCAGTAGAAGATAGTAGGTATTTTTTCTAATATTATCCATTATTATAATGCTATTTTATTTATATAAGAGAATACATTTATTTTTAAGAGACATGTGCAAAGTGCCATGGTCCAGCAAAATGCTCACACACACATACTTATAGCATGGTATTTAAAGTTGTTGAATCTAGATGGTGGATATATGAATGTTTTCTTGTGCTGTCCTTTGCTGTATCAGTATATTTGGAAATGTTCATACTAAAATCTTGAAAAATTATAAAGCCTCTGCGTAAGTATTGAGACTAGAGATTCGAAGAAGGGAGAGACCCTGGATCAAGGAGCTCATATTGTACATACCAAATTTACATTTGAAGAATTTGCAAAAGCCATTCTTAACATTTTAAGATCAGTTCAGAAATATAACATCAGAAATTCAATGCTAGGAAACGCATATCTGAACTTTCCAGGACACTTTCCTGCAAGTTGTCCAATGATGAGCTAATCCAAGTGACTGCCATTGTACTTCAGCTTTGT
Organism: Tolypeutes matacus; assembly: GCA_026826555.1. Taxonomy (NCBI): domain Eukaryota; kingdom Metazoa; phylum Chordata; class Mammalia; order Cingulata; family Chlamyphoridae; genus Tolypeutes; species Tolypeutes matacus. The sequence continues at coordinate 9,632,026 of JAKSZT010007815.1, read as the reverse complement.
AAGGTCAGGAGCTCCCCAGACCCTTAAATGTTCAATGATCTTATTTCTATTTTCATTTTTAGTTCTAGATAAGATTATCAGAGGGCATAGTTTTATGAACTTTTTAGAACAGGAACACAGTAACTCTTAAGCCTGCTTCAATTTGGGGTGTCTTATTCATAATGTCATTGGCTGCAACTGAGTCAGTTGATCCTTAGAGGCATTCTACCACAGGTCTTTTCCTGCTGTAAAGTATTTTAATGTACAGAAACATAAACACAAATGGAACATGTTTATTTATTTATTTTTCTTTTTGCCCTGAAAGGTGATTATTTATATATTCTTTAAAAAGTGTCAGATCTTTAGAGTAATTAGGTAAGTTTCCATATAGAGGGAGTGCTTTGTTGTTGATGAATAGAACAAAGAGTGAAGATTAGACAGGGTATTGAAAATCAATCAACGGTGAAGACATAGCATCAAAAGTGACAGTAAACCATAGAGAAAAATCATTATTTAGCTCCCATAACAGTACTTATGTATAATTATAATTAAAGGTACAGATTTATTGGTAAATGATCAAGATTGCATACACTTAATCGTTGTATATTCTTATGAAAAAAAAGCAGAGATATAAATATAAATTAAGTAGTGTTTAGAGCAATAAATAGAAGAGTAAACAACATCCATTCCAAAATAATGATAAATACCAAAACAATCATGCCACACATAGTCATTAAAAAATTTCAGCTTTTAATTTGTTTCTCCTTGCAATATTTCAAGTTTTACTGTAATCAAATAGCTCATTGATTTCAAGATGTTCTTCTTTCTCTTTAGTTTTCACAGTAGTTCATTGATACTAAATTATTCAATTAATATTTTAAAACACTTCACTCATCTAGAATATGTAAGGAGAACTTGAACTTAGTACACTTTGTATTAGAAAATTTTGTTGGAACAGCGTCAATTGTTTTCAGTCGCATTTTCATAATTGAAATTGGTTCCTGTCCCTAATCCGACTTAATAGAAAGGAAGATCAAGTTCTTGACATATCTGATTGGATATCAGCACAATTTGCTGAAACACTTGTGACTTGATGGTGAAACTGTCAGAACTGTACTAATGAAAAAGGGATGCTTTGATTAGATGCCTTGTTGAATGTTAATTATGAAGTTAAGAAAAAAGAGAATTCATAGTCTGACATGAAATTCCTAGTAGGATAAAATGGATTCACAAAGCCAAGCTGAAACAAAGTTACCATTTATCTGATATATTGGTCAAATAAATACCTTCAGTATAACCTTCAAAATGTATGCAGTTTGCTAGCATCAACAGATACTGTCTATCCAGATTCCAGGCTATCATTTTCAGGCAGATGAGTTTTAATAATGGCAGTTCCATATTTCAAGAGCCACAGTAGCAAATTAGTTTGTGGTCAGAGATAGACAATTAAGATGAAAAATCTAACAAAGATATTGTGCAGGAAATTCATTAATATAGTATACTAATTTGCTAGGATACACAAATATGTTAAGCCCCTTCAACTATTTGAAAATCTATCATGTTGAAGAAAGACCAAGCTTATTTTTTATTGGATTGAATTTGCAAAAATAATTGGGGCAACACATAGAAATGTCCAACAATGGAAAGAAAAGAGACTTGACGAAGAAGGGAGTCTATGTTAAGACAAATTATTCTAAATTAGGTACATGATTCTTTGAATTCAGTTTTCAATGATTTTCGGAAATTAATAATATTGCTCTATGTAAGTTATGACAAGACTAAATTAAACTATTAAAGTACATGGGAAATAGGTCAAATGACTATTAGCTTCAAAGAACTATTATATATTTATCAGAAAGTTAGTATTTGGTTCAATGCAGACATTTCTCCTTGGCCAATTACAACCATTTTATCTTTAAAAACATAATCCAGTTTTCTATTGGTTACAATCAGATAAAGCAGGAGATCATAATAAGACTATTTTTTATCTCATAGCCATTCATGGAAGACAATAATACTGTATCTACTGGAAACCTGAGGCAATTTTCTAGTTAATTTAATTTGCACACCACTTTTACTTGACATTTTAGATAAGAAAAAGCTATTTGATTTCTCAACTTTATATGTAGAGGTACAAAGTCTCAAGAATATTGGATATTTACTTTGCAACTAAAGTTTTCATCAACTTAGATAATTTGATAATATTATACCTACATATGGAGACTTTTACCTGCATGTCGGTGAATGTTTTATTCTTGTTACACATGCGAATGTTGAAAGCTGAAGGACTGTATAATAATCCCCATATAACATCTTCATGCAAACATAATGTAGTAGTTCCTTTTACATATTCCACAAACACTAATTATTTTCATAGAATGCACTTAATTAACTCCATCCCATAGCAGAAATCTCATCTACAGGAGATGAAGAAACTCAGTTAATTGCAATCTGGGAGCGTATGTGCCTTATACAGGTGCAACCTTCTGCATATATTTTGTAACTCTGTTTATGAATAAACATAAATTTTAGGATATCATGTTTAGTCTTGTTCTATTCGGTTCTATATGCAAATTATAATTTATGGGTGTTTTCATCCAAGCCTTTGGCTACCAGAGTCAGGCTATTATTAGCAAAATAAGTAAAATTAACTCAAGTTGTTTAGCCTGTAAGGGATATTTGTAGGTGTTTTAATTTAAGAAAACTCCCTTCCAGTGTCTGCTTTTGCTTAGAATGAAAAATAATCAAATCAGTCTACTCTAGACTCACAGTTGGTGAATTGTTATTGCTCAACACATTTGGCAAAGGCCTCTACTTTCTTTGCAGCACAAGAAATCAGAAGATATTGGGATCTTTCTTCCATAGGAAGTTGGAAGTATCTATGACATCTATACCTTATGTACTTGTTAGAACATCAAATATTTCAACCTCACAAAATAAGTCTTGGAGAGCAGAGTGTATCAATAACCTTGTTTATATGTATATAAGTGAAAAAAGGAATAAAATCATACTTAATATAATTTCTGATGACTTGGAAAGCAGCACACCTACTGGCCCTGCAATAGTGTCAGAAATTACCATATTGCTTTTGTCATCCATAACAAGAAAAATGAAAAATAAATTAAAAACTAAGCAAGTAAGCAAGCACACAAACAAAACATTTACACACACACTGATTTGTAAAATGAGTGCATCAAAGTCCAAAAAAATTTTATTTTACATGAACATAAAATAGAGCTTTTTTGAGAAATCAATTTTTTTAAAAAAATTATTTTCATGCATCTATTTTGCTGATGCCATGGCCTGTGTAAGTTTTTTGGTTGGCAGAATTTTAAAATAGTGCCCAAGATTTCCTGCCTTATATAGGACATGCTTTGTTTAATCTCCAGGGTGTAAGTATAATGTACTTTATTTCCATTGTTAAGTTAGGTTATATGGGACTGTTGACTTTAAATAAAAGTGAATATCCAGGTGCACCAACCTAATCCTGACTCCTTTGAAAACAGAGTTTTCTCCAACAAATAGAAGCAGAAGAGGAAGCCAGAGATTCACAGCACTAGAAGGATTCAAGATGCCGTTGTTAACTTAAAAATGGAGGGGACAAGGTGAGTGAACTCTAGGACCTGAGAGCAGTTCCCAGGAAACAGCCATTAAGGAATGGAGGACTCAGTCCTATAATCACACAGAATTCTACTAAGAATGAGCTTGAAAACAGATTTATCCACAGAACCTCCCAATAAGAACTTAGTCTTACTATCACCTTGATTTGGGCTTTGTGAGACAATAAACCCTGTCTAGTCCATCTCTACTTCTGACCTACAGAACTATAAGCTAATAAATGGATGAGTTTTTAAGCTAATAAGTTTATGGGAATTTGTTACACAACAATAAAAAGCTCATAAAACAACAATTACAATACTGCAGAGTGTCTCAAGTTATGGGCCAAAGCATTGCTTTCCCAATCATTTTGGTAGCAAAATTTTGAGATCAAAATCTGACATATATTCTCAAAATAAGTAATAAATAAAAATGGTGTCACTATGATTGAATTGAGGTGGGATTGTCTAGATCCTCTTTATGGATAATATTGATATAATACAAATACTAATTTAACTGTATATATCAGGTAATATTCTATTTCTTGGAAATACAACCATGATCAAGACAAATGAGATTTCTTCTCTTTCAGATCTTACATTCTAGTATTGGGGAATGTGTTGGCCCTAGTACTGCTAATAATATCCTAGGGTTTAACATGGATAATCATATTTAATTCCCCCCAAAATTTTAAAGGAGGTATAATTCTTATTACCCCTCTTTATGTTTGTAAAAACTTATGCAAAAGAAATTCACTGCATGCCATAGAATAAGAAGGTTATTCAGGTAAACGTTAGAAAACTCTTCCTGCATTACCACTTCAGTAGTGGGGCAGCAAGGATTGGATTCAGGTAATAGGACTCCATATCCTCAATACTTTGCTGGAATTTTGTATAGCTTCCTCAGAATGCCAGATAATAAATGTTATGAAAAAAATAATATGGGGGAATGGATGTGGCTCAAGCAATTGGGTGTCTGCCTCCCATATGAGGGTGGAGGTCCTGGATTCAGTTCCCGGTGCCTCCTAAAGGAAAAGAGCAGACAAAGAGCAAATACAACAGACAGACAATGAGTGCGCACAATGAGCAAAGACAATGAGCAGACACAAAGTGCAGACAACAAGCAGACACAGCCAGCAGGCAAAGAGCAGACACACGAGGGAGTCATCTCAGGGGGTGAAAATAATATGAAGCAACTCGATAAAGAACACTTTAGTGGTTAGAGGGAGGGACCACTTGTGGTTAGTAAAGGTGTGGCTAAGAAGGTAACATTTAAGCTGAAATATATATGTCAAGATGAAGTCTGCAAGGAAAGTCTGATGTACTCTCAATGCTCACATTATATACCAATAGCTATAAGGCAGAGTAGAGGAAGACTCAGAGCTGGAAGTGTGGTTATACCCAGAATGTAATTGTCCCTGGCTCAGTATGGACAAGCAAAGCTACTTAGATGAAAAATAAGTTGGATGATATATTGAAAATGTCAGTGATAGGATCCATCTCAGGCAGAGAGGGAAAATCATCTTGCTGCACCTTATTTACAATAAGAATTTCCTTTCTTATGCTTCATGTTCCATTTGAGAATAAGTAGATGATTAATATTGTGGGACATAAGGTGAGTTTATCAGTTTGTAAGAAAACTGTGTACCAGGCTACTGTCCTGGCCTGGGCCTTCTTAGGCCCTTTAATCATGGTAGAACCCACATTATCCCAGCTGGGAAAATTTTTTGATTATAGAAAATTCCATAAAATAGTATGCTATTAGACTTCTACCTTTGACTTCTTTTCATAGAGTAGTTTATTCTCTATTTTTTGTACAAATGTCTATCATAGAATCTGTATTATAATTATTGATTTAAAAACTTCCCCTTCCAAACACAAGCATGGTTATGCTTGCTTCCAAGGTAAGGATAATATCTGGTTGGGTTTGTCTCAGTATTCAGAATAACAATTTAATAATACATATTTGTTAAATGAATAAACCTTATTTGCTCTATGCTGTTATTAGCTTATGAGTGCCCACTATGTTTATGTTTTAAGAGCAACAGGGATTGGCATACATTTGGCACTTAATATAAGTGTGTTGACTGAATGAAGATAATATCCATCTTGTGCTTTTTTGCGTCAAGTGTTTCTATTAAGTATACATTAATATTCCTTTCTTTTTAAGTAGGGGAGGATATATCTCCGTGTATTTGTAGCAAGAAGTACAGTTTTTATCACTACTCTCCAAATCTGTGCATTGAGCTACATTGTTCTTATTTTAAAAATACTAATCATCCATGGAAAAACATGATTAATACTTTGATATTCTTCCAGTCTTTATATATGTAGATTTTATATAACTCAAATAAATTTTGTATATTCTATAGATGATTTTGTATTTCTTTTATGACTTAATATTGTTAAATAGAGGGCACAGCCAAAAATCTGAACATTGTTTTCAAAGGAAATTGGTGAGCACAGTATTAATTAATTTTTTTTTTTAATTAAGGAGGCCTTTCTGTTTGGAGTTGTTGGGGGCTTCTTTTGAGCTAGGGAGTCTCAAATTCGACCTCGTGACCAGGGTCTTTGGTGGGCTTTTTGGCTGCAACAGTGACGGCTTTGTTCTCAATTAGCTGCCTTCCCTCGGGGTTTCTGGGTGGTCTGGCACTAGGTTCAGACCAGAGGCCTCCCTGTTGGTTCCCTGAAAGCTGACAGGTGAAGGTGGAGAGACAACCAATCAGGACAGCAAATGCCTGGGATCCTTAAAAAGGCCTATCCCAGGGCCCCATGCAAGCATCTCACCCTGTAGCACACTGGTACCCTTGTCTTGGGTGCTAACTACCTCCCTTCTTGTTTCTTAATAAACTCTTTACTCCCTTGCCAGAAAAAAAAAAAAAAAAATTAGTTCCTAGTATTTAAAGAATTGAGAAATTTCCAGATGTTTGCTTTTTCCTGAAAAATCATAGGACCTGGTATCTTTGCGTCTGCATTCAGGTCCTTTATACTTGACAATAACTATGTAGGGACAACAGCCCTTCTAGCTGGGGCTAGAAGTAGTAAACTGGGCTCCCCAGTTTACTACAATCCCCACTTAGTTTCCACTCATTTACTCTACCTGCTTATCCCATAACGTCATTTATATTTGTGACTCCTGCTCGTCATAAGTGTCTCTAAAATGAAATCCCCTTCGTGAAAATAATATCTAATGTACTATAATAATCTTAACCATTTTTAAAATTTTGAGCCGTGGTTCTCAACAAGGCTTGGGGGATTTTGCCTCCCCAGGGGACATCTGACAAGGTCTGGAGACATTTTTACTTGTCATGATTGGTGGGGAGGGGATCTAATTGGTAGAGGGCAAGGATGCTGCTGACCACCCTAAAATAATGCACAGAACAATGCCCACAATAAGAAATCATCCAACCCAAATGTCAAGTATGCTGATGTTGATTAGCTTTGATACAGACAGTGCATAGAGATTGAAGTATTTTAAGTAGTAAAGTAAACCCTTATAAAAGAGATCAAAGGTTAGAGTCAGAATTTATGTAATAGGAGGCTATTGTCCAATTTATCTCAAGTATTCCAGTAGACACTATTTTTAAATTTTATGTTTTTTAATAAGTAGATAATTTATAAATAAACAAATGATAGAGAATAATAGAATTTGAAAATATATATATCCTGAGTCCATAAACTTACCTCGATGCATTTCTGATCACAAGAATGTTTTTGAAGTGGAGACTTTTCCTGTGTTAAGGATACACTTCGAGTTCAATAAATATTTAATCACAATAATGGGCCACTTTGAGGCTGCCTGCTAGAAAAACATAGTAGTAAGCAGTTCAGTGTTAATTAGCATTCACAGGCATTAACAATGTCTGGGGAGCTACACATAAGCTGAGAAATTATGACATATTTTAAAAACGAATTTCAAAATACTATTAAAGGCTACCCTCTCCTCTAATTTTTCCCCTTTTAAAAAACATTTTAATTTTTTATTCCTAATAATGAAGTTCTGAATATCTGAAACAATATTTGGGAATTAACCAGAGATAAAATTTCAAGAAAGTGTACTTTACACTTTATAAAAGAACTGTGAGTCAGAAAGAGCCCTTTCAGCTCGACATATTACCTGGACTCTGTTGTAATACCCAAATGGAGTAAGGTTTGTGTCAGAGTGGTGGGCACTGGGGGCAGCGACAGCCTGGCACAGGAAGTTGGAGCCCAGCAGAGTAATGAGAGTATAAGGAGGTGGCAGGCAGTGGTACTGCCTAATGTGTTGAAGCACAAAAGGGTTGAGGAGGATGGCTTAGTTGAGGTTGAGGAGGGTGAAAGACAATGTGGGAAATCAAGTAGGCTTAGGAAGTTGTCCATGCAAGTGGTGGTGATGGTGGCCTTGTCGAGGATGTCATAGGCTGAAGAGGAGTGAGGAGGGTATTGTGCGTACAGGCAGTGATAGTGGTTGTTTGGTGCCAGATCTAAATTCAGTAGAGGATAGGGGCTCCCTCTATGGGTGAGTGGCAGTGGCAACTGCAGGCTAGGATTGTGTGGTGTTGGTGTGGTGCGGGATGGAGTCTTGACTAAAGCAGAGTGTAGAGAGCTACCCCATATTAGAGAGAATAGTCATGATGATGGGTATTTGTGCACACACAGAGGAATTAATCAAATGAGTAAATATGCTACAGATAATGAAAACCAAGCTTCTGATTGTCAGAGAATGGACTTGCATATATGCAAAGGGAGAAAACTAGAATGAACCCTGTATTGTGGATTGAAACAGGAATTACTGAAATAAAACCAATGAAGCTCTCAGTATGTATTGACCTTAAATTATATAGAGATGCCCATGTGTGAGTTTGTGTTCCCTGAGAGAGCCTTGGAGCAGCAGCACCTCAAGAGCTGTCAACATAGCTAGCACCAAGAACTTGATCTCTAAACTTCATTCTCCACTGAAAGAAATGATAGTATTTGGAGACATGATAGATTTCAGAGTTGGGGGACAAAATGTTCATTCAAAGATGAACCTCAAAACTTATGTTGTATCTGAGACTAAGGAAATGTGAAAGAATGATGAGTATAAGTAAAGAAGGTATCAAATTACTTTAAGGGGTTTGCACTGGCCAACCTGGGAACAATTTGAGTTAATATTAAATAATAATAGTAACTCATTATAAACCACTGTGTAAAACAGGAATCCTTGAGCTCTTGCTGATAAAAAATAAATGAATAGAAAGGAGAAAGCTTTTCCTTAAAGTAGAAAGTATTATTGATTCATAGAATCACTATTGAACAACTATCAAAGTAATACTTGTTTTTCAGCCAAATAACATCAACTCATGCTAAAATAAGTGGGTAAAAAATAATAAATTGAATATTTACAGAGTCATAAAGTATTTCCCACAAAACACTTAATAAGTATAATGGTGAAAAGAGTAACTTTCAGATGAGAATCCCATAAAAATTTATTAATCAAGTAACGTGAATTAATATAGGATAAATCAATGGGATGTGAGATAAGTCAAAATCATACCCCACCTGACAGAAGGCAATGTCAACAAACCATCATATTTGTGATATTCCTGCCCAAACTGCTTAAACTGAATTTCAACATGAAGAAACATTAGACAAACCCAATTTAGGGGCTGTTGCCAAAATAATTTGTTTGTAATCTTCAAAATAATCAAGGCACTGAAAGTCAAGGGAAGAGAAACCTGTTCCAGATTTGAGGAGCCCATAGGAAAATGACTATGTGTGACACATTTTGGAATGCATTTATTTTCACAATAAGGGATATCATTGAGACAATTGGTGAAACTTGAATTAAGTTTGTGGATTACATGATTGATAGTTTAGTTACCTCATTTTTATGGTGCATTATTATAGGAAGATATTTGTGTTTATAGAAATTACACCATGAAGTATTTAGGAGTGATGAGGCATCACGTTGGAACTTATTCTCAAATAGTTCAGGAAAAAATCCATATAGATCTTGAAAATGTTTTGTAAATTTGAAATCTTTTCAAAACATAAAGAAAAAATAAAAATATTTCCTTTTTAAATAAACTTAGAGTATCTCCAAAGCATTATGCCAGGAGAAGAAATATGACTAATAGAAAAAAATGGCTTTAAACTAAATAAAAGTAAATGATTTACTTTTGTAAGACCAAGGAAGGCAGTTTTTTTGTATCAGAAATCCATGGGCACCTTATGATTATCATGTGTGGTAGAGAGACTCCAGGAGGAACGAGAGGAAGTGCCTGAAGCTTCTATAGAGAAGGAGCCTCTGCAGGCATTAACAGGAGTGTCTGCAGTATTGCAATTTGGACAGATTCTAAAGTCTTTTGTTGGAGGAGACCCCATTCATAGTGGGCCTATTTGCCTGAAACAGTGTAAATCAGTTTAAGCAAAATTTGTAAATGAGGATTATGTTTTCTCCACAACCAAAAAGAACTGAAGGAATGTTATGAGTATTGAGACTCAATAGCTGTTTCTTGGCGGTGTCAGAGATGGAGTGGCCCTAAAAATATCCTAAAATAAAGCTTTTTGTTAGAAATTCAATTATGATATCTAAATGGCTAAGTAAGAGAATTATTTGACATTGTTCTTTTATGTGAGAAATTTTTGAGATTAACTACATGATTCACATAGTCCATAATATATGTAACAGTTGTTTAATGAGCAAACTGAGCCATTATTCCCATAGATTTTTCTGAGGGAGACTGCTGGCACAAATTGTCAGGACTATAAAACCCCATTCACACATTAATAGGCTACTTTACTGGAACAGTCTACCAGCTTAAACTGTTGAGAAGACCAATGGAAAAATGCACAATAGGAGTGGATGAGATTGCAGATGACCAGGCTGTTCTGAAAACATGTAAGGTATTTTATGTTCCATTCCCTTAGAGTGTTTAGAGCCATCTATTTCAAAAACCCCATGGACCTAATATACTTGGGTTGAAACTCTGCTTGAAGTGTATTCTTTAGATCATTATAATTCCATTGGAAACATTCTTTTATGCCACCAAAGTGCTTGGGAAATAATGTTTCCACATTTCCATTGAATCTTTCCAGCTATTTCATTCAACCTATCATTTTTTTGTGGATAGTCACAAAATTCTCTTCCAACTCATTTTGAACAATTTCCTACAGCTCTTCCAGTATGTATTCTCCTTCACTTGCTGTTGGTTCCACATGATATTCCTTGGAGTCCCTAATTAGCTTTGTTACCTTCCCGTTCAAGCCCAGAAAGTAACAAAAGTTAAAATGTTATCACAGCCCGGTTTATTGTACTGTACTTATCTATGGAATCATGAAACCAAGTCTATATTTCAACATATTAAGAACCAAATTCTAACTTTTGAAGAGTGATGTTTATCATCTGTTTGATTCTAAAAGACTAAAATATGGCACAATGCTAATAAAGAAACTAATGTTTTGATAAGTTCCTATGATTACAATAATGGATTGTAAGTTCTACTTTAGTCTGGGAAATCTCCAGTTATAGTATGTACAAATTGTGATGGGAATATTTTGCTGTGAGAACTCCCTTATATAACTGACGTCTGGTAGAATATGAAGTTTTAAATAAGACAATGAACCTGTAATTTTAGACCTGAAAATGGATTCATGGCAAATAACCTGAGTGGTCAGCTTATTTTACAAATGATGAAGTATGTCCAGTGAAGTTAACTGACTGGTCAAAGATTAGACCATTACTGAGTAACATAGGAGAGACCATAACCTTCTAATGATTTTCCTTTCAGGGTTCTTTTTTTCTGAGATCCCTCTCAGTATTGCAAATTTGGCCACTAGCTGTTTCATGTGTGGTTCCATCATCTGGAAAAACTCTTTCTGTGTGTATGAAACAAAGAAAAAACCTTGAAAATATCAGCAGCATCTAGTTCTGTGTATCTATTACAACACCAAAGAGACTTCCCTATAGGCCAACTGCTTATGCATTGATGCTCATCTCAACAGAAATAAGTCTGCTTTTCACTGCACTCAAAAAATATGCCTAATAGCTCCACTTTATAACCCCATTTCTCAAAGTATGGTTGTTAGCACAGAACCTCTCTGTTAACTGTGCATTTTTGGTGCATGTAAGACAAATACAGTCATTGAGAAAATGCACATTTAACAAAGTGGTATTGCTTCAACTTCCAAATGTGTGATCAGACTAGTCTTAAGAACAGGGTATACAATTGCTCAGTCGTTGTCAAACTCACCTGATGAGGTACAATGTGAATGAGCTCTTAGCTACTCATGTGTGGGAGGACCACATACGGGTCCATAATAAATGGGATATTAACAACAATAAAAACAAACAACAAACAAAAACCCCAAGTGGTTCTTTACTACATAGTTTCATTGGTACTGCTCTAGAAAGATGAGAATCCAAGATTTGGCAACTTTCATAACCACTGACTGCTTAAGTATTTAGTCAGTTTCAATTTCCCATAGCCTGATCTCAAGTAGTACACAGTGAAGAAATCTCTGTAATTAAGGAAACCATTGCCTAAAGGACAGAATGTTCAAGTAACTATAGTCTTAATTTACCTCTGAGTACAGGAGAAATTACTTATTATTATTGGGTATGCAAGATGGGAAAATAGAAAACTATACCACAATCCAAGAGACTTGCTTTGGTTTTATTCTTGACTGAAGAAAGAAAACAATGGCAAAATATTGTATTCAATTCCTAATTCTTAGGAGAAAAATATACTTTTCCTGGGATGTGGACATATGGAAGTTTGGGCAACAGTTTCTTTGGAATTTGGCTTTGCTCAAGAGTGATAATAAAGGGGAGAAGGAGGCAGAAAAGAGTCCCGTCAGTAACAATACAAAACCCATTCTGGGATGACCCTGCAAATCAGGGAGGCCTTGAAGTATTTGGGAGACCTCACATTCATCTCTGAAACTCTGTTGAGATGTTTAAATCTTAAAAGGTTTGGAAACACTGTTGAAAATTAGGAAAATTATAAGTGAATTATCTTAGCATCAAAGAAATATTCTCTAATTATTGTATAAGTCAGTAGGGCCAAGGAAAGTGATGGAACATTTGAGCTGGAGCTGAGAGAATTGGGAAAAAAATCTGCTTGGGCAGCAAACACTTTTACTGTTGTTAGAGCTGTTTGAGCTCATTATGCAAAATCAAGAAATAAGAACACAGAACGGAAAATTTAGGATTAGAAAGTGAGAAAGTGTTCATAAAGGAGCTATTTGAATTTTTCTAGACTCTGTAAGAAGAAATGTTCAATTAGTAAATTATAATTTTCATTTATTTACTTCAGTGCAGTTTGGAAGAATGTTCGACATTAATTTGCTTATTTCATACATAAACATGTAAATGAGATAGGTATTATTTCCATTTCAAAGATAAGGAATTTGAAGTATCAGTATGAGTCAAAGAAGCAGGACTTCACATACCAAGGTGTGTTTTGTTTTGTTTTGTTTTCTTTCCTATCAGAATCTAAGAAGGCATAAAATGAGTGTCATATTTTCTTACTCTCTCTCCTTCTTTCAAATTCAGGACTTATGACAAGGATCAGCGAATGATAGAAGCTCTAATATTCAAAAGAATGTAGATTGGTTTTTTTTACATTCCTATGATTTTAGTCAAGTGTCCTGTTTTCCATCTCAGAGCACTCCACCTAAAGATATTCTAAAGATATTCAGTCAAACTAAAGGTATTCATTCAGTCAGAGAATTCTGACAGACAAAATTATATTTCAAGTTTCACTTTTTAGGCTGCTGTTGTTTTAATGACTATTTCTCAACTTGTAAAATGCTTACCTGAAGACGTTTGGAGGGGTTTAAAGATATTTTGGAAATATCTGGGAATTTATCAGAAAATATATAGAAGATTAAAAGCCAGAATTGCTAACTAATTAAATAATAGTAGGGTATAATAATTATTTTATTGGAAGTTTAGTTGGGAAGTCATAATGTCATGACACAGAAATTAGAAGTAATTCAGTACAAAAGATTTTGTAAAACTCATCTTATATGGCTTATTTTCTACTTTTATTTATATTATTTGTTGCTACAACTTGGGTCTGAAAATAACTCAGAAACATAAATCATTTGATTCAAGTAAATAAAATATACATGGTGTTTGGAAATTCTGTTAATAACTTTTGTTCTAGTTTAAATATCCCAAGATTTGTGAAATTTTTTCTAGTCACTGATCATATTATATATTCTTCATTTTGTTGTTATCTGTAATCATTCCCTTTGCCTACTTACTGCATCATATTCTTTTTCTTCTACCTATATCAATTTGTCATGCTACTTTGATATCAACATTTCCACTATGCTTATTATCCACAGCTATAAAAACCTATTGCATATTTCATCATTAATACATCAACACTCAAAATACATTGCAACAAGAAAAAGATACATGGTGGAAGAATTTCATATATCAAAGTCTGTAAGTATCTTTCCTTGATAAGGCTAAGAAAATTAGTTCAGCTCCTCCTCTTCAGTCCTTCTATGTGGAAACTCTAGTTTAAGCACATTCTATCATACGCAAGGAATGTTCCTGAAACCTCTTCCTACAGACTTGCTTGTGATTGTTATTCACATGCACAACATCAAATCAGGAGCAAAGTCCAGGGAGAAGAGGAAAGAGAGAAAAGAGTGGAAAGTTAATAAAAAATGGAAACTAAAGAAAAGCAGGCATAGAGGAGGTATATTTAAGATGGCAGGGTACGGGAAGGTGAGAGAATGGGGGAAAGTGGCAAGACAGCCTCTGTCTTCTATTTGAAATCACAATTCTTTCTTTACCTACAGCATATACTGACATTCAACTGCTAAGCATGCAATAGATGGCTGAGGTCCATTTTCAACACATCTTTCTTCCTCAGAATTATATATAATCAGGCATCCATTGGTATCCAAACCTACCATTTCTGTCATTGTCCAATCCATTATTATTTTGTACCTAAATCATTATAATTCCTTACTTACTTAATATATTCTAAGTTCCCATTTTTTATTTATCCTCTTTTTTTTACAGTTTCATTCACACACCATACAATCCACTAAAAGTGTGCAATAAACGGCTCTTGATATAATCAGAGGTGTTCATTCATCACCACAATCAATTGGAGAACATTCTCATTGCTCCAAAAAGAAAAACCCCACACTCCTTATACCCTCCTATTATTTACACTTAGCATTGGTATAGTATATTTGTTACAAGTGATGAAAGAATATTACAATCTTACTGTTAACTCTAGTTCATCATTTGCATTAGTTGTTTTTCCCCTTATATCACTGTATTATTAACCCTTGTAATAGTGACATGCATTTGTTCTAGTTCACAGAAGAATATTCTTTTTTGTGCTGTTAACCACAGTCATCCTCCACAAAAAAACTTCACTATGTAATGTAGTGCTATGCTTTATTATTTTCCAACACTTTCCCATTTTTATCTCTCCTTAGATAATGTGATAATTTTTCTAAAGCAGAAATATAATCATGGTCAGAAATACCTACATATTTAGATTTATCCTTTTTTCCCACAAAATCAGTCATACTTTTCAGTACTGCATCTTAGAACTTTTGCAATCCGCTATAGTTTTCTATACCTCACAGCAACATTTCCATGCATTTGCTTACCTCTGGTCTCATGTGCTAGCCATAAGTAACTTGATGCCAGTGCTTCAAGTGACAAATACAAAGGCACTATCCATTTTCTGTCTTCATAACTTTGAAATTATTGCTCTTTTTGCCTGAAATAATTTTCTCCCACATGTCCTTGGTGACTTGAAAATGTCTATTTATCTTTCAAGTCAGAGATCACGTCCTATTTTATATGAACCCTTCCTGACTTCCTTGGACAGAATTAATTTTTTGTTTTATGAACTTCTTAGTAATTTTACATATCTCTACTATAGCATTCACCCATTGTATTGTAATTAATTATATAGGATGATTACTGGGAAATCTTCTAGATTGGAAAGTTCTTTACACTTTTACTGCATATGTTTAACATATTGACTGATGCATATCAGATGAATAATAAACATAAAATAAATGAATAAAAATTCCTTAAGACAGTAGCTTGAGCTTTGTATCTCCATCAATCAGCATTACAGATGCAAGAAAAGTGCATTATTCTTTATAGTTTGTATAAAGCAAAGAACTGAGTTTAAGATACAGTTTCCACTCTCTATAGAGAAAAAAGAAAACTAGGAAAAGCTTTCCTCATATGTTACTGAGCTCCCCATCACCCCTCCCAAAGGAGAGGGAATATTTGGAGGAGATAATATCCTTAGGTTAAAAGCTATAAATCTAGGGGCTTGAAAGGTGAGAGAGTGGAGAAGTGCCTGTCTTGGGGAGGCCAGTTAGCCCACAATGATTTTCAACAACTCCCCCAACAAGCCTTTTATACTGCCTTGATATCATTCTCCCACTAGAATAATACATAAGTTTTATTCTAAACAGAGTATTAAGACAAATCTTTTTGCATTTTCATATCTTGACTTAGAATGATTATGGAGTGCAACATTTCATTTTGTCTCTAAGTAAGTTCAAACCCATAGGGATAACATTACTTGACAAAAGGCAAAGAGCTGGTTAATGGCAGAGCTTGGGCTTGATTCCAGTTCTTCCATCTGTCTAGCTGTCCAAGAATAATTTCCTCTACACCACAATGCTTTCATTAAAAGAATATGAATCCTTAGAAGAACCCATTTAACTATGGTAAATAAGTGAAGTGAATTAAGTAAAGTGTAGCAATATGGTATTCTTAGACAAGTAGGCCTTATGTGATTGAGATCAGGAAGCTTTTAGCTAACTAACTTAGACCACATTTTAATGAATTCTTTAGGTTTAATGGGACCTCTTCATTCCAATCATTTATAATACAAAATATTGTTAATTTGGTTTATCCCCTTTTCTTTTAATGAGATAATAACAGAATAAAATTGAAGATACTCAAAACAAATTAAAACACAAACATCTTTGTTCTTGTAAACAGTTTAAAATAACAATATTATTATATAATAAAGTAGATAGCCATATGTTGTCCAATGTAATATCAATTATTTGGTTTGATAAAATGTTTACAGCTAGGTTACATTGTGGAGTGAAGTTCAAATAGAACTCATAGGATATTCCTGAACACTCTTCTTCTTTTTTTTTGGCTGATGGGAAATTATTAACTAGGTCTTTTATTTATTTATTTATTTTTTTATTTTTTTAGATACCAGGTTTTGGTTCATTGGTACTGATTATGTTTCACACAAATTACTGTGGAAAATGATTCTTTGATAGGTGATTGCAATCAGGATGATAACATGTAATTTTGATTAATCAAGGAAGTTTGATTAATTTTAGTGTTGATCATAACATAATCCCATACAGACATAAAATGCTGTTTACTGTCATTTGGAATGAATAATATCCCACAGTGAATTGAGCATTTGCTGAGTTCTTTAAACTTTGAACTGAAGTTATTTAATATTTCTAGTTATTTCTATTGATGAATCCAAATAATGTTGTACTGCCTTCTAAATTCTAAGTCTCAGTCATAATGTAAAAATGCACACTAAGAAAAATATCCTCTAAAAATATTATTTAAGACCATTCTAGATTGTGAGAAGATGGTAGTGTAATACTCAGTCCTTCCACCAAAACAACTATTAAACAGGCAAAAGCTGTTTGAAACAACTACTTTGAAACACTGGAGACCAGAAGTACACTGTACAGGGAAGAGTGGGAGGAAGAAGTTCATAAATTATGGTAAAGAACAGTAAATTGCTCTCTCCTTGTGGCAGCTACTGGTGCTCATCCTCCACTCTTGCAGCAGGCTGCTTGGGATTCAGCCCATAACTAACTCATTGGTGACAGAAAGGGAAGTAAAAATCTTCTTCCCCAAGACCAGGGGTAGGCATGACCAGTCATTGAGCAGGGGTTTTTATAAGCAAACTTAGATCTCTGGGGGCCTGGCACTGAGGGTAGCCATTGTTTCAACTTGTTCCAGACAGGGCAGTGGCAATGGAGACTTAAAGATGCTGCACTTTGTCTGAGTTGCATAAGACAGTTAACTGAAGGGCTACAATAGCTGGGTAGACCAGGAGAGTTCAACTTTGGGGAGCCATCAGAGAAACTCTTGGTGCTTTTCTTGGTCCCCTCCCCCAGGCATGTTGGAGCCAATATGTTCCCACTTTGTGGATTTCTGGCCTGCTTTTACTGGAAAAGACTGACTTGGGAAAATCCTTTCCATCGTGCAGACCTTCCTGATAGGAGGTCTGAAGCTCAAACAAATGTCTGCCTTATCACTAGCTGGTTACAAAACCAAGAAATAGACATCTCAGGGAATAAATCCCAGAACTAACATGCTAACACTTTAAAATATTAAAATGTACAGTGTGCAATAAAAGTGTACAAGAAAAATAAAACAAGAAATGATACCCCATCCAAAGGAACAGTATAAAAAAACAAAGCAACAACAACAACAACAGCAACAACAACAAAGATGAGAATGTGAATATTACCAAACAAGCTTTTAAAAAAATGATAATAAAAATGTTCCAGGAGATAAATGAAAATACAGATAAAGAACTGATGGATGAATAAGCAATATGAGAGTCTTTGTAAAGAGACAGAAGTTTTAAAAATCAGGTAAACAGAACTACTGAAGATCGCAATAACTGAAATAAAAAGTGCTTAGGAGGGTTTGAGGGGAAGATAAGGTCTGGCAGAAGAAAGAATCAGTAAACTTGAAGACAAGACACTTGAAATGAGTCAGGCTGAGAAGCAGAAATAAAAAAGGAATATTAAAAGCAAAAATAGCTTAAGAACTCTCTGGGACACCATCAAGCATACCAATATATGCATTATAGAAGTCTCAGAGGGAGAAGAAAGAGAGAAAAGGGAAGAAGGAATATTCAAAACAATAATGACAGAGAACTTCCCAAACTTAACAAAAGACATGAATATGCACATCCAAGATGCCCTGAGAACACTGAACAGGATAAATATGAATAAAAAAACACCCCATCATTATTCACACTATTGAATGCACAGGAAAAGAAGAGTTCTGAAAGCTGAAAGAGAAAAACAAAGTGAAGCAAGGTGTTATATACAAAGGAGTCCCAATTAGATTGGGTGCTGATTTCTCATTAGAAATCCTGGAGTCAAGGAGGCAGTGGATTGAAATACTTTAAGTGCTGAAAAAATACAAATGCCAGGCAAGAATTTTATATCCAGTGAGACTTACTTTTAAAAATGAGGGAGAGATTAAGACATTCTTGAATAAACCAAAACTGAGGGCGTTCATCACCACTAGGCCTGCCCTACAAGCAATGCTAACGAGAGTTCTTCAGACTGAAAAGAAAGGACACTAGACAGTAATTCAAAGTGGCATAAGGAAATAAAGACTGGTAGTAAAGGTAACAATATTAAAAATGACAGCATTATTGTAGGATATTATTTGATATGTAACTATATTTCTTACTTCCTATAGGTACTAAAATGCAAATGCACAAAAAGCAATAATAAATCTATATTTTTGACACACAATGTATAAAATGTATAAAAATACATGTGTGTAACAAGGACAAAAAATGGTGAAAGTACAGAGGGATATAGGGAAAGTATATTGCATGCTATTGATGTTAAGTTGGTGTCAAACCAAATGTGATTGTTATAGATTTAGGGTGTTATATTTTAACCTCATAGGAACTGCTAGGAAAATAGATGAAAAACATATACAGATAGAAATGAGAAGACAGTAAATATGATTCAAAACCAAAAATCAAATAAATGTAAAGCTAGGCATTAATAGAAGTGATGGACCCAAAAGGTATAAGACTTACAAAGGTTAAATCGCAAAATGACAGAAGAAAGTCCTGTATTATCAATAGTGATTTTAAATGTAAATGGATTACACTCTTACCACTCTCAAGAATGGATAGAACATCTATTTAGAAGATCAATAAGGAAGTACAGGACTTGAATGATGCACTGAACCAACAAGACCTAACTGACATATATAGAACACTACACCCAATGAAACAGAATACCCATTCTTCTAGAGTGCACATTGATCACTCTCTAGAATATACCATATGTTGGGACACAAAACAAGTCTTAATAAATTAAAAAATATTGAAATCATACAATATATATTCTCTGAACACAATGGAATGAAGCTAGAAATCAATAATGTGGAGAAATGGAAAACGCACAATATATGTGGAAATTAAAAAACATATTCCTTTTTTATTTTTATTAAAAAAAATTTTTTAAGATACTTAGATTATACAAATGTCACATAAAAAATATAGGGGATTCCCATATATGTCCCATATGTCCTGTTCCCCACACCTCCCACATTTTCCTACATTAACAACATCCTTCATTATTGAAGCACATTCATTGCGATTGATGAACACATTTTGGAGCATTGTCACTAAGCATGGATTAAAGTTTACAGTGAAGCTTACACTCTCTCTCACACAATTCTGTAGGTTATGACAAGATTTGCAATTGTCTGTTTCTGTCATTGCAATGTCATTCAGGACAATTCCCAAGTAAACAGCATACTCTTAAAAAACCAGTGGGTTAAAGAGGAAATCAGAAGCAAACTTAAGAAATTTCATAAGGCAATTGAAAATGAAATGCAAGGTATCAAAACTTATGGAATGCAGTGCTGAAAGGGAAATTTATAGCAGTAAATGCTTACATTGAAAAAGAAGAAAGACATCAAATCAGAGACCTAACCTCAGAACTGGAAGAAATGGGAAAAGAAGAGCAAACTAAGCCCAAAGTGAGGAGAAGGAAGGAAATCACAAATAAATTAAATGGAAAGCAAATAAACAAACAAACAAAAACAATAAAGAGAATCAACAAAACCAAAATTTGGTTCTTTGAAAAGGTCAATAAAATTGTCAAATCATTAGTTAGACTGAAAAAGAAAAAAAGAGAGAGGACACACATAACAAAAATCAGAAATGAAAAGGCATTATTACTGACACCACTGAAATAAAATGGATTATAAGGAGATACTATGGACAACTGTATGCCAATAAATTTGATAGCCAAGATGAAATGGACAAATTCCAAGAAACATGCAAACTGTGTACATTGACTCAAGAAGAAATAAAAGATTTCAACAAACCAATTACCAGTTAGAGATTGAATCAGTCATCTAAAACCTCCCAATAAAGAAAAGCCCAGGACCAGAGAGCTTTACAGAGGAATTCTACCAAACATTCCAAAAACACATCTTCAATTCTGCTGGAACTCTTCCAAAAACTTGAAGAGAAGGGAACACTCCCTAATTCTTTGTATGAGACCAACATCACCCTCACACCAAAGCTGGATAACGATACCACAAGGAAAAAAAGTATACACCAATATTTCTTATGAATATGGAAGCAAAAATCCTCAACAAAATATTAGCAAACCAAATCTAACAGTATATAAAAAGACTTATACACCATGATCAAGTGGGATTTATCCCTTGTATATTAGGTTGGGTCAACATAAGAAAATCAGTTAATGTAGTATATCACATTAACACATCGAAGAGAAAAAACACATAATCATAACAATTGATGCAGAAAAGGCATTTGGCAAGATCCAACATACCTTCATGATAGAAACATTTAGAGTACTAGAAATAGATGGAAACTACCTCAACTTGATAAAGGGCATAGAAGAAAAGCCACAGGTAACATCCTAATTAATGCTGAAATACTGAAATCTTTCCCTGGCAAGGATCTCTCCTTGTGAACATTCTTATTCAACATTTTATGGGAACTTCTTGACAGATCAATTAGACAAGAAAAAGAAATAAAAGGAATCCAAGTTGGAAAGAAGTAAACCTTTCCCTATTTGCAGATGATATAACCCTATATGGAGAAAATTCTGAAAAATGCAAAACAAAGCTCTAAGAGCTAATAAATGGATTCAGGAAAGTGGCAAGGTACAAGATCAACACCCAAAAATCAGTAGTGTTTCTATATACAATCAATGAATTATCAGGAAGAGAATCAAGAAATAAATTCTATTTGCAATAGCAACTAAAAGAATCAAATATCTAGGAATAAATCTAACTAAAGATATAAAAGTCTTGGGAACAGAAAAGATAAAACATTGCTAAAAAAAATCAGAGAAGACTAATAAATGGAAGGACATTCCACATTCATGGATTGGAAGAATAAATATTGTTAAGATGTTAATACTGCCCAGAGCAATTTATAGATTAAATGCAATCCTACTCAAAATCCCAACAACCTTCTTAGCAGATATGAAAAAAGCAATCATTAAATTTAAATGGAAGCATAAGGGATCCTAAATAGCTAAGGCCATATTGAAACAGAAGAATGAAGTTAGAGGACTCACACTTCCCAATCTTAAAACTTATTACAAAGCCCCAGTAATCAATGACATTGGCACAAGAACAGACATATAGACCAATGAAATAGAATTAAGAGCTCATAAATCAACCCTCGTATTTATGACCAATTGATTTTGACAAGATTACAAAGGCCTTGTCTTTTGGGAAAGAATAATCTCTTCAACAAATGGTGCTGGCAATACTAGATTTCTTTTTGGCAAGATAAAAGGAGGACCACTACCTAACCCTATATACAAAAATCTACTCAAAATGGATCAAAGACCTAAATATAAGAGGTAGAACTTTCAAACTCATAGAAGAAAACTTAGGGAAGCATCTTCAGGACCTTGTGTTAGACAATGGTTTCTTAGACTTTACACCTGAAGCACAAACAATGAAAGAAAAAAATAGATAAATGGGACCTCACTAAAATTAGAAATGTTTGTACCACAAAGAACTTTATTATGAAAGTAAAATAACAATCTACACAATGGGAGAAAATAGTTGGAAAACACATATCTGTAAAGGTTTAATTTCCAGAATATATAAAGAAATCCTTCAACTTAACTGCAAAAACACAACCCGTTTTTTTATAAATGGGCAAAAGACTTGAATAGACATTTCTCCAAAGAAGGTATACAAATGACCAGAAAGCACATGAAAAGATGCTCAACGTAACTGGCCATCAGGGAAATATGAATCAAAACCATAATGAAATACTCTTCATACCCATTAGAATGACTGTGTATTAGTCAGTCATTGTAATTAAACAGAACCAACAGGACACATCTGTAAATAGTATGAGATTTTATAAAATTGTGTCACATGATCACGGGGATGCACAAGTCCAAATTCTGTAGAGCAGACTGTAAACCAGGGACTCTGATAAAGGTCCTTGATGAGTTTTCTAAGAGGTGCTGGCTATCTGAAGTAGAGATGGAAATTCTATCTCTTTTAAGGTCCTGAACTGATTAGATGAGACATTATTCATTGCTAACAGCAATCTCCTCTGTTAATTGTAGATGTAACCAACCATCTATGCAATCAACTCACAGATGATTAAAGTCCGTGATATGTCCTTGTATTACAATTAGCACAGTGCTTGCTTGATCAAACTGGGCACCATTGCCTGGCCAAGTTGATACATTAGCCTAACCATCACAGGCTGCTATTAAAAATGGAAAATAACAAGTGTTAGAAAGGATTCAGAGAAATAGGAACACTCATTCACGCTTTGACAATGTAAAATGATGCAACCACTGCAGAAGAGAGTTTGGCAGTTCCTCTTAAAGTTAAGTAATAATCTACCATATGACTTGGCAATAGTGCTACTAGGAATATACCCCAAAGAATGGAAAGCAGGGACTCAAACAGATATTTGCACAATGATGTTCAGAGTGGCACTATTCAAAATTGCCAATATATGGAAGTAATCCAAGTGTCCATCAATTAATAAATGGATAAGTAAAATGTGGTATATACAAACAAAGGAATATTATTTGGCTGTAAAAGTTTGGAGTCCTCATACATGTGATAACATGGGTGAACCTTGAAGACATCATGTTGCATAAAATAAGCAAGACACAAAAGTACAAATATTGAATGATCTCAGTGATTTGAAACAATTAGAATATGCAAACTTACAGCATCAGAATCTAGCTACCAGGGAGAAGGTGGGGATAGGGAATGGGAAGTTAAGGCTTAAAATGTGCAGAGCTTCTATTTGGTTGATACAGCACTTATGTAAATCATATTGAATGCTTTTAACTTTGTACTTCTTCATATTTATCTTCTCCATGTAAAAATCAATTCTATGACAACAGAGTGCTTTCTTGCATGCTCACTCATATATTTCCTTTGACAAGGACAAGCCTTGGACCATAATGTATGTTTAAAATCCAAATTTATTTGGAAGTATAAGGGGCCCCGAATAGACAAAAAAGATCTTAAAAAAGAACGAAGTTGTAGTACTCTCACTTCTGGACTTTAAAGCATATTATTTAGCTACAGTGGTAAAAACAGCATGGTACTGGCATAAAAACAGACACATTAAGCAATGGAACCAAACTGAGAACTTAGACCCTCACATCTACAGTCAAGTGATTTTTGATAAGGTGGTCAAGCCCTCCCAGCTGGGCCAGAATAGTCTATTCAACAAATGGTGCTGGGAGAACTGGATATCCTTATCC
This sequence comes from Tolypeutes matacus, assembly GCA_026826555.1. NCBI lineage: Eukaryota > Metazoa > Chordata > Mammalia > Cingulata > Chlamyphoridae > Tolypeutes > Tolypeutes matacus. The sequence goes on along the minus strand of JAKSZT010007815.1, from coordinate 9,607,916 downwards.
AAAAGAAAGAAAGAAGACCCTATCTCGCACTTTATACAAAAATTAACTTAAAATGGATCAAGGACCTAAATATAAAAGCGACAACCATAAAACTCCTAGAAGAAAATGAAAGAAAATATCTTCAAGATCTTGTGGTAGGTGTAGTTTCCTAAATGTTATACTCAAAGTCTGAGCAACAAAAGAAAAAATAGGTAAATGCTACCTCCTCAAAATTAAACACTTTTGCACTTCAAAGGACTTTGTCAAAAGGGTGAAAAGGCAGCCAACTCAATGGGAGAAAATATTTGGTAATCACATATCCAATAAGGGTTTAGTATCGATGATATACAAAGAGATCATACAATTTGGCAATAAAAAGACAAACCTCCTAATTAAAAAACAGGCAAAAGACTTGAAAAGACAATTGTCCAAAGAAGAAATACAAATGGTGAAGAAACATATGAAAAAATGTTCAACATCTCACTAGCAGTTAGGGAAATGCAAATCAAAACTACAATGAGATATAATTTCACACCCATTAGACTGGCCGCTATTAAAAAGTTGGTAAACTGTAAATGTTGGAGAGGATGTGGAGAGATAGGAATGCTTATTCACTGTTGGTAGGAGTGTAGAATGGTACACCAACTGTGGAAAACTGTTTGGCAATTCCTGGAGAAGTTGAATATAGACTTGCCATGTGACCTGGCAATAACATTACTAAGTATATACCCCAAAGAACTAAGAGCAGAGACACGAACAGACATCTGCACACCAATGTTCATAGCGGCATTATTCACAATTGCCAAAAGTTGGAAACAATCCAGGTGTCCATAAGCTGATGAATGGATAAACAAACTGTGGTGTATACACACAAGGTAATATTATGTAGCGCTAAGAAGAAATGAAGTCATGAAGCATATGACAGCATGGATGAACCTGGAGGACATTATGTTGAGTGAAGCAGATCAGACACAAAAGGACAAATACTGTATGATTGCACTATTATGAATGAAATACATTGTGTATTGTGTATTGTGTAAACTCATGGAATTAATAATTAGAATATAGGTCACCATAAAATAGAAGGGGGATAGAGAGTGGAAAGCTGAGGGTTACTCTGTGCAGAATTGGTGAAAAGGTTATAAATCTAAGGAATAAATAGAAATGGTGAAAGCATATCATGGTGTTTGTAATGAGCAGAACTATTATATGTGTATGACAGTGGTTGAAAGAGAAAGTCGAAGGTCATGTATATTACTAGAAGGAAAGCTAAAAACTTTATGATGGGACTGTATAAGATAGCAAAATCTCATGTAAACAGGAATATGGGTGATATTGCATATATAAGACTGTTTTTGCAAAATATAAATATATTAGAGATGAGGAAACAGAATAACAGCTATGTTCAGCAGGGGAAGCATAGAGAGAGACTGAGAGGTGATGAGGTTTTTTTGTTTGTTTCTTGTTTATTATTATTGGAATTATGAAAGTGCTTTAAGAATGATTGGAGTGATAAATGCACAAATATGTGATTATACCAAATACTATTAATTGTACACTTTGGATGGATTTATGCTTTATTAATATGTATCAATAAAATTGATGTGATTAAAAATTGCTGAATGAATGAATGAACATCCTAATTAGCCTTCACTTTTGTTTTCATGATTCTATTAACTGCTATATGCTTTTTACTTCTAATATTATGTGAAAATTCATTCAATTTAGTCTTCAGTGGACTCTTTAGATCCCAGTGACCTGAAGAACATGTCCTTCATGCATCTCTCTCATTTTTGTTTAGTTTCTTAAAGCTCTCCCTTTCATTTTTTGAAGCAGAGTTAAGAACATGGGTTTTGGAGTCAGACCGTTTGACATCCTATCTACATTGCATCACTTATTAGTTGGTGAGCTTGGACAAATTCCTCAAGCCTCCTGCATCCCAGTTTCTTGTCACCATGTTATTCTTAACAACACTACCTCACAGAGTTTTTCTGAGTATTAATAGAGTTCCTACACTTAAAGTGGTTAGAGCATCATTTGCTTCGTAATAAATTCACATTACTTGTAGGCATATTCATCTTTAAAATATTCTTATTTGTCTTTAAAAACACTCAAGAAGAGAAAAGAGAGACAAGGTAAGAGCATTGGAGAAAGTATTTAGATGATTTTCTAGTTCAAGGTATTACTATCTTCCTATGATTCACCTGAATTGCTCCCTTTTGGACATATGACAAATTCCTATATTATCAAGATAGTCCTTTTATTTTATTTTGCTGGAGTAGTCTTTATTTATTTTTGTTATTTAAAACTGCAAGAACGTGAACTTAACAACAGCAAAGAGACTGTTTAAGGCTGTGCTCCTCTAGCTAATTATTGCAAGAGTCTACCTTATCAGATCTATTTTTTTCACCAAACTTTTCACCTTTACCTCACATTTCATTTCTTTATCCACCAAATTGATCCTTCAGGTAAATATGTCATAAATGTCTTCCTTAAAATCTATGGACAGTATTTCCTGCTTGATTTTACCAGAAAAACAATGAGTACAGGTAAAGGCATGAAACCACTGGAGAACCAAAACTCTTTTAGCAAAAAGGCTTGGGAAAAAATAGCAAGACAAAATACACAGGCTAGATCCAGAGATAGAAGTGATGTTGAATTTAATATACCAGATGTTATTTGTTTTTCTTCCTAGCCTACATGCATATGAATGATAGCGTCCAAGAGACAAATGTAATAAATTAAGAGTCAAGTTAAAGAGCTGCATTTTCTCTGAATAATATTATTGAAACAATTTTTTAAAAAAGCTAAAAGGAAACAATAAAAGCTTGAAGTGCAAAACAACACTGGTAAGACATCAACCTGTAGGTTGGGTAGGATACAGACATGGGAGAAAAATTTCCCCCAACTTAGCATGGTTATTTTGAAAGAGAAAATGAGAGTAAAAAGTAGCAAAAAGGAACATGGAGCCCAGGATATAGCCAGCTCCACTGTTTATGGACAGCATCAGCCTCTGTTTCCAGAAGTGAAATTCCAGAAATGAAATGCATTGTGTTTGGAGCACCAAGGGAATCAAGTACTATGAAGAGAAAGATTGATGACCATTTCCAAACAAAATTGAGACATCAAATAGTATCCATAAGTTCAGAGAGAGAAAATTAGGAACATAGAGTGGGTTTTATTGATGGTGTCTGAGCTAAAAGTAATGTTTTGTTGTTTGAACTATAATTCTTCTCATATCTACACCTCCAGGTTGTTTGCAATTTTTCTTTCTTCCCTTCTTCCTAGGAATGTTTCCTGAACATTGTTTCCTCTCCTAAAATCATTCCCGTTTTCCTCATTCTGTCAATGGCCATTCTATTCTACCATTTGATAATCCATTCACTCAATATTTGTCTTCCCTTTCTTTCTTTCTCATTTACTTCCTATTCACAGTCAGTCTCATCAACTCATCTTTTAGAGAATTTCTCAGATTTAATTCTTCCTCTCCAGTTTTTATTGTTCCTTTTGCTCTCTTCAAATATGAAAGGTCCTCTCTGCTTCCACACCTATTAATTTCTGGAAAGCTCACTTTCATGCCTTGTCTCTTAAATGCCTTTCTGAGCTACTTTTTTACTTGGCTTCTTTCTCTAAGGCCTTTTGGCTTATTGAACTTGCTATTGACTTGTTATTTGTGTGAATAAACTTGTTTGCTGTCTATTCCTTGTATGTCAAAGAATATAATATTTCTTTGTTGGAAGAGCTTTTACCTTTATTTTAATTATGTATTTTTCTCTTCATACTAACTGATAGATGTACAGAAAATTATAGTAGTTCAATGATTTTAAACAGCCAAAATTTAATTGATGGCAGTAACCTCATTATTAAAGTAGTTGTTCAAATCCATTGATTCAATCAATCATTTATTAATATAAGTTCATCCATTTAATGATTTATTTTTTTTTGAAGTACTGGGGGCCAGGGATTGAACCCGTATCAGTTTCCGTAAGTTGTTTTGTTTTGTTTTGCTTGTTTTTTTGTTGTTGCTGTTGTTGTTTGTTTTCAGGAAACAACAGAAACTGAACCCGAATGTCCCATGTTGGAGGTGGGTGCTCAATTGCTTGAGCCACATCTGCCTCCCCAAAGAAGTCAATTAAAATAAATGTAAGTTAAAAAAAAAATGAAATACTTATTAAAGTTTTTCTTCTAACTAAAAAAAAAAAAAGAAAGAAAGAAAAGCACATTTACCTTGAGTGCTTATCACATGCCATGTACTGATGTTGACACTGAGGATATTAACGTCAAAATTAATTTTAAAAAAACCCAACAAGCTGTGGTACCTGACCACCTGATCTTCAAACTCTAGCAAGGAAAAGAGTAATGTCAAAAAGATGAATTTATACTGTCATCATAATTGGTATAATACAGTTAATAGCAGGATGTCCTGTGAAGAGCACAATGAAAAAATTAAAACTTCAGATAAACAGATAACTTTATAAACTTTTGATGAATTCTAATTAAAAGAACATTAAAGAAACCATGATCATTTTACCATAGAAAATATATATCCAACTTCAGGTACATTTTTTGACAATAGTCTATACTAATATGTTTTTATTTTAATATTAAATATTTTAACAGTTATCATATATGAAATAAAATTAATAATTTATCTAAAGAATTTAAGCATAAAAATCTTATCATGTAAACTATTTATGTTTCATTTGATAGCTTTACTTTCTCTTTAGATAGCTTACCAGTAATCAAATATTTATAAATCAAAGGTTTGTATAACCTACTTTACTATAAATATTTAGTAAATATTATTACTAATTTTTCATATCCCTGTGAAGTACTGCGTTCAATGCTGCTATTGCTACTTTTGCAAGATTTTATTAAACTACATTTAATAAACTTAAGTGATGACATGATTTAATTTTTTTTCCAGTAGAGAATCATACCAATACATTCTAGAATATTAGATGATAGAAAGTAATAGGACTTGAATTTCAACTTATTTTCATTTTTTCTAATATGCATTGAAATTATGTTTTGCATTTTCAAAATCTTTCTAGTTCCTTGCAACTATTTGTATGTTGACTTTTACAAAAGGAACTAAAGAAATTAAGGCATGTATTATGTTTTGACTCTAGTAATGAAGCAATTACAAGGAGCTCTAAATAAGTGAACTTTTATCCATTTTTAATTTTTGATACAACAAATTTACTGAACATTTTTCTCCATCATTTATCTTTTGGGACTCTTAAACTCTTCAAATTGTTTTATACATGATTTCTTTTATCCCATTATGTTACTTTCTGAAGATTCATCCTTTTAAAAAATAACGTTAGAAAAGTAAAGACCTCATTGCTAGTTTATATTCATCCTGTGTGGTTCGAAATCAAATGAAGATTAATGCTAAGTAAAACAAAGGACATTTTTGATCTTCATTGTCCATTTGTTAAATTATGTTATTGTCAAAGGATATCTAAAACAAAGTTAAATGCATCCTAATTTTTCTTTTTAAATGAAGATTTTCAAAGAGAATGAGTATGTATAAACAAGAAATTACTTAGGCAGAAAAATCTTCTTAAATATGAAAATGATTTTCTTTGACATCTATTTTTTTAAACGTGACTGCAAGTGATTCTCTGTGTATTTTATACCGAATTTTACTCTTATCATCCTCATCTTCAACTTTTCTCCAACTCTTCCCACCTCAAGTTCCTGCTTTTCTTTATTCAATGCGTCCCGAAGCCATTGTGTTCCATTTTATTTGTTGATGAACTTTGTATGTGCATTCCTTCTGAGTCCCAATAGAGATTCATCCAGCTACATATATCTAAGAATGGATTATTTGAAAATTCTTGTATCTAAGAATGGATTGTTTGAAAATACAATATAAAGACCCTTCCTTGGAGCAAAATTTTACAGAAGTAAAATTACCTTTGAACTCACTAAAAGGCAAGCAGTTTGCAATGTAAAATAGTAAATGAATGTATTATACGCCAGTTTTTTTATGCCATGGCGAAAGCAAATGCCTCAAAAGAAGAGTATAGAGAAGTTTCATGTTATTCTTAAAAATGAAAATCTAGCAGAATCAAAGTGTTTTATTTAATGCCATTTAATTATATCTTCAAGGAGATGTAGTGCTATGTTTGAAATAAATACCACTATCTGAAAGACACATTACATTTAATTGAGAAACTCAGCTTTTGGTAAAAGAAAAATGAAAAAATTATGCACAATATTACTATTTAAAAAATGAAAGCAAAATTTTTAAGGTTTTAGACACAAGTGGATATATCTTTCATCCACATGTTCTATTTTTATTCATAGCTGTTGTTTTCTTGAACAGGTGCAAGGAAAATGATTTAAATGGATATCTTATCATTTAAAAAACAAAATTAATTGCATTCATAGAGGTTGTATGAATGCTGTATATATTACTTTAAAAGATAAAATATAATTGAAAACAGAATAAAAGTGTTTAGGACTAAATTATCACTGGAAAAATTGGCAGATGATTATGTACAACCAAAATTAAATCACTGGAAACTGTTTTTCACCCTCCACACTGTGAAATTCACATTTTTAGCTGAAAATTTGATGTCCTTTACTTCAGAGATTTTTCTGCCACTTTATATGCAGACAATTTCACCAGCAAAATTAAAAGAATAAATGTCTAGAATTAAAAGTTTAAGTGTACCTCTCTATTCAAATGATATGTCAAATAGGACCATTTTCAGCATTACATTAAATTTCCCTTTCAAGAAATAATATTTAATAATAGTTTGAGAAACCAGTTATAATAAATTATGTTACAGTTATAGTTTCCTATTTTTATTAGTTTCCAATTGCTTTGTGTAACAAATTACCACAGATTTAGTAATTTAAAACAACTTAAATTTATTATCTTACAGTTATAGGGTTCAGAAGTCTGAAAGAGCTTTTTCTGGACTAATATCAAGGTGCCACCAGAGCTGTCTTCCTTTTGGAGGCTCTAGGGAGAATCCATTTCCTCACCTTGTCCAAGTTCAAGTGCCCACACACATTCTTGGGTTGTGAGCCCCTCCTCCATCTTTATATCCAACATCATGGCATCTTTAAATCTTTCTCTGGTATTCGATGCTTCTACTTCTCTGATTCAGAACCTCTCTACCTTGTTCCCTCACAAGAATCATTGTGGTTACATTGGAGCCACCAGATAATTCGGGATTGTCTTCTCATTTCAAGATGTTTACTTAATCACATCTACAAAGTTCCTTTTGAAATGTAAGAAAACATTCACAGATTCTGGGTATTTGGACATGACACCATTTGGAAAGCATTATTCTGCTTACCATGGTTTCATATGTGGAAAAAATTATTTAAGAATTCCAGTCTAATTTACTTGTTTCTACTATGATAATACAAAGCACATATATGATGAACAGGAATATTCTTTAGATTGTTGCCCCCTTTATTCCTCATTTTGTGGCCTCAAAAGAATTATGTATTTTAGTGGCTATTTTAATGTCCTTGTACATTTCAGGGAAACTAAGACAAGAGAGAGTTTTAGAGGTAAGGATATAACATATTATTAGCAGATAATATTTCTTTAGTGCTTCAGTTATACAGAGAATTATTTTAAATGTTTTAACATTGTTAGCCCCATTTTACAGATGATAAAACCAAGACACTGGGAGATTAAGAAACTTAAAAATCACTAAGCTAATAAGTGGTACAGCTAGAACTTGGACCCAGGTATCTGATTCTTGAAACTGTGCTTTGGAAATACTTCAGCATATTATTTGCCAATTTAACAGAAATTATTTTTCTGAATTTATTCCATGAATGAGAAATCAACTTAGTAAATTTCAGTTAATGTTCAATACATTTTCTGATCTTTTCCATTTTGCAATGTAAAGCAAATACCCATGTCATTTTAGAAAACACAGTTTCTCCAAAATTCATCTTGAATTGAATGTGGATGAGTTATTCTTTAATTTTATGCGTATAATTTTTTTTCATTCTGAACTTTCTCCTACACTGAAACACTGAAACAGCATAGTGAAAATGTACCGGTTTCAAAGTAATTAAGATAAGCTCTCAAATCCTACCAATGCCTAACTATGTGAGCTTAGGCATATTATCATTTTCTAAGTTTCAGTTTCCTCTTTAATACATTGGTGATGAATAAAGTTTGTTTTAGAAATTTGTTTCTCTTTATAAACTACATATTCACAAGTAGCTTCTTTTTTTCAAGATGATGAGGTAAGCCATTATTTTTTCCTTCCTTCATTGCCAAATACCATAATAATACATTATAATATCAACATTTATATAATTTATATTTGCAAAATAATTAAATACAGTACAAAAGATACTATAGCAATGCTACAAAATAGGAAAGGTAAATATATGGGATAAAACCTGTGAATAATTTAGAGATGGCATCAGTACTAATCAACTAAGGAAACAGTGACTAACGTTGATGTAACACTTACCCCGTATTAGGCAATGTTCTAAGTTCTTTAGCTCTACTAACAACCCCATGAATTAGATACTATAATCATCACCATTTTATGGATGTGGAAACTGAGGCAAAAATAAGTTCCATAACTAATATAAAAATGCATTGTTATTAAGTAGCAAAGCTGAGGTTTCAGCCCAGGAGGTCTGGCTTCTGAGGCCATGATTTTAAACATTATAATTATGCTTCTTTACTGGCATGTAAATGTTCCTCTTGAGTGGTAAATGGACATCTTTTCCATCAGAATTTCGGAAAGTTTTCACACTCGGAGAAGCATACAGTGATAGTAAAGCTATGTCTTTGGGAAACTGTGGAGAAGTGTACCATGTGAAACACAAGGATTTTGTGGAAAGTACCAGTGACCAGACCACACTGGATATCCCTCAGGCCAGCGTTCATCTTTAAGATTCATTGAGTTCCTACTATTTGGTAAGTAAAGTAAGATAGTGGATGGGAAGACAGGCCCCAAGGGGAGTTTCTAAGTGTTGCTACCTATAAAAGACAACAGAATAAAAACCAGAACAGAAAGGAAAAAAAAATAAAGAAAATGTCCTATTTCCTCTTTCCAAACACACTTCTTTCTTATAGACCATATGAACTAGTGTCCTCTCTTAATGTATAAAATGAGTTTTTTATAGCAAGCAATAGCAAGCAAGGCATTCAGGTGGGCCAGCTTCATTGTCATGTTTCCTGTGCAGTAACACAGGACCCCATATTCAGAAGAACCCGACACTGGGTTTAATGCTCTGTTGTTCTGATCCTGAGATGCTTAATAGTTTTATCTTTCAATTTGTTCCTCTATTTGGGACAATGGAAGATACATGTGAGCAAAGGGGATCTGCATAATGCATATCCCCTAACATTTCTCACCAACCTATTTACATATAGCCACGTGAACACAGAATTTGGGATTACTGATAATGTATGAATCCAACAAGACTCAAAATGAGTATAGTAAATGTGTTACACCTCACATTGAATAAGCAGTGGTGTTGATAGCTTCAAGAAGCCATGATTTTGCTCATAAACACAAGAAGGAAATGGCATTCTGAAATACACAACAAAGGTACCTGTACCAGCCAACAATTTATACTGAAAATTATTACACAGAAAGAAAGTAAAAGATAGAGCAACCCATAGTACCTTTTCCTTTCAGTACTTTCTTACTCATCATAAAGCCAGAGGTAGAGTGTTGGTTGAATGTGTATATCAAGTAGTGAAATAAAAACAGTTGTTAGTTTTAGGAAATATTTTCACTGTCCTGGTAAGAACAAAATACATACGCATGTACAAGACACAATACAAATTGTGTAATTTCATTGATTTTTCCAAACAAATTAAGTGTTCTTATATTTGCATTTAATACTGACATTCCACAACATAAAGAGGAACACTAAAATTTATGCTTATAATTTAATTTAAAAAATTCTTCACTTAGAACGACATTCAATAGCAGATAAAAAAAAAAAAAAAACCATGGCAATTAGTGGGAAATCAAAAATAAAGGGAAAATCTTTATATTTATTGTTTTTAACTGCATTTTTCTTTTTGCATAGACTATTTTTACTTTACTCTAAGCCCCACAAATTATGTAGTTGGATCTATATCGCGGAAAGTCTGAGTGGTCCAACAATTCCAGAAGAGTGCAAATTGGAGTTGATCACTCTAGAATCATGTATTAGTCAGGGTTCTCTCGGGAAACAGAATCAACAGGAGATATCTGTCAATAATATGAGATTTTAAAAGAGTGTCTCACACGACCGTGGGGATGCACAAGTCCAGGTTCCGCAGGCAGGCTGCAAACCAGGGGCTCCGATGAAAGTCCGATGAAAGGTCCTTGATGAGTTTCTGGAAGAAGTTGGCTGTCCAACGAGGGGGTGGGAAATTCTCTCTGAATGTTGAAATCACTTCCCCTTTTAAGTCATTCAACTGATTGGATAAAAGCGTCACCCATCGATGATGTAATCTCCCTGATTGATGCAGATGTAATCAGCCATCCACGCAGTAAACTCACTGGTGATTGAAGTCCATAAATGCTCTTGTATTACAATTAGCCCAGTGCTTGTTGGAACAAACACTTGGACACAATTACTTGGCCGAGTTGACACATTAGCTTAACCATCACAGATCATAAGGAAACCATAATGGACCCTTGACACAATGAAGTCTGAATGAAAGAAAATTCTATGATTTTAGCCATTTCCACAGAGGCAGCAAACCAGTAATTTGTATGCATGGGGATTCCAAAAGAAGCAGGGGGAGGAAAGGGTGAGGGAGTGAAGGGAAGGAAGGGGGAAAGGATAAGGTTTCCTAGTCACCCATTAAAGTATAACAAGTTTTTTGTTGCTGTTTGGTTAAGCTTATTAATATAATTATCCTTTACAAGTAGTAATTGCAAAATATTTATATCCTGAAGGAGCATCACATGCTTTAGTGAAATGGGCTTTTATTAAATTACTTTATTATACAAATTGCTTACAAAAATGTAAGTTCTCAATAAACTTTATTTATCAGCATTATCATCATCATCATCATCATCATTATGATTTAATTCTTAAACAGCCCTGAGGTAATTATCACTATTATCCTTATTCAGCAAATGATTAAATGAAGCACCTTACCCAAGACTACACAGCTAGTAAATGGCAGACTCTGAGACCAAATCTATATTCGTGAGGAAGATCCCTTTGTGGTCCTTGAATTCCTCATCTAATGAATTTTCCTTTTACCTCAACTTAGCCAATGACATCCATGTTCATATTATCAATCAATGTTACTTATAATACCACCTCCAACGGCTGAATTTCAAGTATCTGACATTCTACCACCTTGTGAATTTCCAGCACTTTCACTCTATGACTAGAAATCCTTTGAAACCACCATTCTTGGCAATCTTTTGAGCGAATTCTACAATCTTTTCACTGTCTATTAACTGCCTCAGTGTCTCACCTCTTTTTTTTTTTTTTTTTTTGCATACACTTACAGTTCACTGGTTACTTTCTTTTCAATCATACTCAACAAGACAAAATCTCAAACATCTTTAAATCTAAGTCTTTGTGGCTGCACACATGAAACTTAACGATGTTTTCCAATCACACTTTAAATTTATTGGCTTAAATATAAAATTTGCTGTAAATGATCCCTGAGAATCCAACTAAATTTTTCTAATTAATATACTATCACATTCCAGAGATTATAAATTCATACATTCTTTTTACTTCTCAAGTGTCCAAAGCCCCTCCTAACCTCCATTTAATTGACCTTGTTTCTTATTTCTTGAAGAAAATATGGGTAATTAGAAGAGACATAACTATTTAAATCATTTCCCTACATCTGAACATGGTGGCTGTGCCTCACGTCCTGTTTCTGGGGATTGTACTGCTTCTCTTTCTTCCCTTTCTTTATAGGTTTTGCCTCTGAAATAATTGATTCCTCTCATTCTCTTACATTAATTCTTTTTTTCCCTTCCTACCGGATCATTTCTATGACTGCATCATTATGCTCTATGATCACCTATCTTTAAAAATTAAAAAAAAAAAAAAACCTTAAAAACTTCTTCATTTGACCTCACATCATCACCCAGCTACTGTTCTATAATTTTTCCTGTTCACATTGAGGCCTCTAGACCTCTCTATAATTGTTTCACCAATGTTTTGCCCTCTTAATCTATTTGAAAGCACTCTAATGAGGTTCTTATACCTGAAATTCCACCAAAAGAGTTTGTATAATGGTAATTACCTCAATTTTACCAAACTCAAAGTAAATTGAGATAGGTTTTTTCAAGTTTCTCAATTGTAAATTTGCTCTTTTCTCCCACTTTCCATACTGCACTCTACTTAAGGATGTCACTTTGCACAGTCCACACTTCAGGAGTAGGGAGCTTTGCTCCATCTCCTTAAGGGGAGAATGTTTTAGTTACCTAGGCTGCTCAAAGCAAATATTATGAAATGGTTCAGGTTAAACAATGGGAATTTGTTCACTCACGATTTTGAACACAGCTAACTCCCTGAATCCTTCCTTTGAATGGAGAAAGGCATTAGAAACCAACATCTGGGAGTTAAGTGTATTCATTACTATTGTGATATCATTGCTTCTAGGTCATTTCAACTGATATAGAAATTAGGTAGATATGTATACTAACCTAGGTATATACTGTTAATATTTTATACGTAACCATCTGTAATCTATTTTAAGCTAATCTTGAGTACATGCCAATGTCTCCAAATCTAATCCATTACCATATAGATGATTATTAACTTCTATCCTTGTTTTCCTGTAAACTCCTACTTCAACATTGAGACACCTGGCTTCCACCATTCACCATCTATTTACTTTATTGTCCTATTCTAGTATACATGCATTGCAGTATCAGAATTGTTAACTTGTATTCACATGGGAGAAAATAATATCAACTTGAGTACAGTGCTTATGAACATTTTCTTTTGCCTTTAGTTTTATACTCTATTCATTCCCAAAGTTGCTTAGGTCTCAGCACCTATTTTCCCCATCCCCTTCATTAAGATTGTTTTATACATTAGTAATACAGTCAGACTGTTTTCTCACAATTTGCATTTCACCCTGGGATTCCCCATCCTAAGTGATTTTTTTAAATTTGCTTACATTAAATTTCACTCCTTTTACTAAGTTCAATGGGTTTTCATAATTGCAAAATGTCATATGTCCACAATTAAAATATCATACAAAATAGTTTCACAGAACTAAAATGCCCCTTATGCTTCACCAATTCAAACATCCCATCCTTAACTTGGCATCATTTATCTTTTTGCTCTCTCTATAATTTTACCTTTTCTGGAATGTCATAAAATTGGCACTATACAATAAAAAGGTTTTCATACTGGTTTCTTTCACTCATTAATATGCATTTATGATTCATCTATTTCTTTTCGTGTATTGATAGCTCATTTCTTTTCATCCTAAATAATCATTTGTATGGACATACCACAGTTTGTTTATCCTTTAATATATTGACAGACATTTTGGTTATTTTCAATTTGTGGAAATTATGGATAAAGCTGGAACAAATATTTGTGTGCAGGTTTCTATGTGGACATATATTTTCAAATCAATTGGGCCAATACCTAGAAGTACTGTTGCTGGGTCATATTGTATGACTAGGCTTAGATTCTTAAGAAAATGCCAAACTGTCTTCCAAAATGGCTATACCTTTTATCACTCCAACCAGCAATGAATGAGAGTTCTTGTTTCTCTGCATTTTCACTAGCAATTGGTAGTGTCAGTTTTATTGGAACTGTGCTATTCTAATAGGTGTGCAGTGGATCTCATTGTTGTTCTAATATACAATTCTCTAATTACAAACAATGTTGAGCATCTTTTCATATGCTTATTTGCCAACTGTATATCTTCTTTGGTAAGGTGCCTGTTTAGATCTTTTGCCTAATTTTTAGCTCGGTTATTTATTTCTCATTGTTGAGTTTTAAGAGTTCTTGTATACAACTCATTTATCAGATATGTATTTCTCAAATATTTTCTCCCATCTGTGGCTAGTCTTTTCATTCTCTTAACATTGTCTTTCACAGAGCAGAAGGTTTTGATTTTAATGAAGTACAATTTACAGACTTAAATTCCATGGATCATGCTTTTTGTGTTCCCTAATTGTCTTAGTTTGCAAGCTGTTAAGATAAATATGACAAAATGAGAAGTCTTAAACAATGGAAATTTATTGCCTCATGGTTTTGGAGGCTTAAAGGCTTGCTTCTTCTTAGGATGTGTAGAATTCTGTCTGGCCAACAATCCTTAGATTCCTTGGCTTTTCTGTCCACATGGCAATGTACTCTCCTTTCTCTTCCAAGTTCTGTTGACTTTCAGCTTTGTGCTCCTTCCTGAGGCTTTCTCTCTGTAAGTCCTCCAGTAATAGACTGAAGACCCTGGATTAAGACCTTGGATAGGATTAAAATACTTCACTGGCCACAGTTTAACTGAAAATAGCATCTTCAAATAATCCTATTTACAATGGGTTCACACGGGAATAGGATTAAGTTTAAGAACATGTTCTTATTTCTGAAATTTTTAACTTAATTGGCAATACTGATTTACTATTACACATAGAATGTACTTTCTTTAGTAGTACTAGATAGATTTTTTAAAAATTATTTTTATTGTATTTTAAACAATTTATTGAAGTATATCATTCATACATAAACATACATAAACTATAAGTGTTTAGTAAACATTGTGATCTTACAAAACAAACATGCATAATATCATACAGGGCTTCCACACATCACCCCCCCACACACCCCACACAAACACCCTGCATTATTGTGAAACATTTGTTAACAAATCATGAAAGAGCATTGTCAAAATATTACTACTAACTGTAGTCCGTATCTTCCTCCCCTATACATTTTTTAAGGATTTATTTATTTATTTACTTTTATACATTTTTACACCCACCTCCTTTTTTTTGCTGTTTCTGTGTCCATTCGCTGGGCAACTCTCTATGTCTGTTTCCTGCCCTCTCTTCTCATCCTTCTCCTCCTGTCTTCATTGGGATTCAATCCTCGGAATCTCCAATGTAGGAGAGAGGTGTCCTACTGCCTGCGCCACCTTAGTTCCTGGTTTTTCGGTGCATCTCGCCTTGGCTCTCCCTTGTGTCACTCTCCTGTTACGTCATCATCTTGCTGTGTGGCTCGCGGGACCTGGTGGCTCACCCGCTTCTGAGGCCTGGTGACACACCCGCACACAGGGCTTGACGGCTCACCAGCAAACGGGAGACAGACACCCAACCACCCAAGCCTCATCCGACCCCCTGCTATATCTCTTAAGGTTTACCAAAGATACCCAAAGTTATAGTCTTTTCCCATACAGGGTGGTCATGTAATAAATCAGTCTTAGTTTATCACCAGCATTCTAAAAACTAGACCTAGGGAGAAAAACTAGATCTGGGAACACATGTATGATTTCTAATATAGCGAATGTTTAGCCTACCCTGATTATCACAAAACCAAGACAGTGAGAATATAAGCATTAGATAGATTTTTTCCATTGGCTTCTCTCTCATAAAAATGAAATTTCATGAAAGCAATTATATTGTCTGTTCTGTTCATACTGTGTCTTTACATGCAGACTACTATCACATAGAATGTTGTCAATAAATAGGTGATGAATGCATGAATAATTTTATGGAAAGATAATATAAATACAAAACCATTTTCTAAACCAATTGTTTCCATAATGTTTTTTTCTTTTTTTTTAGGAAATACTGGGGATTGAACCCAGGACCTTGTACATGGAAGGCAGGCGCACAACCATTTAAGCTACATCTTCTCCCCTCCATAATATTTTAACACAGAGCTCTGTCAATAAAAAAAAGTAGCTTTCTGTATGAGGTCCTGGGTTCAATCTCTGGGACCTCTTTAAAAAAATATAGCTTTCTCAATCAATATGTAGATTTATGTGTGTACACATACATATATATATATATTTTTCTCTATGCACATTTATTTTAAGTTTTATATATGTACTACTGCACTAATAGGAACCATAAAATCATTAAAAAATAATTGTGTGAGTATAGAATTGAAAACAAATATCCCACAGATTTTAAAATTATTTTGTTCTGAACAATCTTTTTAAGTCTTGTATTACACAGACCCATTTTTGGAAATCACTGACTGCTCAAAACCATTATATTCTACTATTTTCCATTTTATATAAAAGAGATCACTCTCACAGCCTTAATCTGGATCTTTCAAGATTTTAATTACAGATATCACAGAACAAATGCTGTCAGATGAAGAAGAGATGTGGAATACATTCTTAAGCCTTTTCTATTTGATTCCTCCCTAATTCCTTACTTTTTATTGACCCCATTTCTTCCTTTTAATATTTCAGATCATATGTTTTCCTAGCCTGAGATCAAATGATATCCACATCACTTTACACATCTCAGGAAAGCCTGTGATCAACCTAGTACATTAAAAAATGGAATGAATTAAGATTTGCTCAGAGGCTCCTAAAATTATTTCCCAAAAGTCTTTAGTCAGTTAAACAGAGCTTCTTAGATGCCTCTGCTCCATAAGAAATCCAATAGGGTTTTTTCAGATATAGTCCAATTAAGATAAGGTCATTCTGGATTAGGGTGGGCCCTAAATCCAGTATGACTTGTGTCCTTATAAGAAAAGGAAATTTGGACACAGACACAGGCACACAAGCAAGAGGGTCATGTGATGACATTGGCACAGATTGGAATGATGCATCTACAAGCCAAGGAACACCAAAAGTGGCCAGTAACTATCAGAAGCTAGAAAAGGCAAAGGAGAACTCTTCCCTGTAGGCTACGGAGAGATCATGACCCTGCCGACACATTGACTTCAGGTTTCTAGACCCCAGAACTGTGAGAAACTAAATTTATATTATTTTAAGTCATCCAAGTTTGTGGTAATTTATTATAGCAATCCAAATATACATATATATATGGTGCTGGACCAGGTCACTTTGGTAATGTGCAGCTTTCAAAATTTTGGCCCAGCGAGGAGCTGTTTGCCATCAAGGCTTGGAAGAAAGGGGACATGGCAGCCAGAGACGAAGCCAAGTCCCTGATGTGTGAGAAGCAGGTCCTGTTGGCAGTGACCAGCACAGGACACCTTTCTGTTGGGATGTTTCCAGACACCCTAGCAAGTGTGCTTCGTGAAGGAGTACTGGGCAGCTGCAGCCTTATGCTGCACATCCACTGCTATGTGTTCTCGCAATCATGTGCTGTCTTTTATTTGGTTTGTGTGGTGCCGAGCCTGCAGTTCCTCATGGACACAAGATTGTCCACAGGGATCTGAAATTGGACAATTCACTCTTGGACACTGAGGGGTAGTTGAGATCGCAGACTTTGGCTTCTGCAAGAGGATGGGCTATGCCGACCTGACCTGCACATTTATGGGGCCCCTAATTTCCATGTGCCCGAGGTGCTAACAGACTCTCCAACCCACGCGGTGTGCTAGTGGGGCTGGGCGTGCTCCTCTAGAAGATGCTGGTTGAGGAGTCGCCCTTCCCAGGGGACAGTGAGGAGGAGGTGTTGCATATCATAGTCAATGAGGAAGTTCACTACACCTGATTTCTGACAGCTGAAGTTATCAGCATCAGGCGAAAGCTGCTGCGGTGTAATCCAGAGCTGAGGTTGGGGTACAGCTAGAGGGATGTAAAGAAGGTGAAAAACAGCCTTTTTCTAGGACATTGGGCTGGGAAGCCCTGCTGGCCCTGCACTTTCCACCTCGTTTCCTGTCCACGCTGTCAGGCTCCAGGGATGTCAGCAACTTGGAGGAGGAGTTCACAGGGGAGGTCCCCACGCTGAAGCTGCCCGGTGTCTCATGGCCCTTCATGGCCATGGAGCCTGCTGCCTTCCAAGACTTCAACTTCTGGACAAGAGCTCCTAGGCCTCCCCCTCTTCCCCTGCCCCCGACGGAGCTCTTAGTAGTTTTTAAGAAGGCCTTTGGGCTTTGCCCCATCGAATATATATATATAATATAGTCTTAGTTTAGCCTTCTTTGACTTTTTTGAACATCATTTTTTTTCAATTGTTAGTAAAAGTAAATAACTATAAAAACTAATAGTTAAATGTTGAATGTACCAGTTTTTTGCTAAGTACTGTTGTAGGTAATTGTTATTTAAAAGTCACTGTCAAGGAAGGAAGACACTATTATTCTTACTTTTGAATTGATAAAATTGACACCAAGAGAATTTAAGTAGTTTCAGAAAACCAGCAAGTTGCAGAGTAAACGTTCATATCCTGCTTTCTGTTACTCCAAGTCTCAGGTTCCCAATAGTAGCACTACATTTGATACTGCAGTATATTTAAGTATATTGCCACACTTAATTTTAGCAGAATGCTTGGCACATTTAAGAATTCTAATATTTATTGAATGAACACATGCAGCAGTGCAAAAAAAATTATATCATAATATTTCTTAAATTTTTGGCTAGAATTTGTAGAAGTACATTTTAAAGTGGGAAGAAAAACTGATTTTATGTCATAGTATCTGTCACCCAAAAACCAAATTCCTTTTCTAATGAGAGGAGCTGCCTCTAAAAATACAGAATTTAATGCAAACACTTATAGGAGACTTTGAGAGCCATAAACTATTCACAAAGCAGGAAGAGGTTTTCTTTGAAAAATGCTCAAATGGATTATAAAACAATACATTACTTTTATGTTCTCATGGATCATTAAATCTCTTTTAATGCAGTATTCTTTTGAATCAGTAAGGGTTGAGTATACCAAAGTAGTAGTATTTGCTATAGTTTTCATTGCAGTGAGAGGTTGTTGTTCAATTGTTTCTATCTTTCATCAATACCTCCATAATAGTGTCAATGTTTAAAAACATTGAAAAAGTATATTTTTCTTTTTAGTAATGCCAAGAAAGATTTTCAGTCTAGTTCTTCTAGAAAGAATGTGAAATCTGAATGTATGTTTAAACTGTTCCATTCAAAAGCAGCAAGCAGTAGGTCAAATGTTTGACTTCCTGAATACCAGGAAAGAATTAATAGAAATTCTCCCACTAAGGAATTTATCATATAAAGGAAAGCATGTAATAATTTTCACACTTTTTCTATATTTAGATGATTGTATGTGTCAAGAATTGTAACTGTGAACATGCTTTCCATTATACTAAAGAATTTGGGGCCTTAAATCCAACCATTGTGTTTTTCTGTATGCGGAACAATTCTTAAGTTTCAATCAATGAGTAAATATTTATTACACACATATTAAAGATCCAGAATTTCCTTGGCTGCTTTGAAGAAGCATATATAAGCCATGGGATAGGTTTGTCTCAGAAACAATATGAGAGGCAAAAATATAACATTTGTAAGCTCTTTTTTTTTAATCAATTATTTTAGATAGTTGGTGTTGCGACATTGTTTGTGTCATATGTCCTTGAAATCTGAGTGCTATCTTATATACTAAACATGCACTATAACTTCTAGTTCAATTAACAGAAGATACTTATTGCAATAATATCAATCATATTATTTGAATGATTTAATAGACCCTTGAAAACGATTTCAAGATGAATTTGGTTGGTAATTCAAGCTATTTCTCTGCTTTTGACAAATACAGAATATTCAAATTGCAGTCTCTGATGGGTTGCACTGGACATATCTTTCCAGGGAATATGTTCTCTAGTATTTGTCTTCATATCACATCTTGGAAGTAGGCAGAATAGCCTTGGATATCACTATATATTTTCTGCAAATGCCTGTACAAATTTTCTAGAATTTTCACTGTGGTCTTTTCCATTTGGTACCCCAACCAAAGAGTCATCATGGATTGCTTAACCAGCTTTCAATTCATAGTACCATATCATAAAACCTTTGGTGATTTTAGTGAACTCATGTTAGCTTGAATATTAATGATTCTAAGATATTTTCTAGGAAATGTTGATTCATTTTGTTACAGTATTCATTTCCTTGCAGTATATAATGTGGCTATGTCCCCAGATGATAGACTAGTCCACAAGAAAGCACTGGGTTTAAGATGTTTCTGCCCCATTCACTAGGAATTTTGAACTGGAAAAAAAAAAAAAGGAATTTTTGCCTGTCATATAGTTTGTGAAGCAGGAAAACCATATCTGCTTAAATATGGAAAGGAAGACAACATGCATAGAAGAACTGAGATAAGAAAATAAGATAATTCCTGAGACCCAGCTACTTCCCTCTTGATCCCTATAACCGATCCCTGAGTGAACTGAATCAAATGAGTTTCAATAAATTGCAACCGAAGTAGTCTTAACTAATACATTGAGTTATAATGGGATATTGCATACAGATTTGGCTGTTAGAGGATGGAGTTTATGATATCTACAGGTCATCATCTTTTCCCTCTCTTCTTCAGACTGTGTTGATGCTCAATGACTTTAGCATATATTTTTTTGGTGGATTTACAATTTTGTAGGCAGTGCTCTGGTTATTTATGCTGCATAAAAAAGTATGCCAAATTTTTAGACAGTTTGCCCACCCATGATCCATGTGGCATCACCTGGCATCTTGGTCCACAAGATCCACTTCATGATGGTGTCTTTACTCATATGTGTGGCATGCCAGTGCTCTTTGGCCTTTCTTTCTCCACTTTGGTGTTTTATCTTCTAGGACTTCCTATTGTGGCTTAGGCTTCCTAGAGCATGATGGTTTCAGGCTAGGTGTAATTTTTACACAATGAGTGGTCTCCAAAAGGAAGATCACAAGCGAAGATCCAATGTCCAAGACTTTTCATAACATAGCTTCAAAAGTCCCCAAACAATACTCCTGCCAAATTTTATTACTCAAGTAATTTATTAAAGCCAGTCTAGATTCAAAGGGAGAGAGTAGATTCTACCTCTTGATCAGAGAGTGGCAAAATCACATTGTAGAAGAGCATGTAGGGTGAAAGATATTGTTGAAGGCATCTTTGTAAAATACAATCAGCCTCCTCAGGTTTGTAACTGTTGCAATCAGGATGGATGGCTTTAGGATTTAGGTGCAAGCCAAAAGAGATTTCATCCTGGGCAATCATTGTACTATATGACAACTTTTTCAAAAGTCAAGTGACCATTTCCATAAAGCTGAGTTACAGAAGTCATCCCTAAGTCTTACTCAAACTGTACACAGTTCTCAGTAAAAATACAGAACTTTAGCAAAGGCTGAGTGTTTCATCAAAGGTTGGGAACCCAGTAAAAGTACAGACTGAAAGGGCCTTAGTTAGACAGAGGCATGATGTGTGGCTTCAAATTATGCTGGCTGCAAAGGGTCTAGCAAGCAAACTGTACCCTGAAGCTTAGCTCAAAAGCATATTTTTTTTTTTAAATGCAGTTCCAGGTTGAATCTGCTTGACCTTGTACTATAGAAGATAAGGTTTTTCTAAGCAGATATTGCTAGGAAAGAATCATTTTAACCGTTAAGGAAATTGTTTTTACAGAATCAGTATTTTATGATAAAGATGTAGATTCCTTAGGCCTAAACATTTTGTAGCAAAAAGCAGTAGAAACTCTCACTGTAGTATAGGACTGAAAAGACAGTATGTACGCTCATCATTAAAGTTGACAACCTATCCAGTATTGATGTTCAGAAAGAACAGTGGAATTAATGAATTTTATTAT
Organism: Tolypeutes matacus; assembly: GCA_026826555.1. Lineage (NCBI taxonomy): Eukaryota > Metazoa > Chordata > Mammalia > Cingulata > Chlamyphoridae > Tolypeutes > Tolypeutes matacus. Next base: position 9,586,340 of record JAKSZT010007815.1, on the reverse strand, counting down.
ACAAAATGGAAATTAAAAGTTCCTCCGTGACTGGAACTGCCATAATTGCAAATTTCCAAACTTTGCTAAAAAGCTAAAATGTTTCAAATTTCCACTTAGAAGGAAGACAGTACACACAGGTGGATTTTATCCTAGATACAGTATTTTCCAAAATAACGTGTGATAAGATTTCGGTCTGAATGACTATTGATAACTAGAAATAGAATTTTGTCTCTAGAATTCAAATTTGTGACAATTTCACAAGTGTTGTAATATCTTCCATGATATATTAATTGCCTAATCTAAATAAGATGACATTGAACTAATGTATATTTCTCAAGCCTTGAAGGAACCCCAACCAATCCTGTAGCAGATACCTCTGGCTAAATAAATATAGTAGCTCAAGGGATCTCACATTCACCTATACATTTGGAACCCTTCCTGACAAGGGGTTTAGTATTCGGACATTGGTGTTTTTATGGGTATTCGATGATGGAATATTATTTATATTTAAATTTTGGAAATTCCTAAATAGCTCATATTTCTTAAATAAAAGATTTATTGAGATACATGATATGCAAATATGTCTTCCCATTCTCTGGGTTGTTTTTAACTTTCTTGATGGTGTCTTTGAAGCACAAAAGTTGTTTGTATGTTTGCTTGTTTGTTTTGATGTTATCCAATTGGTTTATTTTTTGCCACTTATGTTTTTGGTGGTGTATCCAAGAAACCTTTGTCTAACCCATGATCATGAAGACTTATTTTCATGTCATCCTCTCAAAGTTTTAGTTTTGGCAATTGCATTTAGTTCTATTATCCAGTTTAAGTTAGTTTTTATGTAAAGTTGGAGGTAGGGGTCTTTTGCATGTGGATATCCAGATTTCCCAAAAGCTTTTGTTTTCAACAAAAGGCTAATCTTTCCCCATTGTATTACCTTGAAATCCATGTCATAAATCAAGTGACCATATAAATAATGGATTATTTCTCTAAATCAGGTCAAATAAATACAAACCCTCTGAATGAAGCCTTTTTCCAGGTAGATCCCTGGCAGATTAAAAAGTGATCATTTCTAGAGACAGAGATTTTGGTAGAGTGTCAGACCTGTTTTGCTCCATACAATGACATTCTAGGCTACTGTTCTTCACAGCTACCATGATTCTGAGGATGATGGTTGCAAAGCTCCCATGTAACAAGTTAAAACACCACAAAGTTCACTGTTCTTACTGAGATTCAGCCATTTTTAAAAAAAAAAAAAAAAAAAAAAAAACCACTCTGGATAGTTGCAAATCTTTGACTACTTACCAGAGTTCTTAAAAAGTTGATTTTGAAAAATTTGGTTAGTGTTCTCATAGCTTTATAAAAGAACAAATTTTGAAGTCCAAACTCTTCCATTCTGGAAATGCTTCCAACTGTGTTGCTCACATTTTAATATTGAGATTGTCTTTCTGTATTTTTATCTTTGGAGGGACTATATGATGCCCATTGCTGTGCATCTCTGGTGAGAAACCCTGGACATGTGTTCAGACGTAAAATGCTATGTAATCTAAAAATAAGAGTAAGTGTTCAGCCTTGGGTGCAGAATGGTTTTGATTTCATTAATTTATTCCAGACAAATTTTGGGCTTTTTTGAGCCAAAATCTGTATGAACCAAATTAGTCCAAGGAAAATAAATGAGTGGTTAATATTAGGGAAGAAAACACAAACAGGTGGGAGCATGACTTTTCTGATAATCTGCTGATCTTCCTTGAGGAATATAACCATTCACCTGTCAACACTTGCTTTAAGATTACCCACAATGGACTAAGCAAATGAAAACTTCAAGAATATAATTGTGGATTAGTCCTTCCCAATTCTGGATGTTTCTTTCTCTCTAAAGGGCCTGCTATTTATGTAATACATAGTTTTTTTTTCTCATCCTTTAATCATTACACTCAAAAAGATGAGTAATTTAGCTGATTATTGGGATTGGAAAGAGAAACTGTGTCTCTTCCCTTCTTTGTGGGAAGAAGCTTGCTTATAGGAATCAAGATCTGTTGTGGTCCTCCAAGCTCTAAGTTTTATTAGAAAGCTGATCTTTTGGGGACCCAGTAGTCATTTTCTCTGACTAAATGGGTACCTCAGTATTAATAAAGTCCAGGTAGTGCTAAATCAATGACACATTCTTAAATATAAGGTTTTTTTGTAATAATAAACTTTATTTTCAAGAAGTTTTAAATGACAGCAAAGTTACACCAAAAGTATCAGGGATGGAGAGGGATAAATAGGTTAAATATCAGTCTTAACAGTATTAAAATGATATGTTGGCATTAATTTTCTCAGTAAGCTCAGAACTTGAACAGGGAAGTGGACAGTGATTTATTTGGCACCCTCAAAGTTCCCCATTTATCTATTTTTATGCCATTCTCTTAAAGTCAATAGTCAATAAAAGAAGTGAAAATCCAGTACAAAAAAAGAAAATACCAATGTTACCAGGGATCTTTAAAAACAACCATAATCAAGGCAATCTTTTTTTTTAAATTTATTTATTTACTTTTTTAATCTATTTTAACCCCGCCCCCCTTCTTGCTGTTTTTTGTGTCCATTCGCTGGGCAATTCTCTGTGTTCATTTCTTGCCCTTTCTTCTCATCCTTCTCCTCCTGTCTTCACCAGGATTCAATCCTGGGAACCTCCAATGTGGGAGAGAGGCATTCTGCCACCTGTGCCACCTCAATTCCTGGCTTTTTGGTGTGTCTCATCTTGGCTCTGCCTTGTGTCTCTCTCCTGTTACATCATCATCTTGCTGCATGGCTTGGTGGGGCCTGGCATGCCTGCATGCAGGGCCTGGCTGTGTGCCCGTCTTCTATATTTTTCTTTATTTTACCAGGAGGTCCCAAGGGTCGAACCCAGGTCCCTCCATTTGGGAGATGGACACCCAACCATTTGAGCCACATCTGCCCCCCTCAAGGCAATCTTTTATTCACAAAAATCTAAGCTTGAGAAACAATTCTGGATCTTACCTGTAACGGGACTTTGAACAGTTCACCTAACTGCTCCAAGTCTTCAGTTTTATCATCTTAACAAAAATATAGTAACAGCTACTTTATAGCATTATGGGGTTGTTAAAATAAGATAATGGTTGTGAAAATGTGATTTGAGATTTTAAAAAGTACAAAAAAAGTATATTGGCACTGAGATGTGATGGATGGAATAAATCTAGCTAGAGGTGAATGAAATGGAAAGCAGTCACAAAAACATTGGTTATCATGAACATAAGATAAAAAATGGTAAGGATAAATTCAGGTAAGCTGGAAAAGAGACATAGACCCTAAAGAATAATTGTGGTTTTACAATGTTTTATTTCAATGTATCTCTTCCTCATTAGACTATCAATACATGTCATATTTATCTTTGTTTTACCAGTGCCTGGCACTGAGTAGTTACTCAATAAATTTGGTTTAATTAAATTGACTGAATGAAGGTAAATCGGCTAATAAATGCATGCCAGACCCTCCTTACCTGCAGATTAAACCATGAAAACAAGCAATTTTTAAAAAGACTAAAAATAAGGCACAGCTTTAACAAACCAGATATGAGGAAAAGAGTTCTATGATCATATCCTGTCTATACCCTGATCTTGACATTTCAATTATCTATTATATTGTGGATGCTGTGCCAGGTGTTAAGGATATAGAGAATATTAAAAGCCATCTTTTGACATTAAGAAACTTTAGGTTCCTGTGGTTTGGAAATTGTATTAAGAGCAATAACCGGGATGTGCAGGAAAATAGCAAGTTACTGAGTTTTTGTGTGTCATACACTGCATATGCACATTTCAAGCATTACTATCTTTGTCAATTCACACACCAACCTCATGTGATACGTAGTTAATACTATACTTTACAGAAAAGGAAAAGGCAATTCAGAGATGCTATTTAACATTTCTAAGGAATGCAGCTTCAGAAATAGTTAAGCCAGCATTTAAAATTTGGACTCCAAATTTAGTGTTCACTTCAATGCCCGGCACTGCTGCCCCTGAAAAAATTATCAAGTGCCGTGGGAAGAAAGAGAAGGAAATGGGTAATGTTTATGAACTCAATGATAGGAAAGAAGAACATGGTGGTACGTAATCACCTTTATGGGAGGGTGCATTTTAAAACAGGATCATGGGGGAAGTTCAATAAATAGAATAATTACAAACATACTTAAACTACAGGTTTCTAGATGAGTTCCTCAAATCATTACACAGATAACCTGACCCAGTCATAGATTAAGCCTCTGAAGAGGTAATAGTGTGAAAGCATGGAATAGTATATTACTGCCTTCTACAGGATTTCTTATAAGTGGCTCACTAATCTCTCCCCAGAAAGGCAGTATTCAGAGAGCAATGTCACAGGTGAAAAAGGTCTTTTCCCTGAAAGAGCCCTTTTATAGAGGATTCTTCTAGGGACCTTGCTTGATTTTGCCTGTCTCATTAGGCAAGACATCCGTGGGACAAAAAACCATGGTCCCTGGAATCCACATGACCTCTACTTCTAGACTTCCCCTGTACCTCATAGATCCATAGATCATTGCCCAAGTGACCCATGGATCACCGGCCCAGAGTCTTGGGTCTCTGCCCAAATCTTCTTCTCTGGTCAAGAAGAGCGGGCTGTAGAATCCATGCATATGTACCTGAAGACCTTTGCAGTACCAAATACAGCGGGAGAGGGTAAAGAGAAGGAGGTATTTGAGCCAGGGCCCAAGTTCTGGCCTTCCTTGGGTCACCTAGAGAATACTTTGAGAACTCTAATTTTAAACTTGATCTTCCAGGTTATTTTGAATACATATTTATCAAATCAAGAGATCAGAACATATTTTAATTAATATTTTGTCAGCCTGATTATATAGATAGATAGATATAGGTATAGATATAGATATAGATATAGATATAGATATAAATATAGATATAGATATAGATATAGATAGATATAGATGGATGATATAGATATAGATATAGATATAGATATAGATATAGATGATATAGATATAGATATAGATATAGATATAGATATAGATATAGATAT
>JAKSZT010007815.1:9560842-9581308 GCA_026826555.1 Tolypeutes matacus | reverse complement strand
GATATAGCTGATATAAATAAGGCTCTGCCTCCTACAAATATAAGTTGAGGTACTTTTGGAAAAATAATTCTGTTGAGTCCACTAAGGAAATCTTGTCCTGAAGCCCAGAATTTGAACTGGAAAGCCCTTTGTATTGAAATTTTAAAGGCCTGAAGGAGGCCTTTTTTACACTTTCTTCCAGGGCCTGGAATTTAAACACATACTGGAGAAGCATTACTTGTAACTTAGGTTGTACCATTTTACTTTTATTTCACCTCTAAATTCTAAATTACTCTTTCTCTGATTAATTTTTAATGTGTAATTTACTTGAAAATTAAGTACAGTGCAATGGAGTTGCCAAGAATTAGGCCACAGAAATGAGTGAATAGTAGATTTCCTGTTAACAATTCTACATGACATATCACAGGGAAAAGTAATCAATTTTGATTGGAGATATTGTCTCCAGGGAAGCTAGTAAAAATAAGCTTTCTTTGCTTCCTGTAACAATATTATTGAAGCTACTGAAATTGAGGTCATAAAAGGTTGATAAGTATTCTTTGGGGGCTTCCTCCTCATTTCAACTCTAATTCTACATTTCTTTTCTAAATGTGTATTTGCTATGTTGTTTCAGATGATTGAAGTCATGTTTTAAACAGAATACGAAGGTTTTTAACCCCCCCTTTAAATAATCAAGGAGAGTAACATATCAAAACGGAACTATTTATTGTAGCTTAATTTATCATTAATGGTGAAGAGTTATCATAATCAGAGGTAAAAATACCCATTAAACATGAAAATCATAACTTCTAAAGATAAAAATAACCATCAAAATGAATTTATAGGCATATTTGTTCCCTTTATATGTCTTGCTAATACAGATCCATTTAGGTAGGGTCTAAATCTTTAATCTTGAAATTTTATGTAGACTTGCTCATCAAAATTACTATCTATTCTTGGTTCCTGTAGCATCACATATCTTCTAGTTTATTTCATGAAACCTCAGATACAAACACTTGTCTGAAATATATTTAAAAGTTCTACCTTTAGTACTACTTTTGACTCTAGTATGTACATTGTTTTGGAGCCAATTGTTTCATCTCACTGAAATTTCAGTATCCAACTTTAAAACCACAGAGTTATATTATATTTTAAATACCTTCAACCTACAAAATGTTTTATATGAAGATTTTTTTCTCTGTAGATTAAATAAAATATATTCTGGCATGAATTTCTACATATCTACACATACCTTAAGGGTGGATTTTAAGAAAGCAGCTGTTACATCATTTTAAAACATTTAAAAATTTATTTTGTAGTGCACTATTATTTCACTTAACATGTGAAGAAGCTAAGTTCAGAAAGGAAATGGCTAACAGATCACTTAGCTCATGGTAGGCAGAATTAAATTTGATAGCGGGTTTTTAGATCCCGAATCCAATCCATTTTGTCATTTTACCATGACTTCCCATTTTGTCTGTATATCTCATGTATACCAAATTATTTTATAAATTTCTTAGTGGCAGTAATGAGGTATTGCATTTTCTTTCTTGCTGGATCTTGAAGTATAAATGTAATAGATGAAAACTTATACTCTGATTTTCTATAGTCTTAGAAGTATTGTACCAGGATAGCTGTCTGGCTGCAATTCATTCCTTACCTTATTCCTAGAAACCTCTAATGCTTACATGTCTAAGGACATGTTTCTCATTTTATGAAGGAGGTGATATCTTCTTACCAGTGGGCAGAATTTGTGAAATAAAAAGTTGCCAATGGCCATAAGGAAATAAAATTTAGATAAAAACCAAGCAAATTTCCCAATGAAACTAGGCATCACAGTTAAAACTAAGCTATTAACATCGTCTTATGACCACTGAGCTTCCTTTATACTGAGCTCTTCAAGGTTTTTACCTTCATTTGGCCAGCATCCAAACCTCTCCTTTTATTTGTCCATACATATACTGCTACTCAGTCCCAAGTTGGCTCTTTGCTGATATATCTTTAAAAGTTCCAATTATATTCAAAATAAATCCCCAAATCCTTATCAAAGTCCCTAGGATACTATGTGAGCCTATCATCTTATACTAGTTCACTATTCTCCACCCACAAGACTTGTAGCATGCTTTTTTGTTAATGGGACACATTAAAATTACTCACGCTTCAAGGCCTATACATTTCACTTTTTCTACACCAGGAATGTCCTTTAATCAGAGCTTCATGTGGCTAGCTTCTTACTGTCATTTGGAAGTTCATATCTAACATCTCCTTTTCAGAGAATCCTTCCCAGACCACCCAATCCAAAGTAGAGCAATTCTTTTGTGCTCCCTACAAGCCATCACCCTTAACATATGATCTATTTAACCTCATTGAGTTATTTGCTTACTTACATATCATCTGTCTCCTCTAGCCACTGTCTTTCAAGAATATGAGTCTCATGAGAGCTGAGATCTTACATGTCTTATTCAGGGTTATATCTATTGCATTTGGAAGAGACTGCTAAATAATACGCTTTCAATAAACATTTGTAGGTCTTCAGTATTGTGCTGCTGTTTAAACTGTTTACTGCCTTGGCCAAGCTTTCTTATATACTCAAAAGACAAATATTATTAGTCCCAAGAAATAAAGACTTGTCTTTGGTGGTAACTTAACATTACATTTTCCACCTCTGCCTTGAAGGAAGTCACATGCTGCTCTACCTCACATTGAATGCCCTCCTCCTCTAACTAGTCTCTCATGATATAGCATAAATTTTTAGCTGCATCATACTACACTTTTAAATTAGGTTGAATTTGGTTATATATTTCTTGCTCATGATGGGGAAAAATTATACTCTACATAATGAATACTGTGCATTTCAGTTCATTTGATGCTGGTTAAGAAGCTGAGTGGTGAAAGTTCATATGGAGAATGTTTGTGTATGTAAATATTTGAGTGGTAGGTGTTTGGATGGAAGTAAAAAGACATCAGATTGTGAAGACCCAACTAAGAAAATCATATTCTCTTTAGTAAGTAATGGGGAAAATGATAAAGCAGAGGAATTAATCTATCCAAAGTATGCTTTTTGAAGATTAATCCATGAAGTTAAATATAGTACATAGGCCAGAATGAAATGAAGGGGTCAAAACAAGGTGTCACATTAGACTGTTGTCTTCAAAGCAAGCACTATTAATTTAAATAGAAAGGAAAGGCAAACGGAATAAAATGAATGTGAGTTTCTATGAAAGTGAGAGCAGAACTGGGGGCTTAGATAATCTCCAAAAATACTCTGTTTCATAGTGTTTGCCATGGTAGTAAATTACAAGATAGCTCTTTCATCATTATCATACCATCATTTTTATTCTTTCTAAAGTTTGTCAAAATTATAACTAACTTTGGAAATATCTGTAGAGTTTAGGCCAAAATAATTTTTTCTATTACCACACTCTTCAGAATGAATTATTAGGTGTTTTGTGGACTGGGAGTTGCTCATATTTAAGATTGCCCTTGAACAAGCTATTTTGGAACAGAAAGCCATTAGTGAATACCATTATTTCCTCCATTTGATGTGATTTAATAGTAATCAATGCCACTTACCAACTCATTAAAAAAAACCTTCTTTACAGCTCATCAGAAACTGAATCCTAGGGTTTGGGCTTTTCCAGTCAATTAAAAGACAACGGCACTCAGCATTTTTTTCTTTTCCAAATGTAATTTTATATGATCACATAAAATAACAGCTAAAGAAAGGTATTTGGTAATATTTGAAACTCAGCTTTGATCTGAAATAAAGTTTTATAAAGAGTTTTAGTCTTAAGAGAAAAAAGCAAATTTTAAAAAAAGTTATCATTCCAATTTTAATTTCTAGAGTTCTCAAAATTTAAATCAAGGAATCTAGAATGATTAAGGAAGGATTGTCTTATAAATTACGAAAGGATCTTCTTTTCCTTAAGGGCATTTTCAGCTTGTTCTTATAAGTAGAGAGATTGGTTCTAAAAGGTTATCATTAATATAATAAGAAAACTGCATAATTATCTATAGTTGGTGAAAGCAAATATACTGGAGAAAAAAAATTCTGTACCAGATTTGTTAATTGAGGCAAATTGACTTTTAAGGGTTTGGGGCTTTGTTTCTTGTTTTACCACCATAACCTATATTATTGTACAACCCACCATATTTTCTTGGTAACGTGGTCTTAACTATAGGGACCATTTGTGAAATTTGTGGGAGAAATAAAATAAAATAAAATACAATTGTTCTTTCCCTTGAGACTTTGTGAACTTTTGCCAAAGGGAAACAATTTTTCAGAGTGAAACCAAGGAGTCCAAGAGCTACAGAATGCTGCTACCCTGTGTTGACTGAAAGGCCCACTATGGTTTCTGAACAAGGAGAGCTGCTGAAGGTGCAATAGAAAGATGGAATTATTTCTTGTACTGAAAAAGCATGAAATTCTACAGCAAATGTCACTGGAGCAAATATTCTTTCGTTTTTTCAAGGGAAAATATAATTGCTGGACTGCACAGGAAACTTTTTTTACACCTGACCAGAAAAACAAAACAAAACAAAAAGCAACAACAAAATCCAAAACAGTATATCCAAAAATAGAGATTTTTTCAGTGTCATGGAAAAATTTTCCACTTCAAAGAGTTTCTGCTCTTTCTAGACAACACATTACTTAAAGTAGGTATGTGGAAGAAACTGTTATAATAATTTTGTTGATATAATTGTGTGCTGGAATCTTGCATTAGAAAATTAACTTCTAATTACTGTCTTGGCAAATTGAAACATGGTTTCATTTAAGATGGCGAGTCATAACTCTTAGCTCTCTCATGGTATGCCTCAGAAAACAACTAGTCTTTTAATTTAGATCATTTTTAAAGAAAGAGAAAGCTTTTTATTTGGATTGCTAGAAAGTTTATCATGTTCTCAGATTTTATTTATTTTATAGTTTAAGTTGCATAGAATTCTATTTCAATAGGTTAAAAGTAAATGTGGGATGCTGGGTTAACCAGTTCAAACTTCTTTATATGTCCTTTTTTTGTTAATTAGGACAATAGCAAATGACCACTAGAAGAGATGATATGTATATATATATATATATATATATATATATATAAATTCACAACTTGTATATCCGCCATAGCCAATTAGAGGCACTGTCTTTAAAAATCTACTCAAATGCCTAATGAACATTCCTGATGTGAATGCTGAGATCACTAGATAAAACAAAAATTCCTAAGACAAGAGGAAAAAAAAATCAATTGGAAATGTTAGTTTTCAAGCATAATTGTGGTTTATTTGTTACTGTTTGTAGCAGTTTAATATTGTTAATGAATTCCAAAAATAGATATTGGATTAAGTTTGTGAACTGGTCTTTTCCTGTGGCATATTATATTGGATTGGATTCAGAGGTTTCACTTTTACTTGATTAAATTATGATTAAGGCTTTGATTGGGCCACATCAGTAGTCTCCCCAAGGAGGTGGGGACTCACAGAGAAAACTATATGGCAGAGCAGAGGAGTTAGTTGGAGTTTTGAGCTAGAGCCTGGGAAGTAAGTACACAGAGGAGCAGAACAGCTGAGCCCAGAGAGAATCAAGTCCTGGAGAGAACAGATAGAGCCGATGGCTTGATAGTCTACAGCTGGCCTTGTGGAGAGAGCAGGAGAGCTGAGCCTGGAAAGAAACAAGCCCCAGGAAGAGAGGAACCCAGGAAGCCTGAACTCATGGCAGACATCGACAGCCATCTTGCTCTAACACATGACAACAGACTTTGGTGAGGAAAGTAACTTACATTTTATGGCCTGGTCACTGTAAGCTTCTACCCTAAATAAATACCCTTTATAAAAGCCAACAGATTTCTGGTATTTTGCATCAGCACCCCTTTGACTGACTAATATTCTTTTCATGACTAATTAATTGTGTTCTGGAAAAGGAGCAATTGGGTTTTACCTTTACTAATCAAACAAGTTAACACTCTGTATGACAAGTGGGAATATGGTAGTCACCACCTCTACTGCCAACCCCTCAAATTGGATCACACCCTTCTCCCCAATTCATTAAACTATTCAACAACTTCTCTAAACTGCATGTTACTTTCTGTAGAAAGTGTGAGGCATGTGAAAAAGAAAGGAAAATAAATAGAAAAATATGTCTACCTTGCTTAAGACTTGGATTGTAGAATAAAACCTGCAAAGTTTTAACATTCCAGATTTTCTCCATCAAGGACATATTTCATTGTATTTTGTTTTGTTTTGTTTTACCATTAAGCCATTGCCAGACCAGAAAAATGTAATTTACTAAAATATATTTATAAGTAACATTCAATTTTATTACTTATTTCATTTTCATCTAAGCTCTATAAATCTGTCCGTCCCAGCCCTTGGTCAGCATGAGATCACCACTCTTACTGCCATCTAGGCTGGTAATACCAGTTGATAAGATTCTTGGTCATGAAAAGCATGAAAGGAAAAGCAAATGAGAAGGAAATGAAAGATAATATTTTTTGTGTGCCAGTTACTATGCTAAATATCAATTTCATTGAATCATCCCATCAACCAAATGAATCCAGTACAGCTATTATGTAGATTTTAGAGGTGAAGAAATGGACTTAGAGAATGTGTCTTCCAAGATCCCAGATCTAGTAAACATGGAAGCCAAGTTTTAAATGCATGAAGTCCAACTACAGAACTTCACACTCTTACTTAGGAGGATACATTGACTTGTAGATTTATCACACACATTGAAACTCACATTAACTCAGAATTTTAGGAGAGCCAATGCTATAAACTACTAAATAAAATAATTGTCACTCTGTCACTACTTGAACCTCATCCCCCACTGAAATAATGGTTGACAATTTGGATGATTTTCACTGAGGTATTTTTGTTGTTGCTGCTTTGTTGTTGTTTTTTATTTTTTATGTAAATAATCCAACTATTGGCAAGTACACAAGTGAACAAGATCTATATGATGAAAATTTTATCCCACTAAAGAAAAGCAAAGGGAGAAAAGGATAATTAAAAAAAAAATCAAATCTCTACAATTTATAAAATTGGAGACTGTGTTTCAGAAGGTAAATATTTGGAAATTGGTAATATTGCAAATTGGCTTTGTTGTTTATTGCTTTTTGACATTTCATATGTTGCTGAAGATGTCTATTCCTACAGAAAAACACTTGACTAAGTAAAATAATTTTAATTGCAACAAGACAGATGATTGATTAGACCTATTTTTAATTCATTTCATTTACTTTGGATACAACATTAGTGCTTTTTTTTTTTTCTTTTGACAATCAACCATGTTTGTACAAAGCTAACAGTGGTTTTAATACTGAAATGCATTCAGAAAAATGCAAGCGTTTTTGTTCAATCAAACTTTAGCTTCAGTGTTTATGTGGTATTCATTCATTTCTAAGTCATTAAATAGTCATTTTTTGATAATTTTTTAGACATTTGTGCTAGATAATGGTGGGTCAAAATTCTGTCATTGATGGGCCTTATTGTTTAATAGAGGAGATAGGCATTTATACAAATAATTACCATAAAAAATGGTGTATTCCATAGCAGAATTTGGTACAGAATACTATGGGAGCATTCAGCTGAGGGGACCTGATTAAGCTTGGTGGGGATTGAGTTAGGGATGGCTTCACAGAGGAGGAAAGTTTTGAGTTGGATTTTGACAAATAAATATGTGTTCCATAGGCAGAAAGAGTAAGATATGAGACAAGAAATGAATGCCCAAGTCCTGAAAAATAGAGAAGTTCAAGTTCTGAAACAAAAGGTGGCTCAGGAATTCCACAAAAGTAACACAAAATGAGCAACATTTATCAACTGACAAATGCATGAGATTTAATACCATTGCAAATTCCTCTTGCAACTCCAAACACTTTGGTTTTTGCCTTAAATGCATATCCAACATTTTCTATGACTTTGACTAGTATTGTTGAAGCTAAATTAAAATTTATTTTGCATTTTTATTGAGGTATAATTGGCATTGAAAACTGTAAATTAAATTATATTCAAACTGTAGAATTTGATGAGTTTTCAATACACAGACATCTGTGAAATAATCTACACAATCAAGATGAGCATTTTATCACCTCTAAAGGTTTTCTCATTCCTCTGTCATTCTTTCTCACACCCTGTGCCATACTAGGAAACCAAATGTGTTTTCTATTACTATATATTAGTTCCCATTGTCTAGAAATTTATGTAAAATGAACCATAAATTATGTAGGCATTTTGATTTGGCTTCTGTCTCTTACTATAATTATTTTTCAATTCTCCCATGTTATTCTGAGTAGTAGTCCATTGTATGGATATACCACAAAAATGTTTATTCATTTACCTGTTGAAGGACATTTGACTATTAAAAATAAAATTTCTGTCATTTGTGTACAGATCTTTGCACGAACATATGCTTTAATTTCTCTTATTTAATTCTAGGAATGTAATGTCTGAATTGTTTCATAGGGGTATATTTAACATTTTAAGAAACTATCAAAATGTTTTCCAATGTTATGATATCATTTTACATTTCCACCTATGGTATATGAGAGTTCCAATTGCTCCATGTCTTTGCCAATGTGAGGTATGGTCAATCTTTTTAATTTTAGCCATGCTAGTGGGAGTATAGTAGTATCTTATTATGATTTTAATCTGTTTCCCTAATGACTAATGATTTTGAACACCTTTTTATATGATATTTGATAATCAAATAAAATAAATTCAAGATATGACTTTCACCTCAATAGGTATAAATGGAGAAAAAGAAACTTTCCTATTTTTATGCCCAGCTATTTATCTTTTATAAATTATTGTTTCTTTGAATATCTCTACTCTTGATGTAAATTGCCCCTAGATATAGAAAAAAAGAGTGAAGAGACAAGTGAAATACTTCTGCAATTGAAGAATTGCTGTCATTGATACCCACTAAACCATCCAATTCTTAAATTCTCATTCTTGGCCCTTTTTGCTAGGATTGCATCACAGGATTTCAGAGAATATTCTGAAGTAGTGTCAGAGAAATTCCAGTATCAAGCAATCCTACAGATGCCTGCCATTCTTTACTAACATTATTGTGGCTCTCCAATACGCATTTGAATAGAACCACAAGGCGATAACAGCTTGGCTTTTAAAAAAATTCTCTAGTTCCATCTATATCATCCTATATAACTTTAATATTGCACAAGTGAGCTCAGTACTATCGCTTTGTGGATAAAACAGAAACTAAGTAAGACTCCCTGTTTTCAAATCCCAATTCCACCACTTACTTACGTGTGTGACTTTGGGCAAGTTGTGTATTTCACTATGCCTCAGTGTCTTCATTTATAAAATGGAGATTATAATGGTATCTTATTCCCAGGATAATTAAAAGTTTGAAATGAATAATATATGTAAGTCACATAGGATATATAATTTGTACTGTCATAATAGTATGAGTCTCCATTATATAAAACACTGTCAATGATTTTAATGTACTAAAATATATATATATATATATATATATATATATATATATAGCTTAAATATTAAGGCATTGTATTGACCTTCTGTAACCAAGAGTTAAGAATTAACAAATAGCAAGTGGATATGGCTCAAGCAGTTGAGCACCTGCTTCCCACATGGGAGGTCCTGGTTGGGTCCCAGGTGCCTCTTAAAAATAAAAGCAAACAATAAGCAAACAAATGAAAAAACCAACTCAGGGGAGCCAATGTGGCTCAGTGGTTGCACGAGCTTTCCGCATGCAAGGAACCAGGTTCAATCCCCGGCCCCAGTACCTCAAAAAAGAAAAAAAAAGGAAAAGACAAAAGACTTAGCAAATAATTATGATTACTAAATCATTATATAGATGCTTTTTAGTTTCAGTAAATTAAAGAATAGCCAAGGTTAATATCTGAAATCACTGAAACTGGCTGGATTTAGCTTAAATCTACTCATTTGATAGTCATTCTAAACAGGTCTCACCCCTATTTATGGTTACTCAAAACTTAGCCTCTCCCTTGTGTATGCTTACTATTGTAAAGGAAATTCTAGACTGAACTTACCTTTGTTTATGGTAATTTCAGAACTTATCTCACTCTTTACTTGCCATTGTGATGGTAACCCCTACACCCTCCTGTTTGATATCCACATAGAAAACCATGTGACTAACCTCTACTCTATACTTTTCTGTCCCAGAAACTTATCTCTGATAATATTTGTAATTTTGTAACTCACCCTAGTTTGGTACCCACCCCTCCATGTTCAACTCCTTAATGTTTTTGTTATTGCTGTTGTTTTAGGAGGTACTGGGGTTTGTACCCAGGTCCTTGTACATGGGAAGCAGGCATTCAACCACTTGAGCTACATCTGCTCCCCTCCTTAACGTTTACTAATGAAGGAACTTGTGTCCAGCTTCACCCCAATTATTAATCAGCACCCCGATGGTATAAAATATTAGACTTTCTGCAGTTTAGGGAGGCTATTTTGAGATTGTACATGTCCAATCTCCAGCCAGCAAATAAACCCTTCTTTCCTTCCTAACCTAGTTTGGTGTGTTTGTCTATTCTGCAGTACAGAATCAAAGAACTGAGTAGAGGACTGCCCCAGCCACTCCTCATTAACTTTTGGAGCATTTCATAAAATGTAATAAAATAATATATGTGAAAGTGCCTAGTACATAGTGTTTCCAATAAATGGAAACACCTCTTTTTTTTACTCTCTATTCCCATTGCAATAAATTCCAATGGGTTCTCAAATTACGTTTTTGTGGCTGGTTATTGAAACCCTTATTGCTATAAGGAATTATTGATATAAAAAGAGTTGATCCCTATTTTTTTCTATTATATAGACAGCTTAATTACAACAAAGCAAATCTTGGTGGATTTTTGTTATTCTTTTAATATGATTTTATTTCAGCCATGAGAGGCCAAAAAAAATTCCAAAGTGTTTCCTGGAAGGTCAGATCAATCAAAACTGGTGTTCTCTATCCACTTTTTTGATCCAATGTATATATAGATACTGCAAACTAAATAAATAAAAGAAAAATATCAATCAATGACTTGATTGCTGATGATGTCATAGCTCTGTATTTCTTATATATATTTTAAAATATCAGAAATGACGTTGGGCATGAAAAAAATGAGTAGATACACTAAAATGAATGGTGGTTAATCGAAAGTAAAAGGGCTGAGAAATGTGAATTTATTTATTACTTATTAATTATTTTCCACTTGGAGGGCACTTATCTTTTAATAAGGTGGTAGAAGAGATGCTTACTGATGCTGTTTGCTGAAGGCATTGACACAAAGCATGAATGAACTTTGAGAAAAACATTTCAGATGGAACTATCTCATATTGTTTCCCCACAGATTATTTTTATGTAAAAAGAACTTTGTAAAAATGTATTTTGCCCATTGTAATTATATGACCCTTAAGAAGAATGGTGCTTTTTCATTTGTTTGCGAGGATCTAAGAGAATTTTCAGTGTTTTAATGTGCTTGGAGAACCCAAAATGAGTTATTATTTTATTTTTAATTTATGCTTGGCTTAGATTTGGTCCTCTAGGATATCTACAGGATGATGTCTGGTTTTGAAAAAAATAATGAGAATAACAATATCAAGAGTTTATATTACCCACTATTTTTTTTTTTTTTTCTATACCATAATGTCAGAAAATGCCTCTTGGTGAATTTTCCAAGTGGTGCAGATGCCAAATGAGTGAACTTCACACCTGCAGATTTTCATGAATGGCTTCCCAGTAAACATCATGCTGAAGAGTATATACTGAATGCAATAAAAACAGATGGACTTAAGGACAGCTGGAGTCTAAGAGAAAAGGGAAAACAACAACAACAGCAGCAGCAGCAGCAAAAAATCTGGCAAATGTATCAATGTAATTCTGGTCTTTCAATGGATTTGTGAGTGTAGTTGTTGTTTTCAGCATGAAATCACTGGCAGCTTAATTACAACCAGGACAGAAATTGCACAGGCACCTCAAATCAATAACCCAACTACGATAGCAAAAAAATAAATAAAAATAAAAATCATAATATGTAATCCTAAATGTCCCCACAATAATTTAGGCACAAGTCTGTCAGGACCAGCCTTCAAATTCCACCATCCTGCCTTCTCTAAATCCATCATCCCTTGTATCTGTGTCGGTTTGGGTCTTTTGTGAGTCCCAGAAAATTGTGTTCTTATATTGGTCCATTCCTGTGGAGGGAGGACCCTTTTGATTGGATTGGGTTCAATTGGAGATCTTTGATTAGATTGCTTCAATGAGGCATGATACCGTGTGGGTTTTGGCCCTTTGCTGGAGGACTTTATAAACAGATGGCTGAAAGCAGAATTACACAGAGAAACGCAGGAGATACAGAGACATCCAGGAAGGCTGCAACTAGTGGAGCACGGAGGCATGGAAAAAGGCACCCTGAAAAGCTGAAAGAGAGGAGGCCCAGAGGAGAGGGGAGGTACATGCCATATGCTTGATCACCCACAGTTGAGCTCCAGAGACCCACAGATCTGCCACTAAACACTGCCATGTGCCTAATCACCCAAAGCTGAGCTTGGGGAGAAAGTGAGCCTGGAGGGGAGGGCAGAAACCAGCAGCCATTGTGCTTTGCCAAATGGCAAGAGTCCAGCTTTACCAGAAGATGAACTTTGACCTTTGATAAGATAGCATCTCTGGTGCTGCCTTGATTTGGACATTTTCACAGCCTCAGAACTGTAAGCTTTTAACCTAATAAATTCCCATTATAAAAACCAACCCATTTCTGGTATTTTGCATTGACAGCCTTTAGCAAACTAAAGACAGAATTCTTTCATCAATTTCTATAGTTTCATCCTTATGCCTGATTGCAAATCACAAAATTCTTCCCATTACCATGCCAACCATTAGACTCCTCATTATTTCAAAGATTTCCTGCTTCTAACATGTCAAGATGGTAAAATGGAGAACATGCATGATATTTTTTTTAATATAGTTCTGTGTTAAAACTACTAAGTGCTAGTTTAATCCTTCCAAACCTTAGCAACCAGGTCTATGAAAATAATACCAATAATTACTTCCTTCTAGGGTTGTGGAAAACTTAAAGGCATAAATCAAGTAGAGTTTAAGTGGTAAAGCTAATATTATACTAAACTATTGGTCAAAGCAAAGCAGTTCATGTAAAAAGACCTCAGTATAGAACCTGGTGCTCAGTGAATATTACTTCCTTACTTCTGACTCAAGTCCAAGATTCATTTCACAAGAATATTCTGCATATTATTTCCTTTGGTTAAAAAAGCCAAATATATTAAATATTGATCAGGACAATAACAACACATGTTTCAGATATGTACTCATACTTCTCCAGACACATTTTCATCATTCCATAAACTTCTATTTGCCCTGACATAGGAGGAATAGAAGTATCAAGAGCAGATACATAGATGATGATTGTGTGAATGAAAAATGGATATCTAAGGAATAGTTACATTTTAGATATTTTTGAAGATTGAAATAAGAATCCATGTAAATTAAGAGGATATCCATTGGGAAGGGAAGATGGGGAAAAAGAAAAAATCAAATAAGATTCCTAAGATTTTTGTTTGCGGAACAGAATAAAAGACCAAGTGATTTAGGATACTGAAAATTCTGAGTGAGAAACAAATTTAGGGGACAGATAAAACCTGAAAGGAAATAGATGATATTTTTTTTCCATTTTTAATGGCATGATTTTACAAAGATTACACTTTATTCCTCATATACCTGAATTATCCATATTTTAATTAGGATTCATGTCTTGTACATTAAAAATTCATCACTTTTTATGCTGTCCACAATAAATCAACTTTAAATACAAAGATAAATATACATAAAATTAAAATAATGAAAAAAATAGGAAAAGCACTGAACAGGAAGCCTGAGTGATTCTACTAATAATAGGCACACTAGTCTTCAGGAAAATGCATATTTTTACTAAGGGAAAAGGGATTTTTCATGTTGATAAAGTCTCAGTTGGTCAAGAAGACATAACAATTCTAAATATGTTTAAGACTAATATTAAAGCTTCAAAATACAAAAGCAAAAGGGGTAAAGCTAGAGGGGAAAAACAGTTAATTACACAATGATAGATTGGGATTTCATTATTCTTCTCTCAGTTACTTAAAGAGAAGTTTACTAAAAATTATCTTATAGCGTACTTGAACAACACTAGCAAATAACTTGATATAATTAATATTTATAAGACACCTTACCCAAACACAAAAGAATACACATTCTTTTCTAGTGCTAAAAATAGACCATGTCCTGGGCAATAACCATGAATCCCAAAACATATAAAATGATTAACATCATGGATTGTATCTTCTCACAGTTGAATCAAATTATAAATCAAGAACACAGAGGTGTCTGAAAAAACTTTAAATATTTTAAAATTAAATGACACTATTATACTGGATTAGAGAAAAATATCACAAAGAATTTAGATAAGTATTTTAAACTAAATGATCTTAGTGAAACAATGAGAACATACCCTATTAAATTGATGGGCTGTAGCTAAAACAATACTCACAGGTAAATTTATAGCATTGATTGTTAATATTACAAAGAGAAGAAAGACTAAAATTAATGATATAAACTCTACCTTAGGAAACTAGAAATTGTTAGTAAATTAAATCTCGGTGAGCAGAAGGAAGAAAATAATAAAGACAATAAAATTAATTGGAAAACAGAAGAACAATAGAGAAAATCCAGGAAACAAAGATTTGGCTTTTTGAAAACACTAATGAAGGAAGCGGCTGTGGCTCAATCAGTAGGGCTCCCGTTTACCATATGGGAGGCCCCGGGTTCGGTTTCCGGGGCCTCCTGGTGAAGGCGAGCCCGCCCGCACGGCGTGGTTGGCTGACCCAGCGAGCACAGGCAGCAAGGGGGGGATAAATGAATAAATAAATAAAAAAAAAAATCTTTAAAAAAAAAAAAAAAAGAAAACACTAATGAAAATATTAAAACTGTACAGATGAACAACAAAAAAAAGGAAAATGTTAAAACAGTATAGATGAACAAAAAATATTAACAATAAGAGAAATGAAATATAAGTCATCATCACAGATCTTACTTTGGAAGTCCTACTGTGACTATTATGACTAACATTCTACAACTTAGATGAAATGAAAAAACTGCTCAAAATGCAGAAACTACAAAAGCTGATTCAAGAAGAAAGAGAAAATCTGAATAAATCAGTATTTATTCAAGAAGTTGATTCTGTGTTTAAAATCCTCAGTAAAAGAAAATCCCATGCACAGATAGCTATCCAGGTGAATTCTAGCAAACATATAAGGAATAAATAAGACCAATTCTACACAAATTCTATCAGGAAATAGAAGAGAAAAAGACCCTTCCTAGCTGATTTTATGAGGCTAGTGTTAGCCTCATATCAAAACCAAACAAAGAATACAAGAAAAGAAATTTACAGACCAATATTCCTCATGTACACACTCAAAAATCTCTTAAAAATAAATATTTCTAGCAATATGTTAAAAAAAAACACCGATGCATTATATTCAAATGGAGTAATCCCAGAAATGCAAGGATGGATCAATGTTCAAAAATCAATATAATTCAACTATTAACAAACTAAAAAAAGGCATTAAAAAAAACACAACAACCTTTGAATTAAAATTATAATTTATTGTATGTAGATAATCCTACAGGAATCTCCAAAAACACTTCTAGAAACAAGAAACAAGTTTAGTAAGATTGTAGAATACAGTATTTGTAAATCAAATAATTCCGTTTATTAGATATATAATATTATATATATGTCTATATAACAACAACAAATTATTGGAAATTGAAACAATAAAATAACTTTTTATAATATTATCAAAACTATTGAATACTTAAGGATAAATTTAACAAATATGTGCAAAAATATGGATACAGAAAAATGTAAAATATCACTGAGAAAAATTGAAAATAGAGTGTTTATGGGCTTATGAATAGCCAATATTCTCCCAAGATTAATGTATAGATTTAACATAACCAAAATGCAAATTTTAGTAGGCTCTTCTAAATAGATATTGACAAGCCGATTCTAAAATTCATATAAAAATTCCAAGGCCCTAGAATAAGCAAACAATTTTGAAGCAGAAGGGTGAAGTTGGAGAACTTACACTGTTTGATTCCAAGACTTAGAATAAAATGAAAAGAAATCATATCATATGACATTAGTGTAAAGATAAATATTCAAATGAGTAAAATGAGAGTCCAGAAATGGACACACACACATATATTGTTTTTCAATATTTCTGCTCAGCAATAAAAAGGGAGTGAATAGGAGTGAATTACTGTTATATATAAAAATATGAATGGATCTCCAAGCATCATGCTATACATTAAAGAAGTTAGTCACCAAAAACTGCATTCTAAATACATTTATAAGAAATTCAACAAATATTAAATATAGTGATAGAAATCATAGTTGGTTGCCTTGAGCTGGGATGGGGATAGGGTTTTGGCCACAAAGGGACATGAGAGTGATGGAACTATTCCATATCTTGATTGTAGTTACATGTCTACACACTTTGTCAAAGCTCTGCAAACTGTACCCTAAAAATGAGTGAAATTTATCCCCCTAATAAAGTTGATTCTGTATAAGGTCTTTATGTGTATTTCAATAGCTGGTGATTTTACTCTAGTGCAACTATTTTTTTTTTATTTCTTTTTTATTGTGCAACTATTTTTTATTGTGTTTTTTTAAAGAAACTTTCTATTCTAGAACAGTTTTAGATTTACATAAAACTTGAGAAGACAATACAGAGTTTCTCTAATTTCCCCTATTGTTATCATATTACATTGGTATGATACATTTGTCATTAGTTTTTACATAATGTCGTTTTCCTGTTCCAAGATTCTATCCAGGATACCATATTACATGTACATGTCATTTAGATGTCTCCCTAGTCTCCTCTCATCTATTCTCCTTAAAAAGAAGTCATTATGAACAGCACACGCTTGGAGTGGGAGTTATGTTCTGTCTCCCTGAGGGTGGAGATTCTACATGAATTATTTGTAATATTCTGGAGGGAGATTTGGTCTTGTCTCTCATTTATTTATTTATTCAATCATTTATTTATATCAGTATGGACTCATGGATATTTATTTTAAGCTTTGGGTGATATTCCAAAACGACATTATTCATTTTGTTGACCAAATTGCTCCCGCTCTGGGGCTTGGGGGTTCTTTCATTTGACCCCTGTGTTCCTTTGACACAACTTGAACATTGTGTGTTTTTGTTGTTGTATGTTTCTTTGTAATTTTGTTTTTGTGTTTTCAGCACCTTCTTACTTTCTAGAACTGTAAGATATTCTAGACTTACCTTGTTTATTCCTTGCCCTAGCCTTAGCATCATCAATTCTTATAGAAATCCTCTTTCTTTTATTCGAGAATAGTATTACAAACCAAGATCTGAGCACTGGTTGTTTCTTGTGTTCTCTTAAAGAAATCTTCCACTAATCCAATCTATTAAAGATTTGCACTATAATTATTTTTTAAAGTATATATTGCTTTTCATTTTCACATTTATTCACATTTTATCGGCAATCTACTTGAAATTGTTAGTTGTGTATGTCATGATTTCTGAGTATGTATCTAATTGACCTAGCACTATTTATTTAAGAGATAATGCTTTTTCAATAAATAACTGACAGTGGGATTATATTCACAACATATAAAGAAACTCATGCAAAACAATAAGGTAAAATCCAATAATCCAATAGAATATTGGTCAAGAACTAAATGGTAGTTCACAAACGAGTATATCCAAATATCAAATATATGAAAACCTGCTCAATTTCATTAGTTCACAAGAACACAAAAATTAAAAATATTCCAAGATACCTTTATATAATGATAAGAATGGTTGCAGTTTAAAACACTGAAAATTTGGGTGTTGGTAAAGATGTGGAAGAACAGGAATTGTCATTTAGTGCACTGAATAATATTGGCATTATCCCTAAAAAAGTATATTAGCACTTTCTACTAAATTTGAATATGCTTGGTTATATACCCAGTAGAAATATGTGCATCTATGTCCAAAAGACAAGCAAAGAAAAGATAATAGCAATTTTCAGCAGTCCTTTATAAGAAACAAACTAAATATAATTAAGAGTAGAGTGGAGAAATTGTATTATATTCATTCAGTGTAATATTATCCTACAATGAAAATGATGAATTAAAATTTCTAGGATTTAAAAAAACTCAATATTCTATGTAAGTAAAGTTCAAAAGTAAGAAAAACTAACTTATGGTGTTAGAAATAAGAAAAGTGTTTCATTTGGGGACGAAAAAAGGAGGACAGTGATTAGGAGTGGACTTGGCTCTCTTCCCGAGTGCTGATAATGGTCTGTTTCTTGAACTTAGTAGAGGTTACATGAATGTGCTCGTATTTGTGGTAATTCATTGGCTTATAGATTTAAATTTGTGAGCTTTTCAGTATGTGTGTGATGCTTCAATTTTAAAAAGTTAAAAATGCATTGCATAAAAATAGAAAAAATGTGTTAAAACATCTGCAAGCATGGTATTATGCCTTGCTATCACTGAATATCAAGGGATCTGTCCCTACTGCAAATTGATAGAAACATCACTTGGAATAAAGATGGATTTAAGCTTTATGAGACAAGAATGTCAAAGGCATACTCCTCTTTCCATATAATAAACTTAATTTTTAAAGAAGTTTTAGATTGGGCTTACTCTTTCTCTCCTACCATTTTTTATTTTTTAAAATTTTATTTTTGAATGAGTAATATATTTACATTTCAAAAAATTAAATATGCACAAAGAAAAGTTAACTTCCCACATCTCTTTTTCATTGTCCAGTAATCTCACAGTCCACAGACAACCACTGACAGTAGTTTCTAGTGTATCCCTCCCGAGTTTCTTCTACTTTACTTTTCTATTGTATTAAGAATATACCTATTTGTGCAAATAGGTATATTATAAATTGTGATCATTTTCACTATTTCTAAATGCTTTCAAAATCATTTAGTGGGACATAGCAATAAATAAAAGTTATCAATAAGGGGTTTGAGTGTGTGTGTTTTGTCCTTGTTTGAGAATATGTGCTAAGATTGTGGAGAAGTGGGAAAGACTTTCTTGTAAATTATAAATATATAGGGCCTTCCCTAAGTGACAGATAGTAACAAGTATAGCCAGGGCTTGAAACAAAGCCTTCTGTGTCATATGTCATTTGACATAATTTAAGACAAAGTGTCAGGAATTTTGTAACAATTCCTTATTTTGTTCTTTAAGCTGTATTACCCCTGACATATGCCTGACTGGTCCAAATGCATGAGCTTCTCAGTCAGATTGTCAGAAGAACCTGTGTTTCTTAGTTCTCTGCAACTTCCTCTCATCTCCCCAACCTCCAACACCAAGTAACACACTTCTTCATCCACACCGCTCCCTTGGTGATTCATCTAGTTCATGGCTTAAAGTGCCATCTTTCTGCTTTCAATTTCCATATTTATATCCCCAACATGGGCCTTTCTCTTAAATAGCAGACTCATATATCCCAACTACTTACTGAACATCTCAACTTACGTGTAAAAAAGATTGCTCAAACTTTACATGGCTGAAATTGAGCACTGATTCTTCACCTTAAACCTATTTCTCTGGTACTCTTTTTCATCACATCAAATAACAATTCTCTCTTTTGGGCCTGGGCCAATAACTTGAAACTATCATCTACTTTTATCCCCTACACTTAAATCCAATCCATCAGCAAATCTGGATGGATTCCGTTTCTAATTAACCAGAATCTGACAACTTCTCACCATCTCCTCTACTAACAATCTATATCAAACCATCTACATCTCTCATCTAAGTTACTGGAGTAATCTCCTAACTGGTCTCTGTCTCCACCTTTGTCCTTCTAATCATCTAGTATTAATAAATTAGTCTAAAAGATTTTTTTAGAACTTAGGTCATCTTGTCCCTCCTCTGCTCAAAAGTTTCCAGAGTCAGCGTTTTCATGCAAAGTAAAAGCTAAAGTCCTTACAACAGTCTATGAAGTCCCTAATTATCTGGCCCCTCTTCATTTCTTACTTCTATTCCCCTCTCTTAATCAGCTACAGCCACAGTAGCCTCCCTGTTGATCTTCATATATAACAGACATAATCTTGCTGGTGCCTGAAAAGACCCTCCTCCAAATATTCTCACGGCTTGTTCTCTCACTTCCTTCAGGTCTCTGTTCAAATGCTGCCTCCTCAGCAAAGCCTGTCCTGGCAATTCTGTATAAAAGAGCCAACAACCCCTCCTTCCCCTTCCCACAATCACATTTCCTTCCCATTTCCTTCACATTTGCTTTATATTTCTCCATAGAATTTATTACCATCTGGCATACTAGTTGTTTATTCATTTAGTTTCTTACTCTCTATCTTCCCTCATTTGACTGTAGTAGACTACAAAAGCTGGGATTTTATCTGATTTTGTCACTCAGTATCTCTAATGCCATGAACTGTGCCTGGAATGTAATAGGTATTACTATTTGT
>JAKSZT010007815.1:9434374-9557230 GCA_026826555.1 Tolypeutes matacus | reverse complement strand
CTGATATGAGTAGAGCTACTCCAGCTTTTTTTTTTTTTTTTTTTTTTGGTTACTACATGTGTGGAATATCTTTTTCCAGGCTTTCCCTTTGAATTTATTAGTATCCTTGGGTTTGAGATGACTATCCTGTAGACAGCATATAGATGGCTCAGCTTTTCATATCCATTCTGCCAGTCTCTGTCTTTTGATTGGGGAATTTAATCCATTAACATTTAATGTCATTATTGTAAAGGCAGTTCTTACTTCATCCACCTTAACCATTTGGTTTATCTGTCATATCTTATTTTCAGCACTCTTTTTACTCTTTTAGTTACTTTTACTGATATAATCTTCATTTCTAGACTCTCTTCCAAGCCTTGCTCTCCTGTCTTTTCTTTTCAGACTGTAGCACTCCCTGTAGTATTTCCTGCAAAACTGGTATTTTCATTACAAACTTTCTCAGTTTCTGTTTATCTGTGAATATTCTAAACTCACCCTCATTTTTGAAAGACAATTTTGTTGGGTATAAGATTATAATCTGGCAATTCTTCTCTTTCAGTATCTTAAATATATCACACTAGTTCCTTCTTTTCTCCATGGTTTCTGATGAGAAATTAGCACTTAATCTTTTTAGGCATCCATTGTATGTGATAAATTTCTTTTCCCTTGATGCTCTCAGTATCATCTCTTCATTTTGGCATTTGATATTTTGATTAGTGTGTGTCTAGGAGAAGGTCTGTTCAGATTTATTCAGATGGTTGTACATTGTGCCTCTTGGACACAGATATCTATGTCCTTCAATAGGGTTGGGAAATCTTCTACCATTATTTCCTAAAATACTCCTTCTTCCCCTTTTCTCTTTTCTTCTCCTTCTGGGACATGCATGACACATATGTTTGCACATTTCTTGCTCTCATGTATTTCCCTGAGACCTTGTTCATTTTTTTTTTTTTCATTCTTTTCTTTATCTGTTCTTTTCTATGTTCACTTTTGGAGTCCCTATCTTCAAGCTCACTGGTCCTTTCTTCTACCACTTCAAATCAGCTGTTATATGCCTCCAGTGTATTTTTTTAAGTGGGAAAATATATAACTTTATTTTTAACAATGTATTTAAATTCCACCATAGAATAAGGCTATCATGAGATTCTTTATTCTATTTTAATAAATACAAATGAATTAAAATACTTTGTTTTGCTAAGAGATTGCTTCTCTTCCTTTTCCAAATTTCATGGATGCCTGATGGGTAAATTAATGCCCTCCTATGAGGTCTCCCTCTTTACACAGCTATGACACTACAAGCCCAGCTATGTGCACTCCTAGATAGCCTCCTTACCAGCACACACCACTTTTAAGCTCTTTATAGAAAGGGCCACATCTTGTTTAATACACTTGTAAATTCAGTTTAGGTACAATACCTCACCTCTCCCTTCATCATACAAGTTACTGTATTGGATTTCAAATTTTAAACAATTCCCTTCTGAGAAACAATCTAGTTTCCACAGAAGCTTGATCTGGAGCCACTGTTAATTAGTAATTTTTAACATCATGAAATTATGTGTGAGGTTTAAGCAAGAAAGACTATTTGTCCACTGAGTTAATCATAAAAGGGGGGGGAAAGGGCAAAATTATAATGTAAAATAAAATCTACATTCTATTTCTTATAGACCATCTTTTATTTCAAAATAGAAATTCCTATTTAAACTTAACCTCTTTGAAACAGGACTGATATTTGATTCTTCAAGCACAGATCAACCACTGCTCAGAGTAGCCTCCCAGTACTGTGGTGCAGAGCATCCAGACCTCACCAAAATCATAAAGAAGATAAAAGTGCCTGAGGATCCCATACACCACCCTCTATGGACAATGGTCAGGACCAGGGAGGCACACCTCTGTACTCTGCCCTAAAGATGGATGCTCTCCCCACCTGAAGTTGTGAAGATTGATTCTGCCAACAGTTAAAGTTCCTGGTGCAACCACAATGTGAAAATCCTTAGAACTTACAAGTTTTTAGATTGGGAAAGAAAAACTTCTGTAGATCCAGAAGAAATATTCATTAAAACTCCACACCTCTTATATGCCTGCTCTAAAAACTCACTAGTAATTAAGACATAAACGTCAATCTTTGATAAATGTGATCAGAAAAGTACTATCAGTCTTTATGATCAGAAGGAAACTTCTTTTTTATGTAACCCATTTTTCTTTAATCCACATTTAAGAAAAAGTGTTTATTTCCTGAAAATATTTCTTAGTGTGATGGTTTTTAATATACAACAAATGAAAAACACTTAACTAGCTTTTAAGAAAAACAATGCTGAAAAGATTTGAAAAAATAGACGGCTGCCATGCACCCCTCAGGAACACGCTGAAAACAGGAGTGGCCTACAAAGAGCCTTCTGGCCTCTACCTCTTGGCTTCTGCCACAAGGACCCATTTGTTTGGAAAGAGCAGTACTCTTTCTAAACCACTGAACATGTGGCACATTCAGCCCCCTCCTGCCCCCTCATACTCAGCAAGGGGAAGGAACCCACAGGATGCTGCTGCTTGAGGTCCTGACTTTTGGTCCTGTAGGCAATTCATCCTGGAATGGTAGTGATGGCAGCATTGATAATCTACCTGAACCTTCCAAGGAATACTTATTGGGCTGTCATTATTCTACATAAATCATAATTTCAGCAGAGAAGCCTATTTGGGGTGGGAAAGTTGGGCAAAAAAATAGATGATGTGAAGTTCGGTAAATTTGCCTTTTTTTGTCACTAGCACGGAGCATCAATGTCACTAATCATTCTGAGGAGAAACACTGGAAACTGGTGGGTGCTGTAGGGCTCTATGTACATGTATACTTGCAGGTGTGTGGACCTCAGAGTCCCAGAGATTTCTGTACAATCTGCTTGGTGATTTTATAAAACTGTTCTTGGTCATCTGGCCACATCTTGGAAGTGTCCACGTTTGCTTCGCTCTCATTGTTGGACTCTGCCAGCATCGACAGAAGGAGCTTCTACAAGCTCTTCATGGGGCTCCATCACTCAGAGCTGCTGTCACAGTCCATGTGGTTGTTGCTGGGGGCGTGCAGGATGGAAATGCAGCTCTCTTATCAGGGTGGATATTGGGATGTAAAATCTCACATGTAAATCTTATCTTTGGGGGATTTAATGGGTAATAAGCAAAAGACATAGGATGGCAGAAAAACCACCAGACTCAAAACAGCCATATTCTTGGCCTGTGATCAATGTCCCTAATTCAAAAAAATTCTCTTCATTCATGGGGCCTGCCACAATTCTTGCCAGAGAATTCAGTGTTAATAGTTATACTCAGTCATCAGCCTCTTGAGTGCTGTCACCGCCATCCTCCGGACAGCAGCAGTTCTCAGGAGTCTTGCCTCAAAAGCACTCATCCCTCCAACCTCAAAGCCGGTAGATCTCCAGTATATTTTTAATTTCATTTATTGTGCCTTTCATTCGCATAACATGGGCTATTTTTCTTTGTGTGCTTTCAAATTCTTCTTTGTGTTCGTCGAGTGTCTTCTTGATGTCCTTAAAATCTCTTTAGCCATCTCATTGAATTTATTAAGGAGATTTGTTTGAACATCTACGTTTAGTTGTCTCAACTCCTTTATGTCATCTGGAAGCTTAGTTTGTTCCTTTGAATGGGTCATATCTTCCTATTTCTTGGTATGGATTATAATTTTTTGTTGGTGTTTCAGAATGTGATTTACTTGATGTATTTATTCTAGGCTCAGATTTTCCCTTTAGTCTAGGGTTTTCTACTTGATTGGCCTCATGTTACAGTTCAATTATTTAATACTTATTCAATTAATTTGGAAATTTACAGTGGTTCTGAATTTTTCAGCTCTTTTTTTTTTACATGTTTCTTGCCCTTTATTACTTGCTTGTTGTGGCATAGGAGCTGAGGACACAGTTGGTTCTGTAAGTTGTGGAGGCTGAAGCTGCCCTCATTGCCCCAGGAACCAAAGATGGTTTTCCTATCTTTCTCCCTTGCCAGGGGCTGGAACAGAGCTGCAGCCATGTACAATAATCTAAGTCTTGCAGTCAATCTGTAGTTGCCCCAAGAGACTGATGAAGTTCCAAGCATCTTCCTTCCCTCCCCGGGGTGGGGATGAAGCTGTAGGTGTGGGCAATAAACTAATGGCATGGGTCAGAAATGACAGCAGTTGCCCAGATAGACTGACAAAAGCACCAGCCGCCCTTCTCCCCTGCCAGGGATGGGGATAGAGTCAAAGGTGTGTAAAACAATCTTGTCCATGTGGCCTGAAAGTACCTGCAGTTGTCTGGAGATGCTGAGGAAACACTGCCTCCTCTCCTGTCCTATTGGGGTCAGGGATGTAGCCACATGGGTGGCCAGCAACCTAGTCCATGCAGGCCAAATGCAACTATAATTTCCCAGAGAGGCAGGTCCCTGGTGCATGTCTCTTCAGCTTCCTCCCTGCCAGATGTGGGACTGGAGCCCAGGCTAGGGCAGCAAACCGACCTGGGTAGAAAGAAGCCGGTCCCTATGGTTACTGTGATTTTCAACTGGGTGAAGTTAAAAAGGAGACTACCAGCCTCTTACCCATTTGGACAGGTTCAAACTTTAGCTGTTCTTAGGATTGGACTTTTGCCAGCCAAATTTACTAATCAGTAGCTGAAGTTGATGCCTGACTGTCTTTGGGAAATTGAGCTTCCAACTCCTGCTAGGGAATACACCCAAGGTACCTTGTGCTGCCAGCAGGGGATGGACACTGGCCTCCGCGGAATTGAGTACTCTACTCATGAATCTTCACTGCAGATGGACTGCCTCCTCCTTCCATTCCCCCTAGGATGTTGTAGGATGTTATTCTGGACTCTTGGGCTCCCCAAACAGGTGATTTAGGTAGCTCTGGCTGATTAATAACTACCCTGAAGGATGAGCAGAATCTTGGAGTACCCTATTCTGCTGCCATCTCTGGACATACTCTTTTAGAGGTGAGTAAGTTGTGCTGCAGAAAGAAGTGCTATGTATTAAAATAACTTGTACAGTTTCATGCAAGATATGCCTTTTCTAATGACATGGAAACAGTGTTACATTTCTCCCTTAAAAATGGCACTTCAAAACAGTGAGCAGCAGTAAAAGCAATAATTGAAAAAATTTTTCTTTGTAAATCCCTATGTCATGTGCATTAAAAACACTTTATTTTATAAGGATTAATGATATTTTGATAAACACTGGAGAAATTAATGATTAACCTAGTTATTATTGAGTACTTCTGCTTGAGGTAACATTTTGCAGTCTTGGTATTATAGCAATCTATCTGCTCTTATATTTATATATATTTCAATGGGAAAGCATGGAATGTTTTATGCTGAATGCTAATAATGTATTTAAAAAATCAATTACAGCCAAATAAAGTATTTTTACTCACTTATTAGTAATATATCTCTTAATAACTGTGGTCATATTTTAGTCCTTCCAGAACTTAGGAGAGTTTGAGTTTACTTTTACAATGAGTTTAAGATGTTCAGTGTTATTTCTCTACTAATATAAGCTCATTTATCCAATTCATTAACTGCATTACCCTAATCATGAAGACCATATAGTTATCTGCCTGTTGGAAATTATCCTAATCCTGCTTCATTTAATATTTTCCCACATTACAGCTTGTAATTTTTCCTAATTTTTCTTAATTTTGTCTCTTTCACATCAATAGCACCTACAAACATCCAGCCTCTTCTAGTAGTAATAATAGCTAGTATCAGTAATAGCTTCCATAAAATAGAAGTGGAATTATGTAATTAAAAATGCTAAATAAAAAACTTAATGTACATAAACTTCTGACTCCAAAAGCAATGGACTAATGGCAACATTTGTGAAATATAATTTAGATTATGTGTGTAGGAAATGCTTTTAACCCACGTTCAATCACTGTCTCTAAATACAGTCCTGTTCCTTTTAATGGAATAAAATATCCAAGCATTGGGACTGTCATATTCTTACTATTTAGAGTTACCTTTTTATATCCACATTCTTGTTGGGGTTGCAGATGTTTGATTTTAGAGAACTCTATCTCTGGATAAATGTACCCTTATATGATAGATTTCTAAAAGTAGGAATTCTTGGTAAATTAGAAACCAAATATTAATCAAGTCCCTACAAGTTTTTAATTATTTGGATCAAAATGATTGGTTAGTATTGTTTCCTCAATGACTGAACATCAGATTACATAAAAAAGTACAATTCAACTCTATGTTAGGCATTATATGATATCACATAAATTATCATACTTATTCCATATTTCATACTTATTACCATTTAATAAAAATGGTATTTATTATTTCCATTTTTTTTTTCAGATGGGGGAAAAGTGTCTCAAAGTCTAAAAGCTTTCCCAAAGTCTCATGCCTAATAAGTAGCACAACTGACCATGATTCCAATACTGCCTTATAAAAACAATTTGCTTTTCATTATTTACATTTTATCCTAAGTGTAGTTCACAGGCCACTGGTGCCACTGGATCCTTCACCCAAGAAAAGCAGCTCTGTAATCAAATGTACTTAGGAAGTAATGCATACAACCTCATGCTCTTGGACATGTACACAGCACATAAGCAAAATTACGGTTCTGAGAAATTCTGCAATGACAAACTGCTTTGTTTAACCAAAAGTTTACCAAACTTATTTGACCCCAATACCCTCTTTTCAGCAATTAATATCCTTGTAGAACAAGCTTTTTCAAGAAAGCACTTTAGGAAATTAGTGTCACACCACAGTTGCCTGATGTTTTTATTGGATTTATCATACTCTTGATTTAAACACTGATACTTGCTACAACATAGATGAACTTTGAAATCATTAGATAAAGTGAAAGAAGCCAGCTATAGAGGACCACATA
The DNA here is from genome assembly GCA_026826555.1 of Tolypeutes matacus. Taxonomy (NCBI): domain Eukaryota; kingdom Metazoa; phylum Chordata; class Mammalia; order Cingulata; family Chlamyphoridae; genus Tolypeutes; species Tolypeutes matacus. The sequence continues at coordinate 9,550,390 of JAKSZT010007815.1, read as the reverse complement.
TTTCATGGTTCCATTTATATCAAATGTGCAGAATAGACAAACCCATAGGATAGAAAGCAGATTAGTGGTTGCCAGAGTCAATGGGTATGTGGTTTCTTGTGGGGTTCATGAAAATGTTCTGGAATTAGATAGTTGGGATAGTTTCATTATTTGATAACAAATCAAATTAGTTGATATCAAATTATGTGATAACATTTTTATTTAAATAATTAGTGAGCTTGAAAAGTGAGTACCTTCTTCAGCGAGAATATCCTTGGGAGACAGAGAGATCAGGGTGTGAATCAAATCCCTATATTTACCAACTATGCGATCCTAAACAAGCAATTTAGCTTTTGTGGAATGATACTCTATATAAAATAAAGATAATAATATCCACCTCTTTGAATCATTAGCAGTACTAAAGGAGATAACATGGCAAGCACCTTGCATTGAGAATAGCAAAGAATCAGTGTTCAATACTTTTAGTTCTCAGCAATGGTATCCCAGAGATGAATCACATTTTCTATTACCAGTTCTCTCACTGTGTCTATGGCTGGCCTGGAAACCTGCCTTAGGAGTAGGGGAAAGGACAGTTGGAGAGGGATGGGGACTATCCTCCAAAAAAGTTTGAGGGGCCATTTTTGGTGAATGTGGTTATTCATGAGGAGTATGTTTTGGGGAGTGGAGTTGAAGGAAGGTACATTTTATTGCATAATTCTATGTGTTATTTCTTTCTACTATAAAGCTATTTCTATATTACTATACGTATGGATAATTTTAATAATCATAGAAAATGGAAAACCTGCCATTTTATTTAAATGATTGCCATTTTCTGAAATGTGAATACACTAAAAGGGAAAGGAACCAGTAAGATGCCCGTTCCACTTATGGTATTGTAATTTACTACAACTTTATCTGGAAAATAGTTTGAGAGCCTCACGGTATTTATATCATTTGTCCTAGGAATTCTTCTTCCAGAAGTCTATCATAAATGAAAATACCAAATGGAAGCCAATCTTTATGTAATAGTGCCATTTGTAGGGTTAATTATACTATTCATAAAAATGGAAACAGTCTAAATAACCAACTGTAAGGATATGGTTAATTAAATCATGGTTCATTCACCAAATGAAATATTATGTAGATATTAAAATTAACTTTTTAAAAATTAGTCTGACAGGAAAATGCTTTTCAAAAATTCTAAGGTAGATAATTATAAAATTTCATATGCATATTCACTTAAACTATGTAAAATATTCATGAAAGAATGAGTTGAACAGAAATCCTTCCAACCACCAAATATAAATAGTGATAATCTTTGTTATATGAGATTATGGGTTTTTTTTTTTTTTTTTGCTTATTGATAAAATTTGATACTTCTAAACTTTGCACAATAAATGTTTTACATTTAGAAACACAGAAATTGTTTGATATTAAATAGAAGCATGATAATCTAATAGGATCAAATCAGGGGCATTTTAGCAAAGTCCAAGGAAATAACAACAAATCCCAGAAAAATAAAATATAATAACAACTACTACCAAACATTTTGCATATGTATTACGTTATAATAATATTATGAGATATTTACATATATTAACCAAGTTATGAGAGTTACCTTATGACATAGTGCTATTCTTACCTTGTTTAACATTTAGACAAGCTGAGGAAATTTATGTATAAGAATATTGTTCAGCTATCAAGTATTAGAGTTAAGATTCAAACCCAGGCAGTTAGCTCCAATAAGCTAAACACTAACAGAAAAAAATCTACAGTGTATGTACTTAATATATTCCAGCATTTCTAAGAATTTTTCTTTCAAATAAAGAAAACCAAACTCAGTGTTTTAACCTTCAGATCTTTTGCCTGTTAAAGAAATGAAATTTTAAACACACACACACACATATAGCCATGATTAATTTTCATGACTTTCTAAACGCCCTTTGTGAATAATTTACAACGAATGGCTTATTTGCTCTACAGAAAAGATATGCATTTGTTAATTAAACCCGACTTCATTTATGTGACTGCTATTTTAAGGGTCAAAATTTGCCTTACAGCTGGCAATAATCAAGGCATTCAGAACTCAAAGCTGATGTCTTAAAAAATGTAAGAACAAAATAAAAGAAAACAAAAAGTTTCAAATATATTTAAGCATTCGTTCTTGGCATCTTGATTTTAGACTCTAAAGAAACATTATGTTAAACCTAGTGCTTTTTTCTTAATTTACCTAATGTACTTTACAAGGGCCTTACATCACTTAATTATCAGACAATCCTCCTCCATTCTAGACACGAATTCTTGCCAAAAAGTAATGAAAAACCTGAAATTTCCATTATCTAAGGAACGCTCCAGTTTTAAATAAAACTACTAACATCACATGAAAGAGCTTTTTTTAAAACCATGTATTACCGTTTAAACTTGAACCTGAACTACTCAGCACACAAGCACACTTAAACCATAGTTTACCAAGTTGACTTTTAAATGCTCAAAGAAATGGTGGAGGTATATAGAATTCTTCTAGTAGCTAAGTTCATTACCTTTCCCTTGCAAAAAATAGAGTAACAATGGAATCAGGAGCTTCTGCATACATTTTGTGCCTTTATACACTTACAATGAGAAATAAAAGTGTGTGGATAAGATGAAGGACCTCATGTTTGCCCTTGTTAGAATCATTCATTTGGATTGTTTTTTAAAACCTTGTGGATTATGTCATTCCTTGAAACAGTTATTGCTGAATGGAGCTCAAGGGGACTGAAAGAGTTAATAAAGCTTCAAAGTGAAGCAAAATCAGTGAGCAATTTATTACTAATTGAAATACTTTGATGGACTACACACTCCTGAGTTAGACCTACGGAACACACTTGACAAATTCCCTTCAGGTCAATAAAGAAACCCGGATATCAACTCTAAGCAAAACAGATACGACTTATCCAAATAGAAATAGTATTAATCTTGCAGTAATTTCACCCAAACTTCTAATCCCAGGTAATGCAAACCTTGCAGAAAAGTTTCTGATACATCTAATCAACCATATTTTTTCTTTCTGAAATTAACCAGTGTTAATAATTTCTGACAGGCTACATGTGCTTCCAAATTTTACTGTTTTTAACCTTTAGCCCCATTTTTATCAGTTTTATTGAATGTTATGGATAGAACAACACAAATTTGTGTCTCTTTGCAAAGATGTGAAGAAACTTTCAGACCAGAATGTTTTGTGAATTTGGCAAATAATTTAATAGTTTTGGGCCCTTGTTGTTTTTTCTATAATAGCATTGTTCAATGATCGCAATTTTGTTTCTCCTTCTGGGTCTTAGTTTCAGAAATTCACCATTGTATTGTTTACTCTCACAACTGTTTTAGGCGATAAACTCAAACACTTAAATCTCATGTAGTGCCACATAAGAGCCACACCAGACATTTTGGTTGCAGCAACATTGAGGCAATACATTTTAAAAACTCCTACCGAATATCTACTCACAACACAGCACTACAGGAGATGCCAAAGAAACACAGTGCATATCTTTACCCTTAAAGTAATTACAGTTGGAATAAAGAAAAGGTAAGATCTGGGTAAACATTTATGTATTGCTAAATGTTGGGAGAAAAACAAGTGTAACAGAGAACAAAAGCATTGTAATGATACAGACATTGATTGGAATTATCATTTTGTAACTTAATTGTATGAACTTTGACTCTTTATTAATCTCTTACTCTTGGTTTCCTCTGGTATAGAAGGCAGATAATAAATCTTATGTTTTTATGCAAAGATTAAAGGAAGTTATATACACAAATTGTTGGGCATATAGCAATAGTGACAGCTTGTAATTTTCCTGATTTTTCCCCCTTAGAACATCCTCTTTGTTATTTTCAACTAAATAAATGGAAACTGAGTTCTGGTTATTCCAAATTTGAACTTATTATTGACTCCTCTTTTCATCACTCACACTGTATCCAATGCATACACAATACTTGTTTGTTCATTTTTTTCTTTACTTTCCCCTACCCACTGTACCCAAGCCACCCAACTTTCTTACCTCTCTGATCTTTCAGCTATACAGTTTATTCTAAACGCAACCATCAAAGTGGCACTTTCAAAATGTGAGTCTGATCAAGTCATTACCCTAATTTAAACACTCTCCTATCTTATCAGCTAACAGATTGAAAAAAATCAAAGTTCTTAAAATGTCTTACATTGCTCTCAATGGTTAGTTTTATACACTCTATTCCGCCACCTTATCTCTGGCCTCATTATCTACCATTTTCCCTCTTTATGTTGCAACCAACCTAGCTTCATTCTTAGTTTTAAATATGCCAAGCAAGCTCCTGTACTTGCTCTTCTATCTGCTGTAAATGTCTTTGCCTAGATATCAGTATGTCTCACTTAATTCAGATCCCAGTTTAAATGTCACTCTATTAGGGAAATCCTTCCTGACTATACAATGTATGTTAGGCACATGTTCTGTACTCACCTTTTCCTTACCTTGCTTTAATTATCTCGATAGTCTCACCTGGAATAGGAGACACACACTTGCCAGATTATTGTCTGTCTCTTTTACATTAAATATAGGTTCCATGAGGGCAAGGACTTTTGCCTGTTTTGTTTTCTTCTGTACCCCACAGCCAAATGAATGCCTGATAAATAATAGGAGTTTGATGAATCCTCTTTAAATAATAAATAAGTGAATAAATTATCTAACAGTAATTATGTCTGAAATAATGTTTCAGGTACAGAAGAAAGTCTTGATAACAAAAAAAAAATTGAGAAAATAAAAGAATTATCCTTGAAAAAATATTGAGTAATCAGATTTTAGAAGAACTAGTCAATCAGATATAAAACACAACAGATATTTAAATGAATACATACATACATACATATACACTTGCTAAAATTATTGAGCTTAAGGTAACCTGTTTATTTTGGAAAAATTGCAGTTTTCTCACATGATTTTCATATACGCAAAATTTCTTGCATTTCTTCAGATGTCAGCATTGGCAAACCATGGATATAATCATCTTAAGAAGAAATCAGTAGCATAGGGAAAAATTCCCAAATTCCATTTATTTTGAGGCACAAACCTAGAAATGGTGACTGTGTTCATGTGTTCACATTAGTTTATCTTAGCATGCAAAGTGTTTTTGTTTGTTGTTCGATTATTGTTGCCCTTAGGTCAGGATGTGCATACTTATTACATCTGGTAACAGGGAAAGATATCTAACACTTTTTTCAAATGATTTAAACATTTATAACTCTCCTTAATTACTGCCTATCCTTACTATGGGATTGAGTAACTAGTTGAGTATCTGAGACAAGAAATTGAACTCATCAGTGTGGACTGGATTGGTCTAAGAAAAAATTCTTGGAATAAAGATTTTAAGTAGAGTCACCTTTCAACTTTGCACAGCTGTCTAACTCTCATTTTAGACTTTTGATTAATCGTGGTTTTTTATAGAAATGGTCTTTTACTTCATGTATTAGATTAATTTTTATGTGTGTATATATATATATATACATATATACATGTATATTCATGTACATAATACATATAAAGTAACACATGCACACATACAACAAAAGCAGAGAGCCAGAACAGACAGAGATGCTCAATAACTATTTGTTGAAAGGATGGGTGAAGAGAAGTATGAAATGAGATGAATGGGGTGGATGGATAATAAATATAATAAAGGGATTAGACTAAAATATACTTGAGTTTGGCATAGTTTGCAGGCAAGCCAAACATATAAACTTGCATGAATAATAACATAACGATAGGCATGGGCATAGTATAGATACTGTTTTGCCTGCTGAGGAAGTTTATATTAAGAGTCAGTTTTGCATAGAAGAAAGAGTATAGGCTTGGGAGCTAAGCCAATTTGTCTTCATTTCACACGCCTGCAACTGTCTACCTAGATAGCCTTAAGTAAAATTCTCAACCTTTAAAAGCTTCATTGTTTCCATCTGCAAACATAGGTATTTATGTTACATTATTGCCATAAGCTCTGAATATTTTATGAAAGATGCTGAAGCAATGTATGTGCTCAACAAATGGTAGGTAATATTGTTTGGTGAGGTCAACTACCATGGATACAGTGTTATCTTTGGTAAATCACCTGGCCTTGAACTCTATTGGGTCCTTCAAAACAATTTTTTTTAAAGAAAGCAGTGAAATATCTAGTTTTTCTTTTCTTAAAAAAAAATGCATTTCACATAATCTCACATTTTCTGCGTTGATTAGGGACTATGACATTTTACATCTCAGCTAGCTCCGGGTTAAAATGTGTCACAGTGGTTTAAAACAGAGGCTTTATAATCAGATTTCTGTTTCATTTCCTGCTCTACCACACACACCTGTTTAACATTGGGCAAGTTAATTAACTTTCTAAGGCTCAATGAGCTCATATCTAAAATGAAGATAAAAACACCTATATCTTAGGGTTGTTGTGAGGACAAAGATACATTTTATACAAAGCTCTAAACTTTATGTAAATGAGTTTATACCATTAGTCTTCACAACAAGCCTAGGATCCTTAGTATAAAGAGTAGCTTTCTGTTTATCATTCTAACTTATTTTCTATAATCTGCTGTGGAAGAGAAGGTTTTGAAATAATTGTATTAGGTTATTTACAAGAGTCGGTAGATTAGAGTGAGAGTAAAGTGTCTCTGCTAGAAGAAGGCATGTAGGGTGTAGTATGAAAATACTGGGATGGCTAGTGAATCTCCATAGAGATTGGGACTTAGCTGAGTGGTTGAAGTTCAGGAGGTCTGATCTCCAGACAACTAGTGTGTAAAATGCATTCCAGAAATATTGGCAGTATCAAATGTCTTAGTAGCATGAAAAATGTCTATTATTACTCTTTTAGAAAACTGTAAAATATTTCAGAAAATATTTTTAAAAACCCTAGGCTTCATTATAAAAGCTACACAGTTACTCGGAGCCAAAGTCCTGACATTCATATTGAAATGGCTTGTTCCAGCTGAAGACTGTTGCCTAAAGAAGAGGAGACTAATTTAGTTTTCTTGTCTGGAAACAGACCAAAAAAAAAAAAGAAGAAGAAGAACAAGAATGAATGAATAACTGATTTATTTTAAATATGTTTTCATCTTGCCTTAAAAATAAGTATTTTTAGATACTGCAAACATAATTTCCCACACATTTAGATATTTGGACTTAATATATGCAAACAAATTTCTGAATTCCAAAACAAAGAAAATAGGGAAACATTTCACTTAAAAATATATTTGACAAGTTTAGATTTCAGTGAAGAAAACCCCTCTTTTGAGCTTTCAGAATTGTCTGGAACATATGCTTAATTACTCCCTCTATGTAAAGGAGGCGGGTTTTGCTTAGCCCTATTTACAGTGCGTTTTTACTTTCAAATTACATGTTTAATCACAGAAGTGATTAGGGACAATGAATGCCACATTCTTCCATCCCAAACTGAAAGGGGAATAACAGTCATCAGGCCCCAGGTTTGCTACTTTATCTGTTTTTCTTCAAATTCTTCTGTTATCTTATTTTCTGTGCTTACTTTGTAAGGGAATATTACAAAGCACATGATTATTGTTTGGATTATTTTAAAAATACAGTGCAGCTTCCTGTGACTAATATCTATTATAAAAATAGCTTGAGCTACAAGAATGATCTGAAAAAGTTTGTGGATAATAAATGGAACAAAGATAAAAGCTTTTTCACTAATGAGAGGAAGAAATATTCAGTACTGCTGACCTAAAAGTGAGTTTTCTCTTGCTCCAGGAACAGTGACTTTATTTGCACTTAATTTTCCAGCAATAAATTCTTAACTTAGAAAGATTTTGAAATAATTAAACTTTATATTTCTTGGGGCGAAAAAGTTTTCAGACAATATTGAGTTTCCTAAAATATAAGAAAGCAAAGCATATAGAGTCACTAATGGCATGCCTTAAATTTTAGTCAATTTGTCATTTTTCAGTAATGTAGATGTATCTCATTTCTTGTATGCTACTCATTTATTTGGTGGAAAGTAAAGATTTCAATACAAATCTAAAAAGATGGTGGGGAGATGTAGGTAGCTGGTATTAAAACTGTGCTTGCATGATCAATTTTTGTTGGAAACCACTTTAGCCATTTTCAGAAAGACTATTCTAAAATGCAAACATCATTAGTTTAATATTTTACTTAAAATCTTCATTGTAATTTTAATGCTCTTTGTCCAAAACCATACCATGAAAAACCATTATTGATTGCCTAGCCAACAGCCATTTCTCCCTCATTTCCTTCCAGCAAAGCCTGTATTTCAATATATTCACTTGTAAAAGTATCACTATACTATATTTTGGGAAAAGATTCTTCCTTTCCCAAACATGTTACAGCTAGAGAGTAAGCAAAGTTAGCAAATAGCTCAATGATGGCCAACAGAACCTGAGTGATGACGTAATTGAGGGCATCTCACAAACATTTTCCTCCCTGACAAAATGAGACCAATGGACAAATATTATTGTACTAACAATTACTGCTCTTCCTGGCTCTATCCTTGCTCCCCTTGAGCCTATTCAGAATACAGCAACCATTTTAAATGGAAGTCCTTAAAGAAGGTATGCTGGTTTAAGGCTTTTGTGATCCACAGAAAATCTTGTTCTTAAAGTCAATTCATTCCTATAAGTCGAAACCTATTGTAGATGGGATCTTTTGATTAGATTCAGTTCAGGGACCATCCTTTTAATTAGATGACTTCCGTAGAGCATGACCCAGGTTGAGTCTTAGTCCTCTTACTAGAGTCTTTTTATAAATGGAGGAATAAAAAACCACAAGCACAGTAAAAAAGTTGCAAAGATAGAGAAGCCTCCAGAAGCTGAAATCAATGAGCCTGGGAGAGAAAAAAAGCCATAAACAGAGCAGCCCAAAGCAGAACTAGTAACAGGGCCTGGAAGAAAAGGCAGGGAATAGCAGAGCCGCCTTTGTGCCCTGCCTCTGGCAGTAGACCAGGATCGTCAGCAGCCGATAGTCTAGGAGAGATCTTCGCCTGATGCCTTGATTTGAACATTTTTCTCAGTCTCAGAACTGTGAGCTTCGTAAGTTAATAAACACCCATTATAAAAGCCAACCCATTTCTGGTATATTTCTTCCAGAAGCTTTTAGCAAACTAAAACAGAAATTGGTACCCAGAGAGTGGGGTGTGTGTTGCTATACAAATACGCAAACACCAAAAATGTTGGAATAGCTTTATTCCAACATTTATTTATAAATGGGTAAGGGGTAGACTTTGGAAGAATTATGATATTCTTGATAGAAAAAGCCTAGATTGCTCTGAAGAGACTCTTAGTACAAATATGGAGCCTAAAGTTATTTCCGATGAGGACTTAGAATGAAATTGTGAATGTATCATTGCAAACTGGAAAGGAGTTCCTTGCTTTAAGGTGGCAGAGAACTTAGAAAAATTGACTCCTGATGTTAGATGGAAGGCAGAATTTGAAATTGATGAGCTTGGATATTTAGCTGAAAAGATTTCCAAACTAAATGTGCAAAGTGCATCCTGGCTTCTCCTTGCAGCTTATAGTGAAATGTGAGAGAAAAGGATAAGCTGAGAACTTAACTCTTGGACTCAAAAAGACCAGACATTGATGGTTTAGAATTCTGACCTTCTGGAAAGTGAGTCACCAGAGAATAGTGCCCCATGTGAGGACTTACCTCAACTTTGAACCAGCCAGTCATTTTCAGTATAAGTCAGGTTTGGAAATGCAGTTATTCAGAAAAGATTTATGGAAAGTCCTATTGTCTGATGGTGAAAGTCCTATATCTCCTGTGAACTGCATGCAAAACCAACAAAATTTTTGTGAGATCTGTATGAATGAAACTTCAGTCAGCCTGGACTAAAAGGACAATAAAGGGAGAGACTGAAGAAAAAATGTCTTCAAGGATAGAACCTTGGAAGCTGAGGTATGGTCTTAAGACAAATTCTGTGGGCAAGAGAGGGACCCCACCCATGTATGTGAAAGGGGTAAGTATGCCTCAGCACTTGGAGAGGGTAGGACTTCTGCCCTATTGTTCAGGAAGAGTGTGGCCTCCCCAGGCTTCAGAGAGGGTGGAGCATATTCCTGGGAGATAGAGGAGAGTTTGGCAGCCTTCTACTGTGCTAAGGGGCTTAAAAATGTGCCTGGAGATTGGGGAAGGTGTGGCCATCACCCACTGTTTTTGGAGAGTGAGGTCTAGAGTTCAGTGACCTCCCAGATGCTTGATGAAGGTGGAACTGAGAACATGGCCTTTGGGCAAGCCCTTGGAACTGGTGGGGCTGAAGCTCTAAGCCCTGAGGGAAAGGAACTGGAGTCTTTTATAAATGGAGGAATAAAAACCCTCCACACAGGAAAAAAGCTGCAGAGATAGAGAAGCATCCAGAAGTTGAAATCAATGAAATTGGGAGAGAAATATGCTACAGATGGAGCAGTCCAAAGGAGAATTAGCAACACAGCCTAGAGGAGAAGGCAGGAACCAGCAGAGCTGCCATTGTATCTTGCCTCATGACAGCAGTCCACGATCACCAGCAGCCGATCTTCTAGGAGAGAGCTTCACCTATACTCTAGGTTTTAACTCCATGTGTTTATTCCTCATAATTAGTTCATATTAGTGAGATCACAAAATATTTGTCCTTTTGTGTCTGGCTTATTTCACTTAACACAATGTGTTCAAGGTTCATCCATGTTATCATATTGTTGCCGGATTTTTCTCCAGGTTCTTGGCTAAGCTACATAAAATGAATTTCAAGAGCAAGCCAGGTTAGTTAGGCTAGTAATTTATTAAGGAACGGAGGGAAGAGAAATGGGAGAAAATAACAGATTAAGGGTCCCCGGTAGAAGGGAAAGGGCTGAAAAGAGAAAAAGAGGGCTGATTTACAGACTACAATTTCCCATTATAGATTACAAAATGCCCAGGTTTACTTGCATGCTGGTCCAGGCAGAGGGAGAAGAAGGCAAGAACAGGAGGCCTGTTCGGCCTTTGCACTTACTTTCTGAACAATTAATTATTCCGACCCTTTGCTAATGACAAAGGAAGAGTCCCAGCTGTTTGCTGTTTTGATTGATTACCCCACCTATCTATCCCCCAGGAGGCCCGATGATAAGGCCCCTGGAGAATATCCAGGGCTTCTCTTGGCTTCGAGGAAATCTCGTTCTGAATGGGGTTTCTTGCAAGGGTCTTCCAGCAGCCATCTTGTGGGGTATTGTGGCCATGTGTTCAATGGCGGCAGTTTTTCTGCCAGGTTCCAGATACATCTATTGATTCCTAATCTAGCCTGTCTCAATATGTGTCTCAATTACATTTCTTTTTACAACAGCATAGTATTCCATCATATGTATATACCACATTTTGTTTATCTGTTCATTGGTGATGGAAACTTGGGTTATTTCTGTCTTTTGGCAATTGTGAATAAACAGCACTGTGAACATCAGTGTGTAAGTATCTGTTGGTATTACAGTTTTTAGTTCTTCTAGATAAATTTCTAGTAGAGGAATTGCTGGATCATATGGCAGTTCTAAATTTAGCTTCCTGAGGAACCACAAAACTGTCATTCACAGAGGCTGCACCATTTTACACTCCCACCAACAGTGAAGGAGTGTTCCTATTTCTGCACATCCTCTTCAGAAATAATTATTTTCTGTTTTTTAATAATGGCCTTTCTATGCAGTGTGAGATGATAGCTCATTATTATTTTGATTTTCATTTCCCTAATAGCTAGTGATACTGAACATTTCTTCGTGTGTTTTTTGGCCATTTGTATTTCCTCTTTGGAGAAATATCTATTTAAGTCTTTTGAAAAAAAATTAATTGGATTGCTTACTCTTTTATTGTTGAGTTGTATGATCTCTTTGTATAGAATGGAACTCAAACCCTTATAGGATATGTGCTTTCCAAATTTTCCTCCCATTGAGTGGGCTGTATTTTCATCTTCTTGACAAAGTCCTTTGAGTCAAAAAAGTGTTTATGTTTAAGGAGGTCCCATTTATCCATGTTATCTTTTGTTGCTCATGCTTGCAGTGTAAGGTTTAAGAATCTACCATCTATCACAAGGTCTTGAAGATGTTTCCCTACATTTTCCTCTAGGAACTTTAAAGTTGTAGATATTATAGTTAGGTCTTTGATTGATTTTCAGTTAATTTTTGTATAAAGTGTGAGATAGGGGTTCTCTTTCTTTCTTTTGACTATGGATAATCAGTTCTCCCACACCATTTGTTAAATAGACTGTTATGCCCCAGCTTGGTAGGTTTGAAAGCATTGTCAAAAATCACTTGACCATAGATATGAGGGTCTGTTTCTGAACCATCAGTTCTATTCCATTAGTCTATGTGTCTATCTTTATGCCAGCATCATGTTGTTTTTACCACTGTAACTAGGTAATATGATTTAAAGTATGGAAATGAGAGTCCTCCAACTTTGCTCTTCTTTTTTAAGATGTTTCTGGCTATTTGGGGCCCCTTCTCTTCCAAATAAATTTAATAAGTGTTTTCTATTTCTTTGAAAAATGCTGGTAAAATTTTTATTGAGATTCCATTGAATCTCTATGTCAATTTGGGTAGAATTGACATCTTAATGATATTTTGTCTTCAAATCCATGAGAACTGAATGTTCTTCCATTTACTTAGGTCTTTTTAAATTTCTTTTACAATGCATTGTCGCTTTTTTGAATACAAGTCTTCAATGTCCTAGGTTAAGTTTACTTCTAAATATTTTATTCTTTTAGTCACTATTGTAAATGGATGTTTTCCCTGACTTCCTTCTCAAATTGCACATAATTAGTGTATAGAAACAATACTGATTTCATCAAATTAATCATGTATCCTGCCACTCTGTTGAAATAGTTTCTTAGCCCTAGCAGCTTAATGTAGTTTTTTGGAACTTTCAAGGTATAAGATCATATCATCTGTGAATAGCAAAAGTTTTACTTCTTCCTTTCCAATATGGATGTATTTTAGCTCATGTTCTTGCCTTATTGCTCTAGCTGGAGGCTCTAGCACTATACTGAACAACAGCAGTGACAAGGGGTATCCTTGTCTTGTTCCCAATTGCAACAGGAATGCAGTCAGTCTTTCATCATCGAGTGCAACATTTGCTGTGGGCTTCTCATATATGGCCTTTCTCATGTTGAGAAAGTTTCCTTCAATTTCTACCTTTTATATTATTTTTATCAGGAAAGGATGCTGTATTTTGTTAAATGCCTTTTCTGCATCAATCAATAGGATCATGTGTTTTTTTTCTTTGATTCATTAATGTAGTATATTATGCTGATTGATTGTCTTTTGTTGAACCACCCTTGTGTGATCATGATGAATAATTCTTTTTAATGTGATGTTGGGTTCAATTAGCAAGTATTTTGTTGAAGATTTTTGCATCTGTTTTCATAACAGAAATGAGATTGTAGTTTATTTTTCCATACTGTATTTATCTGGCTTTAGTATTAGGGTGATGTTGGCTCCATAGAATGAATTTGGTAGTGTTCTTGTTCAAATTTTTTTGAAAAATTTGAGTAAGATTGGTATTAAATCTTCTTTGAATGCTTCATAAAACTCACCTTACCAGTGAAACCATCTGGTCCTGAGCTTTTCATTTTGGGGGAGCCCTTTGATGGTGTTTCAATCTCTTTACTTGTGATTTGTTTGTTGAGGTCTTCTATTTCTTCTAGGGTCAGTGGAGGCTGTTCATACATAACTAGGAACTTTTCCATTTCATCTACATTATCTAGTTTGTTGGCCTACAGGTGTTCATTGTATCCTCTTAGGATGTCTTCTATTTCTGTGGGGTCAGCAGTAATATCCCCATTTTCATTTCTTATTTTATTTATTCTCAGCTTCTCTCATTTTTCTTATGTCAATCTAGTGAAGGGTTTGTCAATTTTGCTAATTTTCTTGAAGAACCAACTTTTGGCTTTGTTAATTCTCTCTATTCTTTGTTCTCATATTTATTTATGCTCTGATCTTTTCTTAATTTCATTCCTTCTGCTTGCTTCAGGAATAGTTTGCTGTTCTTTTTTGAGTTCCTCCAGATGTATAATTATTGATTTTAGCTCTTTCTTCTTTTTTAATGTAGTCATTGAGGACTATAGATTTCCCTCTCATCACTACCTTACCTGCATTCCTTAGGTTCTGATATGTTGTATTGTTGTTTTCATTCATATTGAGATATTTATTGATTTCTCTCACAATTTCTAATTTGACCCACTGATTATTTAAGAATGTATTGTTTAATCTCCATATATTTGTGATTTTCCCATTTGCCATCTCTTGTGATTTCCAGTTTTCTTCCATTATGATCAGAGAAAGCGATTTGTATAATTTTGATCTTGTTGGATTTATTGAGATTTGCTTTATGATCCAACATGTGGTCTATCCTGGAGAAAAATCCATGAGCACTTGAGAAGAATGTATATTCTGCTGTTTTTGGGGTGCAATGTAATATATATTTCTATTAGATGCAGTCCATTTATCATATTATTGAAGCTCTCTGTGTCTTCATTAATCTTCTGCCCATATGTTCTATCCAGTGCTGAGAGTGTGTATTGATGTCTCCAAGTATTGTTGTAGAGATATCTATTTCTTCCTTCAGTTTTTCCAGTGTTTGCCTCATGTATCGTGGGGCATCCTGGTTAGGTGCATATACATTTATGGTTGTTATTTCTTCCTGGTAAATTAACCTTTTTATTAATATATAATGTCCTTCCTTGTCTCTAATAGCCAATTGCTTTTAAAGAATATTTCACCTGATACAAATACAGCTACTTTTACTTTTTTATATTACTGCATGTGCAGAATATCTTTTTCCAGATTTTCCATTTCAATCCATTGGTATCCTTGGGTCTAAGACAGCTCTCTTGTAGACAGCAATTAGATGGCTCATATTTTCTTATTCATTCCACCAGTCTGTGTCTTTTGATTGAGGAATTTAATTCATTAACCTTCAATGTTATTATTATAAAGGCAGTTCTTACTTCACCCATTTTGACTATTTGGTTTTATCTGTCAAATTTTATTTTCACCATTCTTTTTACACTTTTAGTTACTTTTGCTAATATAATCATTTTTTTTAAATTTATTTTTATTGTGGGTAAAAATCAAAATTCTCACAATACATACAAACATTTGCAAAATGATATATAAATATATATGCATATATGTGTATTTGCTTACAAAAATGTTATTTATATATATATATTCTAGATCCTCTTCCAAGCCTGTCTCCTGTCTTTTCTTTTCAGGCTGTGGCACTCCTTTTAGTATTTCCTTCAAAGAAACTCTCTCAGTTTTTGATTATCTGTGAAAACTCTAAACTTGTCCCTATTTTTGAAAGACAATCTTACTATATATACGAATCTTGGTTGCCAGTTTTTCTGTTGCAGTATCTTAAATATATCATACCACTGCCATCTTTCTGATGAGAAATAAGTACTTAATCTCATTGGGTATCCTTTGTATGTGATACATCACTTTTCTCTTGCTGCTCCCAGAATTCTCTCTTTATCTTTGGCATTTTACATTCTGATTAGTAAGTGTCTCAAAGTAGGTCTATTTGGATTTATTTGGATAAGGGTATGTTGTGCTTCTTGCACATGGATATCCATGTCCTTCAATAGGGTTGGAAAATTTCCAACCATTATTTCTTCAAATATTTCTTCTGTACCTTTTCCCTTCTCCTTCTGGGACACCCATGACATGTATGTTTCCATGTCTCTTGCCATCATTTAATTCCCTGTGACCCTTTCAATTTTTTTCATTCTTTTTCTATTTCTGTTCTTTGATATGTTTGCTTTCAAAGGCCATGTCTTCAATCTCACTGTCCTCAAATCTACTGTTATATGCCTCTGGTTTTTAAAATTTCATTTATTGTGCCTTTCATTCCCATAAGTCCTGCTACTTTTCTATGTATGTTTCCAAATCCTTCTTTGTGCTCATCCAGTGTTTACTTACCATCCTTAATCGTTTTAACCATCTCATTAAATTTATTATGGAAATTTGTTTGAACATCTTTGATTAGTTGTTTCAACTCCTTTATGTCATCTGGAGGCTTGTTGTGTTCATATGACTGGGTTATATCTTACTGTTTCTTTGTATGGATTGTAACTTTTTTGGTGCCTTGGCATCTGGTTTACTAGATGTATTTATTCTGGGAGCATTTCTTTCTTTAGTTTAAGCCCTTTTTCTCTTGCCAGTTGTGTTGTAGGAACTGAGGACATAGTTGGTACCATAAGCTATGGAAGCTCTTGCTGCCTTTGTTTCTCAAGGAAGCAATGAAGCTTCTCCCATCTTTCTCCCTTGCCATGGGGTAGGGTTGGAGCTGCAGGCATGTTTAGCAATACAAGTCTTGCAGGCCAAGACCATCTGTAGTTGCCAAGAAGGACTGATGAAGCTTCAGACCCCTTCCTCCCCTGCCTGGGGCAGGGCTAGAGCTACAGGTGTGAGAGTAGCAAGCTAAGCTGTGTGGGTCAAAATGACTGCATTTGCCCAGGTAGACTGGTGTAGTATGGGAGCCCAGCCTCCCCTGCCAGGGGTAGGAATGGACCCTCCAGAGTGCCCCAAAATCTAATCCATGATGGCTGAGTGCATCTGCAGTTGCCCTGAAAGGCTGAGAGAATATTGTCCATTCTGCCTTTAAGGGGTAGGGATGGAATCAAAGGTCCCCAACAGACCAGTTCAGGTGGACCTGTAATAGTCAGCCAAATGGGGTGCTGATACAAAGTACCAGAAATCTCTTGACTTACATAGAGGGTATTTGAGGTAGAAGCCAGTTACAAGGCCCTAAGGAGTCCAACTCAAGGTTACTTCCTCACCAAAGCTATTGTCATGTGTTGTAGCAAGATGGTGACCTCTGCCTGATGATCTCTCCTTCCTTCTTCTTAAAGCTCTGTTGGCCCAGCTTCTTCCAATCTCACCTGTAGGCTGGCATTCATCTCCCTTCCCAGGACTTTAGCTGTTTGAGCCTTCTCCTTTCTGTCACATGGCAGGACCAAAATGACCAAGTTCTCTCCTCTTCTGTATCTTCTTTTGTCTTCTTGAATGAGTATCTGTTAACTATCAGCCTACCAAGGGGGCAGAGTCTCAAACCTGAGTTATATCCTATTGATATGGTCAAATCAAAGCCCTAATCTTGATTTTATCAGGTAAATGAAAACTTTTGAATTTAATACAATTCAAGAATATTACACCCAGGGGTACAGATCAGTTTATAAACATAATCAATATCATTTTTTCTGGAATTCATAAATAATATCAAATTGCTACAGGGCCAAAAGCATCTGCATTTACCCAGAGAGGCTGAGGAGACATAGCTTCCCTCCTATCCTATTGGAGGGTGGAGTTGACATCACAGGCTCCCAACAGTCCAGTCAATGCAGACTGAGAGTGTCTGCAGTTGCCCAGAGAGGCTTAGGAAACACAGGTCCCCTCTTACCCTATTGAGAGAAGGGGATGGAGCTACAGGTGTCCTAATATTCAGTCTGTGTGGGCCAAAATCACCCTGCAGTTGTCCAGAGAGGCTGAGGAAACACCAGCCCCCTACTATCCTATCGGGAGGAAGGTGAGGGTGAAGTCCCAGCCACTCAACAAACCAGTCTGTGTGGGCTGAAAATGCCTGCAGGTGCCCAAAGAGGCTGAAGGAACACAGCTCCCCTCCTATCCTATTGTGGGGCATGGATGGAGCTACAGTTTTCCAAATATCCAGTCTGTGTGGGCCAAAAGCACCTGAAGTTACCTGGAGAGGCTGAGGGGATACATCTTCTCTCCTATTGTATTGGCAGGTAGGGATGGATCCCCAGGTGTCTGACTATCCAGTCTGTGCCACCCAAAAGATCCTGCAGTTGCCCAGAGAGCTGATGCATGTACCATCAGCATCCTCCCTGCCAAACATGGGGCTGGAGCTTAGGCTAGAGCTGCAATTTAATCTGGGTGGAAAGAAGCCGGTCCCTAGCATCACTGTGATTTTGAAACAGCCTTCTTCCCCTCATGCTGCATGTGGAGTTAAAATGGCAGCTACTGGCCTTTCTGACTTGGACAGGTTCAGCCTTTAGCTGTTTTTAGAATTATACTTTAGCCAGCCAAATTTACTAATCAGTAGCTGTAGTTGTTGCCCAACTGTGTCTTCCTCCCCCATTTTGGGGAAATGGAGCTTTCAACTCCAGTCATGGAAGATTCTGAGGTGGTTTGTTCTGCCAGTGGAGGATGGGCACCATCCTCCATGGCGTGGGGTGCTTTACTTATGAATCTTCACTGCAGTCTCCTCCTATTCTTTCAAGGATGTTGCAGGGTGCTCTTCTCATCTCCTGGGCCCCTGAAACAGGTGCTTTAGATAGCTCTGGGTGATTACTAATGGCCTGTAGGACAAGTTGACTCTTGGAGCATCTTACTCTGCCACTATCTTGCCCCTAGTCTGGTGCCTGTCATTTTAATTAGCTTTGCCATGTAAAGCAATAAGCTCGGCCAGCTGCTATGCCTTCCTCCTCCACCTAAACCTCATCTACCTTCACCTGAAAACAGCACAAGAACCCAAAGGTCTTCCTTCCCATTTTCATTATTGGAAGAAATGTCACAAAATGGATTCAGCCATTCCCACACAGCATGAAACAGGATGGATAAAAATAGCTTTAAGAAGAGATTTGTTGTGCTATTATCTTAGGATGGAGGAAAGGGAAAGAAGGGGGCAAAGGTTGGTGAAATCTGGGGATTTCTTGGAGATCAGAATTTTCCTGTTGGGCATAGAGCCCATTGGTTACCCAGAAAGGGTGTAATGTCTAAAAGGACAGGGGCTATGATAGGCTTGACTAAAAGATTTTCTCTAGTGTATGTGTGAGGGTGAGGACAGCTTAAACTCCATTCTTCTTCCTCCCCTTACTCCTCCCCAAGCCCTCAGGTAGAAGGGTAGGGGGCTTCTGAACATATAACAGAGTCCTAATTCTCCCAAGATTTCATCTGAGATCCCAGCACAACATATCCCCTGGTGCTATCTGATCACTTCTCCCAGTTCAAGTCTGCTTTTCTCTACCTGTGAGCAAAAGGCCAATCCACCCACCACATACATTCAGCTACCTTTTTGTATCATGGGATTTATTAATAGGCCCCATATTTTATATCTTTGCTTGCATTTTGTATTTCCTTAAACTAAGAGAGTCATAATTCAGGAGAGAACTAGGTTTACAAGATTCTTTAGTATCTAACTTCCAGTTAAAAAAAAATTGCATTTAATGTTTCAGCCTCACTCAACTTTTTTCCATTCTTAGAACAAGGCATTTTCTTACTTCTGAAAATCTGCTTAAATTCCCACTCTTTAAAACACTTACCACAGTTAAGTTCATCTGCTTAAAATCTACATCGTCTTCAAGATCCCACTTGAATTTCACTTGGTTGGGACTTTCTTGACTTCCAAACACATATAAGGTGCCCTGCATAAACATTCCTATAACACTCTCAACTCTTCATTATTCCCTTTAATTTCTTATTTAATTTTTGTCTTCTCTATTATATTCAATGGGTGGGGATCTGTCTGCCTTAATCATCTTTCTGTGTCTAGAACTTAGCACATTGCCTGGTACAGAGTAAACATTCAATAAATGTTTGTCAAAAAATGAATAAAAAGATTGAATGAATGAATCAACAAATGAAGAACCCAATCTATATGAATATCTTCATTCTCTCATTATCAATGTATTATCCCAACAATGCAAACAGCTTATAACATTTTTAAAATAATCTACAAACTCCATTTATTTTTTTTTTTAATTTCAAATTTTTAAGGAACAATCATGCATATGATACAGGATTCACAAACATCACCCCAACACCAAAAAGTTACATTGTTGTTTCAAATGAAGAACATTATCACAATATTACTGCTACCTATAGACCATAGCTTATATTTGGTGTATTTTTCCCACAAACCATCTTATTATTAATAACATGTATTACTATTGTATATTTGTTATAGTTCATGAGAGAATATTCTCATATTTTTACTGTTAATCACAGTCTATCATTCATGACAAGGATCACTGTCCATATTTTTTGACTCGGTATAAACTAAATATTATTATTGAAACAGTTTTTAACTTATGTGATTATACAAAAACAGTATATCTCAACTGGAAACAATTTTGCACCTCAGAAGAATTTGAAAATATCTGGAGATATTTTTGATTGTCACAACTGGGGGTTGTAACTGGCATTTTACTGGATTTTTGTTAAACATACTACAATGCAGAGAACTGATACTGATCATCTCTCCCTGGCCACCCTGAAGGGCCCCACCAAATCCTGATGTTGTTACTCACTGGAACAGCTTTCCTGATGGCTTCTGGGTATAGAGGAGGAGGAGGTAGAGGATTCTGATCTCAAAGGGTTCACAAGGACCTTGGTACAGTGTTGGATTCCCTCAGCAATGGTGCCTAGGGGAAGCCATGGAGAAAACCTGGCAGATGTGAGGATACCTCCTCCCTTGCTGGCTTTGAAAAAGCCATTTTTCATGTTGTGGGTTACCTACAGAGAAAGCCACATGGCAAAGAACTGTGGGTGGGTTCTGGCTGTCCTCCCAATAAAAAGAATTATTGAGCCCAACATTTCAACAATTCTGTGGGTTGAGAAACCCTTTAAAATGCATCAGTTGCCAACTTTCCACATTACATATGATAAGCTTTGAGAGTGTGAAGGTTCCAATTTACATTTTTATAGACTAAGAGAAACAGAATTTGTTAAATGGCAACTTTTTACTGTCCTTGAATTGGTACTTAAGCTACAAAGATGAAAATAAATAGGTTAAGTTTCCCTGGATCAAGTGTATGTAGCCAGGTTTGATAGTTCTTGCTTTTGCCCCACCCAAGTCCACTAGATATGAGATGCATAAGTGAGAAGCTGGAGAGTATAGAGCCTGAATTTTAAAGATAACCAAAAAGAACTGGGATCATATAACTTCTTCAGTACTTACAAAAAAGTCATTGAAGAGGCCCTCATATACTCAGACATCAACCCAACTTCTTCCCTCACTCATTTATTTCAACCTGCAAAAGCAGAAGACAGGAAAGCAGGGAAGAATGGAGAGTTATGGGATTTGTGAATCAATGACCTTATGGAGAATGGTGTGAGCTTTCCTTCCCTCTTGCCCCCTACTAAAGCCAAGTGAAGAGGCCTCAACCAAACTGTTTACAGATTCAAGTGAAGCTTGCAGGAAGAGGAGGTTTGTTTCATCTCGAATTTGGACATCTGCTTATGGAGAGGACTTGCTGATCCTTTTCAACAAGGGCACAGAGAAGGGATAGCAGTGGGGCAGCCTGTTCACACCCAGCCCCCAAAATAAGGCAGAGATGAAGAACTTTCACATTGATCAAGTGAAGCAGCAGAATGTAGCCAGGATGAATATGTCTTGCTGATGCCATCATCAAAATGAACCCTTGGAGTTGTGGAATGTGGACTGAGTGATGAGATGCAAAATAGGAGGTTGGCAAAGAGCTCTATATTGATCTAGATTTGTGTGGATACTTCACATGCACCTTCTGAGTGAAACAACATTTGAATGCCTGCAACACAAAGGATATAGACATACAGTCACTCTCAGCCAAAAATCCTTCCTCTGGGTCCAGGCACCTGAGAAACTAGAACCACAGGAAGAATAGAAAGAATGTAAGGCACTAATATCTCTCAATTACATGAAAGGAAGAAAGAGATGTGATTGAATCAGATGTGAAATGGAGTACTAAATTCATTACTTAGGATTCTTCAATAATTTAAATTGCACAGAAATTCATGAGACCTGAAAAAGATGTTATTAAGTCCAGAGGGTAAGCAGACTTCATATAGCAGAATTGGTGACACAGATCAGGGAAATATAAAACCATTTCAGGTTTGTATCCAAATAAATTCAGAAGTCAACTGACCCAACAAAAATACATGCTAACTCATAAGCTGTTCCAAATACTTTACTCACTTGAATTCACACCTTTCTCCTTAGACTATACAGAAGTCACCTACAAAACAAATGTTTTAAAAGTTCAATTTTTACATAAACAATGAACAGATAATTGGACTGGAAATAATTGTATTATTTCATTTTTTTCTTCTTATCAATATATAGTCTACTATATTACAGAAAAAAATACTTCTTTTTTGTAACATAGTAAGATTGTATCAGACTAAAACAAACAACAAGCACAACTATGAGAAGTTCTTTGAGAATTATATTGCAGCAAAGACCTGAGGAGATATATAGGAAAAAAGCACAGAGAAGTGAACACAACAATTTCTCTTTTCCCCCTGAGTCACCTATTGATTCAAAATGATGCCAGAAAAGGAGGGGAGGCAAAAAGCTGAACAATTTCTAATGTTTTCACCAAACTACAGAGATAAAAAATTGGACATCACAACCATTAAGGTGGCGAGTTCTCATGAAACAACCTAGGCCTTCAGTTGGAAGACATGAATGGCTTGAAGTGATTACCCTTGGGAGGAAGATACATGATCAAGAGCCTCAAATAATCTCTAGAATTTTTAAAAAAGTGTCCAATACACAATCCAAATTAGCTTAGCAGAATATTGTGAATATAATTAATACTATTGAATTGTACACTTGAAAGTTGCTAAAATGGATTATTTTGAGTTGTATATGTATTATGGCAACAAAAAGTTAAAATGGAATTAGCCTAACAGTTTGGAATTATTAGGTGAGAACATTAATATGACTTACTAAAAGTTCAAGAAAATAGAGGAGGAGATGGAGAATTTTATCATAGAATGGGAATGGAAATCTATAGAGATAATGAAGAAACAATTAGATAGATTTAATATCATAATGGACACAGTTGCAAAGAGAATTAATAGAGTGGAACACAATCTAGCAGAAAATATCCAGACTGAAAAAAGGATTGCCCTGTTTGTTTGATACACTCCTACAATACAATACAATAGCATAATTACTGAATAGCAGACACACTGTTACTAGTATGACCACCACTAACTGCCACTTCTCCCCCAATATTATTTCTACCAATACAAATAATATCAGTTAACACTCACAGGGCACTTACTATGTGCTAGGCATGATAATATATCCTTTAAAGGATCAATCCATTTGTTTGTAATTTCAACTTTTTGAAGAGGATACTAATATTTTCATTTTGTAGATAGGAAACTTGGACATAAAGAGATTAAGTTATTTGCTTGAGGTCATATAGTAAGAAAGGGTCAATATCAACTCTTTTTTTTTTAATTAATTTATTTTTTATTGTGGGTAAAAATCAAAATTTTCACAATACATACCAATATTTGTAAAATGATATATAAATATATATTCATATATGTGCATTTGCTTACAAAAATGTTATTTATATATATATATATAAATATATTTTCAGAGGTGCTTAGATTACCTAAAATATTACACGGAACCCACTGGGATTCCCATGTTGCCCACCTCCCACACCTCCCACCACATCCCACACAAACATCTCCCACAAGTGTGGCCCACTACCCTCAATGGACTTACACATCCTGGGGCCTTGCCACCAACCATAGACCCAATATTAACTCTTTATCACTTATTTGTTATACTGAGCTCAAAAATATGTGTTAGAAAACTGATTAAATTTTTGAGGAAAAAATGAAAAGAGGAGAGAGAAAAAGAAGGATATAGAGCATTCATTGTATCATGGCTAATTATATCCTGATTTATCTTTTCAAAGTTTTCCATTTATTTGCCTCTGTCTAGAAGAAACTATTACTATGGAAGTAAAACTTGGATCATTTTGACTGCATAATATGTAAGAATAAGGAAAGGAAAAATGGCATCTGAGCTATACCCTAACTTTACCTTCCATAATATTATTTATCATTTATCTTAATTTCTATGGTTTTCCATCATAAGCAACTCAATGCAAAAATGTGGATTTTTGTGCTGGGAAAAAGACTTTTTTTCTATTACTTATTCAAAATCTTAGAAGATTAATGAACTAATATAAAGAAATCAGATCAAATGGAAAGTGCACACTTTAAAGGCACTACAGGTTTTATTAAAAAACAAGCACAGAACAGACTGGTGGAATGGTTCCGAAAATATGAGCATTTTATATGCTGTCTACAAGGGACTCACCTTGGCCTAATGATACAAATAGATTGAAAGTGAAAGGCTGAAAAAAGATATCCTATGCATGTGGTAACAATAATAACAACAACAAAAAGCTGGAGTGACTAGACTTATATTGGTTGAGATAGACTTTAAAAGCAAAGTGCTATTAGAGACAAGGAAAGACACCATATATATTAATAATTCACCAGGAAGAAATAACAATAATTAATGTATATGCACCTAACCAGAATTTTAGGGACCAAATTACATGAGGTAAACACTGGTAAAACTGAAGGAAGAAATAGATGTCTCTACAACAATACTTGGAGGCTTCAGACAGCATTCTCATCATTGGATAGAACATCTTGGCAGTGGATCAATAAAGAAACAGATATCGTGAATAATTTGATAAATGAGCTATATCTAATAGACATATACAGAACATTGTACCCCAAAACAGCAGGATATATATTCTTCTCAAAAGTTCATGGATTTTTTCCCAAGATAAACCATATGATAGATCACAAAACAGAAATCAATAAATTTAAAAAGATTGATGTTATACAATGCACTTTCTGTGATCATAAGCTAATAAAGCTGGAATGAACAACAAAGAAAAGGAAAATTCACAAATATGTGTAGATTAAGCAAAAAATTCTTAAATAATCAGTGGTAAAGATTAAATTGCAAGAGAAATCAATAAATATCTTAAGATTAATGTAAACAATAACCAAGAACACAACATATCAGAACCTATGGGATGCAGCAAGGCAGTGGTGAGAGGGAAATGTATAGCTCTCAATGCTTAGGTTAAAAAAGAAGAAAGAACAAAATCAATGACCTAACTATGCAGCTGGAGGAACTCTAAAAAAACAGCAAACTATTCCCAAATCAAGCAAAAGGAATGAAATAACAAAGACTGGAGCAGAAATAAATGAAATTGAGAAAAAAAAAAAAAAAAAAAACAATAGAGAGAATTAACAAAACCAAATTTGGTTCTTGGAGAAGATTAACAAAATTGAAAAACCCTTCACTAGACTGATAATGAAGAAAAAAAGAAGATGCAAATAAATAAAATAAAAAATGAAAACGGTGATATTACTACTGACTCCACAGAAATAGAAGAGGTGATAAGAGGATATGATGAATAACTCTACACCAATAAACTAGACAATGTAGATGAAATAGAAAAATTCCTAGGAACATACAAACAACCTACACTGAACCTAGAAGAAATAAAAGACTTTGAGAAACAAATCACAGGTAAAATGACAGAGTCATCAAACAACTCCCTAAAATGAAAAACCCAGGACCAGATAGTTTCACAGGTGAGTTCTACCAAGAATTTAAGAAGATTTAATACCAATGTTACTCAAACTTTTCCAAAAAATTGAAAAATAAGGAATGCTACCAAACTCTTTCTATGAAGCCAGTGTCATCCTAATACCAAAGCCAGGTAAAGATAGTATGGTAAAAGAAAATTACAGACCCATTTCCCTAATGAATGTGGATGCAAAAATGCTCAACAAAATACTCACTAATTGAATCCATCAACACATTAAAAGAATTTTTCATCATGATCAAGTGGGTATTATACTAGGCACACAAGGGTGGTTCAACAAAAGACAACAATCAGCATAATATATATTAATAAATCAAAGAAGAAAAATCACATGATACTTTTGATTGACATAGAAAAGGCATTTGACAAAATACAGTATCCTTTCTTGATAAAAGCACTACAAAAGATAGAAATCGAAGGAAACTTTCTCAACATGGATAAAGGCCATATATGAAAAACCCACAGCTAACATTGTACTCAATGGTGAAAGACTGAAAGCTTTCCCATTGAGATCAGGAACAAGACAAGGATGCCACTGTCACCACTGTTGTTTAAAATAGTGCTAGAGATTCTAGCTATAGCAATCAGGCAAGAAAAAGTACTAAAAGTCATCTATATTGTAAATCTTTCATACAGTAATCTTTTACTATTTGAAGATGATATGAATCTATATCTAGAAAGTCCTCAAAAATCTACAACAAAGCTACTAGAGCTAATAAACCAGTTCAATAGAGGCAGGATACAAGAAATCAGTCATGTTTCTATATATGAGTGGTAAGCAATCTGTGGAAGAAGTCAGGGAAAAAATTACATTTACAATAGCAACTAAAAGAATCAAGTATTTATGAATAAACTTAACTGAGGATGCGCAGCACTTCTATTCAGAAAACTAAAATGCTTTGCTGAAAGAAATTTAAAACGACCTAAATAAATGAAAGAACATTCCATGATCATGAATTGGAAGACTAAATAGCATTAAGATGTCAATTCTACCCAAACTGATATACAGATTTAATGCAATCCTTATAAAAATTCCAACAGGTTTTTTTAAAGAAATGGAAAACACAACTATCAAATTTATTTGGAAGGTAAGGGGCCCTGAATAGCCAAAACATCTTAAAAAGAAAGAAAGAAGTTGGAGGACTCTCACTTCCAAACTTTAAATCATATTACCTAGCTACAGTGGTTTAAAAAAAAGACAAAAACATGGTACTAGCATAAAGATAGGCATATAGAACAGTGGAACTAAATTGATGGCTTATAAACAGGTCCTCATGCATATGGTCAATTGATTTTTGGCAAGGCATTCAAGCCCACCCAGCTGGGGCAAAACAATCTATTCAACAAATTGTGCAGGGAGAACTGAATATCCATAGACAAAAGAAAGAAAGAAGATCTTTATCTCATACCTTATACAAAAATGAACTGAAGCTTTTTGCAACGGGGTTTGCAGCCAGAACACAGGTGTCGTGAAAACCATCGCTATGTCTTAAAGCCAAAATGGGAAAGGAAAAGACTCATATCAACATTGTGGACATTGGACACATAGATTCGGGCAAGTCCACTACTACTGGCCACCTGATCTACAAATGTGGTGGAATCGACAAAAGAACGATTGAAAATTTTGAGAAGGAAGCTGCTGAGATGGGAAAGGGATCCTTTAAGTATGCCTGGGTCTTGGATAAACTGAAAGCTGAACGTGAGCGTGGTATCACCACTGATATCTCCCTGTAGAAATCTGAGACCAGCAACTATTATGTGACCATCATTGATGCCCCAGGACACAGAGACTTTATTAAAAACATGATTACAGGCACATCTCAGGCTGACTGTGCTGTCCTGATTGTTGCTGCTGGTGTTGGTGAGTTTGAAGCTGGCATCTCCAAGATTGGGCAGACCCGTGAGCATGCCTTTCTGGCTTACACACTGGTTGTGAAGCAACTAATTGTTGGCGTCAACAAAATGGATTCCACTGAGTCACCCTATAGCCAGAAGAGACATGAGGAAATGGTTAAGGAAGTCAGCACCCACATTAAGAAAATTGGTTACAACCCTGACACAGTAGCATTTGTGCCAATTTCTGTTGGAATGGTGACAACATGCTGGAGCCAAGTGCTAATATGCCTTGGTTCAAAGAATGGAAAGTCACCAGTAAGGACGGCAATACCAGTGGAACTACGCTGCTTGAAGCTCTGGATTGCATCCTGCCACCTACTGGTCCAACTGACAAACCTTTGCGTCTGCCTCTTCAGGATGTCTACAAAATTGGTGGTATTGGCACTGTCCCTGTGGGTCGAGTGGAGACTGGTGCTCTCAAACTGGGCATGGTGGGCACCTTTGCTCCAGTCAACATTACAACTGAAGTAAAGTCTGTTGAAATGCATCATGAAGCTTTGAGTGAAGCTCTTCCTGGGGACAATGTGGGCTTCAATGTCAAGAACGTTTCTGTAAAAGATGTTTGTTGTGGCAACGTGGCTGGTGACAGCAAAAATGACCCACCAATGGAAGCAGCTGGCTTCACTGCTCAGGTGATTATCCTGAACCATCTAGGCCAAATCAGTGCTGGCTTTGCACCTGTGCTGGATTGTCACACAGCTCACATTGCTTGCAAGTTTGCTGAGCTGAAGGAGAAGATTGATCGCCTTTCTGGTAAGAAGCTGGAAGATGGCCCCAAATTCCTGAAATCGGGTGATGCTGCCAACATTGACATGGTTCCTGGGAAGCCCATGTGTGTTGAGAGCTTCTCTGACTATCCTCCTTTGGGTCGTTTTGCTGTTCGTGATATGAGACAGACAGTTGCTGTTGTTGTCATCAAGGCAGTGGACAAGAAGGCTGCTGGAGCTGGCAAGGCCACCAAGTCTCCCCAGAAAGCTCAGAAGCCTAAATGAATACTATCCACAACACCTGCCACCCCAGTCTTAATCAGTGGTGGAAGAACAGTCTCAGAACTGTTTGTCTTAATTGGCCATTTAAGTTTAATAGTAAAAGACTGGTTAATGATAACATTAACCAGTAAAACCTTCAGAAGGAACGGAATGTTTTGTGGACCGTTTGTTTTTGTGTGGCAGTTTTAAGTTATTAGTTTTTAAAATCAGTACTTTTAAAATGGAAACAACTTGACCAAAAATCTGTCACAGAATTTTGAGACCCATTAAAACAAAGTTTAATGACAGAAAAAAAAAAAAAAAAAAAAAAAAAAAGAACTGAAAATGGTTCAAAGATCAACACATAAAAGCAAGTAAAAAATCTCCCAGTAAAAATTATAAAGAAACATCATCACCTGGTTGTAGGTGGTGTTTTCTTAAACCTTTTACTGAATCCATGAACAATGAAAGAAAAAATGGATACATGGCTCCTCCTTCAACTTGAACAATTTGTGCTTCAAAAGACTTTGTCAAGAAGGTGAAAAGGCAGCCCACTCAATAGGAGAAAATATTTGGAATCCACATATCTGATAAGGATTTGATTTCCATTCTATATAAAAAGATCATACAACTCAACAATAAAAGGGCAAGCAATCCAATTTAAAAATGGGCAAAAGACATAAATAGATATTTTTCCAAAGAGGAAATACAAATGGTGAAAAGCACATGAAAAAGTGTTCAATATCACTAGCTATTAGGGAAATGCAAATCAAAACAATGAGATATCACCTCACACTTCATAGAATGGCCATTATTAAAAAAACAGAAAACAAAAAGTGCTGCAGAGGATGTGGAGAAATAGGCACACTTCTTCACTGTTGGTGGGAATGTAGAATGTAGAATGATGCAGTCTTTGTGGATTTCTCTTGCAGATTCATCAGGAAACTAAATATAGAACTGCCATATGATCGGCAGATAGACATTTGCACACAGATGTTCATAGCAGAGTTATTCAGAAAAGATGGAAGCAACCTAAGTGTCCATCAACCAATGAACTGATGAATAAAATGTATCATTTGCATACAATGGAATACTATGCTGCTGTAAGAAGAAATGAAATTGGGACACATATGGTAAAATGAAAGAAATTTGAGGACATTATGATGAGTGAAATAAGCCAGACCCAAAACGACAAATACTGTACAGTCTCGCTAATATGAACCAAATGCTAATCACAAACACATGGAGTTAAAACCTAGAGTTTAGGATACTAGGAGATAGGAGGAAAGCTGAAAAGGGTAATGAGGTTTACTGTATGTAGAATTTTGTATTAGCTTAACTGTTAAAGTGTGGAAATGGATAAAATTGTTGATAACACATTATAATGAGTATAACTAATACAGCTGTGTAAAAGTGGGATTGTGGCTGATAGGGTAAGTTTAGAGTCATAAATGTCAATTGAAAGAAAGCTAGAGAATAATCTAGGGACTAAATAATATAGTGAACCTGGGGTTGGATGAGGATTGTGATTAATAATACAAATAAAGAATCTTTTTCTATGGACTATTACAAGGTGATAAGAATATGGTGATGCATGGGGAAAATACAATTAATGTAACTTATGGACTATAGTTAACAGCAACATTGTGGTATTCTTGAATTAATTTCAAAGAGGGTATTATATCAAAGCTAAAGTTCAATAATAAGTGGGTAGAATAATAATGTCTACTTTAGTCCATTGCTCATTCCCCAATTTTGAGGATTTTGGGATGGTGATGCCCACTCTGCTTGTAATTGAGAGGGGCTTAGATCCCATGGGGCAGATGGATGGAGCTATCTTGCTTGTAGTTGCAGACACTCTGTTCCTTGAGATGGGTGTTGTCTATCATCATCTCCTTGTTAGTTGTCCTGGGTGAGTCCAATGAAATGCAGATTAGGTGTTTGCAACTCTGTTGAAATTCAAGGCTTAACTGGCACAAGGACAGACCAAATATTTAAGTCTCTGGGACATATATTTATCAAGTATAGTGCTAATTATGGGTTCAAATAAAAGGGGCAGAAAAGGCATGTGTAGAGAACCAAAAAATGAGCCTAGCTCCATTACACTGGAGAGCATAAATTCCAAAGTAAGGCCCACTGACAGGGTGCTGAATTCCTGACCTGCCTGCCCTGCTTATTGTTTCTGGATATCTCTAGAGCCCCTGTTATTTGAGGTTCTGTTTACTGTGGCAGTCAATGAGATTCTGCTGAGACTTTCATAAGTGTAACCTCTGGAATGACCTCCCAACTCACTTTGAAATCTCTTAGTAATAAAAACTAATTGTTATTTACCATTTCTCCTTTTTGGTCAAGGTCTTTTTCCAGATGCACTGACAGTTGGTGCTTAGTAATAATCTCTCAGTGCCTGGGGAGAGGATCATCCCCAGGAATCATGTCCCATGCAGGGAAGAAGGTAGTGTATTTATATGCTGAGTTTGGCTTAGAGAAAGGCCACATTTGAGCAACAAGGAGGCTTTCAGGAAGTAACTCTTAGTTAGTATATAATACTAGGGTAAGTTTCAATTTCACAAGAAAAGATTCATAAGTATAATCATCAATGTCTAGGGCCTGGCATAATGGTCTGTCTTCCTTTCCTAGACATTGACCTTGCACTCAGGGAATTCTTGCTGTCATATTAGAAAATGTAGCAGAATACCCCAGGATAGGAACATTATATTGGTCCTGCATGACATTTCAGTGACCAGTATAGTCCATTGTATATTTTGTCATAACCTACAAAATTGTGCAGGATGATGTGCAAACTATAATGTAAACTGTGGTCCTTGGTTAGTAGCAATGCTTCTACATGTATTCATTGATTGTAACAAATGTACCACACTACTGAAGGATGTTGTTAATATGGGAAAGTGTGGGAGGGGGAAGGAGTGGGACATATGAGAATCTCTTATATTTTTTACGTAACATTTATGTAATCAAAACTTCTTTAAAAGTAAAAAAAATAATTATTAAAAAAAAGCTATTTACATGATTAAAAAATAATAGGGAGTATGTGATTTTTTTGGGGGGAGGGGTTAAGGGAAATGATAAAAAATTTACTAAGGCGATGACTGAACAATTCTGTGATGAAAGTGAGAGCCATTGAATGTACACTTTGGATAGATTGTAAAGTCAGGGGACTGTAAACCACAGTGAACTATGTGGTAAAAGATGAACTATGGCTAACAGTAGAAATATGAGAGTCTTCTTTCATGAACTATAATAAATTGTAGGTTATAAGAATACTAATTCATGATGTTAATAATAGGGGGTATATGGAAAAACAAACCAGATGTAAGCTATGGACCACAGTTAGTGGTAATAGTCTGATGATGTTCTTTCATAATCTATAACAAATGTCCCACAACAATGTAAGGTGTGGTAGAGGGATGATATATGAGAATTCTACACATTATGCATGATTGTTTTTTTAGTTCACAACTTCATATACATATATATATATAAGCACAGAGAGTTGCGTTGAAAACAAAAGGAACATATGTTGAGTTCAAGTAGTGACTGTCTTCATGGTTCCCAGAATCTCCAGCTTCAAAAGAGTTTAGAGTTCTACATTTTTTCCTCTGAAAATGCTAGTGTTTGAAATATTTCATTCAGGGGTTAAAATCATGAGCTATTGGAGGAACAGAGAGAGCTACAAACATCACTAAGATATCCTATTTGAATAACATTTGGGCAAAACAAAAACAGAGGTTTACAATTTCTAGACCTTATTGAAAGAGCCATAGTTTATATCCCTTGAAACCATACGTCATTACTTCTCTTTATGTTGACCTTCCCAAAAGTATCTGCTCACTTTCTATTTCAAAGATTATCCAGTATGTTCCAATAAGAAAGGATATTAGTTCTTTATAGTCATGATAATAGATTTTCTTAAGACATTTAAAAGAAATTTTCCAAAACAAAACAGGCAATAAAAATAAACAAGTAAAACACACCCCAGTATATATATATATCTACATATAAGCAGGCAAAGGGGTATTTAATTATGCGATGGAATTTAGGCAAAATTTCAAGAGTACAAGCATTTCACCCTTTTATATTTATCAGACTTGTAGCTATACACAGATGTAAAACTTAAAAGCTTATTTGTTTCTGATTTCAACCTTTTCATATCACTCCAATTATGTTTTCAAGACATTTCACTTGTTAGTTAATTATAATAATCATTATTAATATTTTTATGCTTATACACATCCTAGGGTCAAAAGAAGTGACAAAACACAATTCCAATTATGCTTTGTCTTTTCTAAATTAAAAAAAGTAATTAATGATCATCATAATCTGTAAATTATTTAAATTTCATAAAATACCTCCTTCTCTAAGTTTTCTCTGATATAATTCACTCCTTCATTTCACAAATATTTTTGAAGTCCTGTTATATGCCAGGGATGTTTTAGACATTGGAAATAAAGTAGTAAATAAGACAGGGAAGGCTCTGCTTTCATGGAGTTATGTTCCGGGAAAAACAAATAGATATAAAAGAAGTAAGTAACTGGGCAAAATTATTTCCAAGAGTAATGTGTGTTATGAAAACTATGACAAACTTATGTGAGCAGGTGTGAATAGGGTTGGGGGCTACTTTAAATGTAAAGATCAAAGAAGCTTTGCAATATGGTGACCTATGAGCAGAGACCAGACTGGCAAGATGAACCCAACCAGATGAGTTTAGGGAGGAAGCACATTCTGACGGAGAAATACCAGGTTCTATGCTCAAAGGAGCTTTTTATGTTGCAGTGGTAAAAAGAAAGTAAATAGCCGGAGCATAGAAAGGTTGTTGTGTAGGAAATGGATCATAAAAGAACAAGGAAGCCAAGAGTAAGACCATTTAGACTATTGGCATAGTCCAAGTCAGAGTGTGTGACTCAAAGAACAGGTGGTAATAGGAGAGAGATACTGGAGTAGTTAGTATTCAGAGCAGATTCATTTGTTGACTTTTAAGTCTCTAATTAAATTGAACCTCTGCAAGTGTTTGCTGTCAATATTACATTTTTAGATTCTAGCATATCCCTTCAATTAGTTTTGATTCCCAATTAATATAATTTATTTGTTTTTCACTTAATCACTAGCAGTGCCTACCAGGTTGGAAAGAAAACCGTATCTGGATCTTAATAAGTTGGAAAATCTGGCATTATTAGCACTTTAACTTTTCAGGGATGTTAATGGAGAATGATGAATGTAATTTTAAAAAAATTTCTCTCATATAAATTAAATATGGTGAAGTTGGCAGCTCTTCAAATGTTTGAGGCCAATATGCTGAATAAGTTCTTCTGATCATTTAAATATGGGCAAAAAAGTGATTTGTGAATTTTTAATGTTTTCCTTGAATAAAGATTTCTAAATGCATCTTTAAAAACACTATCATAACTTTTTAATAGGAGATAGTTTTAGTGTAAAACATTTATGTGTCAGTATTACTGTCTGTAGTAGTACTTTTACTTAATGTACTTCAATAGTCTGTTTCTGACTTCTAATATTAAAATAAATGTTTTAATTTCATAATTTCTAAAAGAAATACCATACAGTGGGTTGGCTTAACAAGAATTTATTGGTTCATGGTTTCAGAGGCTTTCAGAATTCTTGCTACTTCCAGGGGTCAGTATCTTCTGGCTTGCTGGCAATCTTTGGGGTTCCTTGGCTTTTCCACCACATGGCAATGCACATGGAGGCATTTTCTCTATTCTCTTCCAGATTTTGCTGACTTCTGGCTTCTGGTTGTTCCCTATGACTACTTCGTGTTCAATCTCCTTTGCTTATAAGGACTTTGGCTATATTGGATTAAGGTTCACCCTCATTCAGTTTGGGCACACCTTAACTAAAAACATCTTCAAAGGCCCTACGTACAAATGGGTTCATATAGGAATAGGGGTTGGGACCTGAACATACCTGAACATGATTCAATCCACAACAATATATTAATTCGTATAATATCTGAAAGAAAAATGGTCTATTCATGCAAAATATATATTTTCATGTAAAAGAGAAAAAAAAAAACACCACATAGATTTACAGATCTAAAACTAACTTCAAATCTTTCTCAACTTTAGCTCCCTTCTTTGAAGCAGAACTTTCTTCAAACCACCATAAATAATACTCTACTTTAGCTTAAGTCTTGTAATGACTCTCAGAATATTAGAATACCAAGTCAAATCTCCTTAATTGGCTTTGAGTTAACAAAAAATATTTAACGTGATAATTCACTTAATATGAGGTGAGTTTCTAGACAGGAAGTATAATATTACATCTAAACTATCACTTCTCTAAGACTCTATTATTCTCTTTCTCCCCTCAATACTTCCCAATAAACACAATTCATGTTAATAATTTCAATGAAATTTGGACCCAAGCTTAACTCATTTCAAGCTACTTTACCTGGACTTTTTTGTCTATTCTACTCAAAGCCCTTTAAAAATAAGTGAATATACCAATCACTGAATCAGTGCATAATAATTCATGATCCTCATCTCAAATCAATATCCTCTGTTCTTTTTATAACCTTTTAAATATTAATCTGTCAAAGATGAACTTGAGTTCTACCTCCATTCGGAATCTTTTCATGACTCTTCAGTCAGTACTATCTCTTCCTCCTTCCTACATTATTTTGTTCTATAAAACTCACATGAGATTTGGTTGCTAATGATCTCTTTGTTTTGAAATGTTTGTCTCCCTCATGTAGACTATAGGCACCATTTTATATGACTCCATTTTTCATAGCATTATTTAAAGAAATGTCAATATCACAATAGATCAAAGCTTATAAGTAATGTCTTTGAATTATATTTCCACACTTGTATAGGGACAATCATAACTGTCATCTCTCATGGCTTAATCATAGTACAATTGAAAAAACATATATACACATACCAAAAGTAAAACATACCAGGCATACTTAGACCAAATTCAACTAACTCAGAGTTGTTTTATATTTTCTGCCCAGTGCTTAATCCAGTTCACAGATATGTTTATCCTGCCCAAAGTCTTTTTCTCTCCTTTTTTATTTCGATGCCTTCAAATGGGACGTACATTTTCCATTCAATCAGAGTAACTGTTACACCTGAGTGGTTTATGTGCACTCAATTTCATTCATTTTCTTTTCAACCACTGTGGGAACTTGAGTTGATGACTCCATTCTGTACACATGCATTGTACAGAATTGAGTTAGTTTCTCATATGAATAAATTTATATGGGGCGATGTTTTTACTTCTCATATAGTCATTATCCAGTAAAACAATAAGAAAAATTATTCTCAGAGTGATAAATTGTCTTGCCCAAAATTGCACAAAAAGGTAGGATCAGTATAGGGACTGAACAGGTCCTATGTACAAATTGTTCTTTGTTTATTCTATTACTATATACTGATTCATCTGTTACTATTACTACTTACTATTTATCTGTATCAGTTAGAGTTCTCTAGAGAAACATAACAATATATGCGTTTTAAGAGATTTATTATAAGGGATTGGCTCACCTGATTGTGGGGCTGGCAAATCCCAATTCCACAAGGCAGGATGAAGGTTGAAAATTATAGCAGGAGTAATGGGAACTTCTGGAGTATGAATTCCTTAGGCTGGAAATTGAGGAAGGAGTGGAAGGTTTAGTCTTGAGGCAGAATTACTTCCTTTTTCCAGAACCCTCAATTCTTTGCATTTAAGGTCTTCAACTGATTAGATGAAGTCCACTCACATTATCAGGGGTTATCTACTTTACTTAAAGTTAAATGATTGTTGATTCTAATTCTATCTATAAAATATCCCCACAGTGACACCTAGGCCAATATTTGACCAAATAACTGGATACCATTAGCAACCACAGTCCACCCCTTGTCAGATTGGCACCCATACACATCTCCTTAAACCATACTTAATCTCCAAATAAAAAAGATAACAGAATCATACTTCTATCTAACATGGCACAATTATCCTGCATATAGCCAAAAAATGCACTAATATACTGTTATATAATTAACTACTATTATCACACCATTTATTCATAACCATTAAAACAGAAGTTGCTTTTCAAAGTTTTATATTCCCAATGACCACCATAGCATACATCTAATAAACATGTTGAATTATTTTTTCTACTCCATTATGTAGAAAATGAGTTGCAGCAAAGTTCCTGTAAGCCTTCAGTTATCACTTTTAATCATTGTTTGCTTCCATGTTTTTAAATCTTGTTTTAATTTTCAGTATATTTGTATTAGCTTTGAGGTGAGGAAGGAAAAAGATGATTGTTAGTTTATTTGGGGCCTTTCATCATCTTGGTGCATCAACTGGAAAAGGCCAAATACAAAACTGCTTGCCAAAACAGCTTATGTATTCCTGTCAATTTCTGTCTGCTGAAAACATACTTCTTTTATAGCAGCCAGCAATGAAGAGATTTGGAGCCAAAAAGAAATGAATCTGTCTTCCTTTCCAACTTGTATCATGTTGTGCATTTGGAGCCAAGAGCTAAGGTAATTTATTCATCTCTTGTCACCAAAAAAAGAGAAGCTGAACTGTTTTATGATGTCTTTTTATGCAGGTAATTGGTGGAGTGCAAAACAGAACTGTTAAACATGTTGACCATGAAATCTTGAAATATTTCATGAAGTTCCTTAAAGATGTACTATTTTTGAAAGGAAAAATTCACTTAGCAACATTCATAAAGAGAGATTCTGGAAAATCTGTTGATCAAGATGAAAACAAGCAGTAGGTGGTATCTGTATATAATTCCCAAAGTATAACATAGTCCACATGTCCCAGTGATTCAATCCTTCTGATCATATAAATTATGTAACAATAAACATGAATTCATACAGGCATGTGGTATCATTTTGTGCTTGTGAGAATGAGAGAGTTTAATAGTGACAAAGTATTTGATGTGCATATGGTTTTAACAATTGTAAACTATCTTCTATGATCAATTCCAATAATTGTCTCTAATTTAAAAATGCACAACAGTGCTACCATATTTACCAGCACGCTGTGTACTGCCTGCCTGTATAATGGCACTTCCTGGAGTATGGCAATGTGGTGGCCATAATGCACAGACAACAAAATCCATGAATCTTATCCTGAACCCTTTGACCTTTAAATATACAAACTTTAGATATGTCAGTTATGCAGTACTGAAGAACCAAGCATCCTGTTTACATTTCAACCTAGGATATACTACCCAATATAGCTTCTATTTATATCTTTTCAAATATTTCCTTAAAAAGTTACTTATTTAAATTAAGTGGCTGTCAAATTGTATTCAAAAATTCTTATTTTTATAACAAATTGAACAATAATGAATGCAAATAAATTATTAGAAGTTTAATGACAGTGATAATTTTTTATATTAATTTAATTTAAAAATTAACATTAGTAAACTCACTCAAAATCTTTCATTTTTATACTTAATTCTTATTATACTTCTTAGCTTTCTAACCATTAGACATCCCTTCTTTCCCTGTTTTGATTCAGCATTTTGTGATAAATAATTTAAAGGGTAGCCTTAAGAAACATTGCATAGGATTGAATCACTGAAACTTAAAATAAATAATACTGCAACAAAAGTTAGCTCAGTAAGCCTCTGTGTAAAGTTAGGAACATAATTCTTATGAATATTCAGGCTGCTGAGCCTACATGCTACTCTTTATTTCTCTCACAGATCTTAGGCACTAATATGTAAGTTCAGATATTGACCTGTTTTATTTTGTTTTAGAGTCTACAAAAAGGTGTAGGTTGATTTTTTTTTCAGTATAAGGTAAACACTTACTACAATTTAAATATAGAAAAATTGCCAAAATAAGGGAGAAAAAAAGAATGTACTTTTCACTTAAACTGGATTTCCCCCTCCATTCATTATTACTCAAGTTTAACATGTTTTCCCCTTCACTAGTTCAAAGTTCTCTATAGTGTCCTAAAATTTGATGAAAGATGAATTTACTATGTCTTAATATACAAATAAAAGCCAAGATAAATATAATTTTGTGAATACTTAGTACCTAAATGAATGAAATGAATTCTACTCTTATACTAAATCTATGTATTTATGGGGAAAAGTGAGTTGGGCTAGTGATTCTCAAAGTGTGGTCACAGACTACCAGTAATTGTATCACCTGGGAACTTATGTGAAAATGCAAATTATCAAGTCTTTTAAAGAACTAGCAAGTCAGAAACTCTGGGTTGGATCCCAGAAATGTGATGAATGAAGAAAAAGGTCCTGATTTCTAGAGTGTACCTGTTTCCTCTATGTAAATACTCCCTCCATGACCAAATTCAAGTTGCAAATGTAGCATCAATAAGAATGAAGTTTGGAAGAGATGCATGCCACTGCCTCCAAGTAATTCTGATGTGTGCTAAATTTTGAAAGTCACTAAGTTGGACAATAGGGGAGTAGATAAAAGCACAGGGTAATAAGTCATACAGGTTTAGCTTTGAATAATACCTCTGTCATTTACTGGATTAAGTAATTCATTCTTGGGCAAGTTATATAACATCTGTGTTCTGTAAACACGGTCATAAAATTGTCTACCTCATGGTATGAAAATCAAAGGAGTTAATTTAGTAGAGAAGTTGCATCTTATACAGGGTTTAGGGTCTGAAGTAAAAATTTAAAGCATAATCATCTATAGACTAAAATTACCCTAGCAAATTCTTTATAAATGTCAATATATACAACACAGCATCTTTCTGCACCCCATTGTAGGAAGAGATCGCTGTTTCCAAATTAAAACACCAGATGCAAACTTAGCTTGTATTTAAAAGCTGTGTTATATGAAAATTGCTTATTTTAAACACCAGTCTAACACGGGCTGCAGTGTGATGATAATTCTATGGACATTCCATGAACTGAGACCAATCGGTGCATAACTGATTCATACCTCACATTCTTTCCTTGCTCTTGGACATAGGAATTGAAATTATTATTGCTGTTGTTATGTTGCTATTATTGGTGTTGTGTTGTTGTTATTTTTTCTCTTCATTTCTTCTCCCTGTTAGGAAGTACAGAGAAGAAATATTTTCACTTGATTTAAATTCAAATATTAAAATTATTTACACAGAAGTATTTAATGCAATTTAGTTAATGCATTTTCATTGCAATTTCCTTAATACGTGGTGGGCTTCCTGTGTTTACTTGTTGTTATTTTTGTGGTTGGATGCATCTAGTTGAAATCTAGAATTAACGGAGCCTCAGCAGTTCTTCAAAGGGCATTGGCAAAAAACAAAACAAAACAAAAAAATTGTCATAAAAATAGTAGGGATGAAAAGCATAACAAATCATCTCTTTTCCGCCCACTTCTTGAGTAAAATCAACACAGTTCTTAGAATTAGGTCAGTCCATTTTAGTTTTACTAGTTTTCTACAAAGACTACATCTATTTTACATTTCAAAATTCTCAAAAAAATATCCCATTTCCAATATTTCTTCACAGTACAAGCTGTACAAGATCTCATGCAAAAATAAATAATTCCTTCTTTACTCTAACATTTGTTTCATTCAGCCATGTGTACAAATTAACCTATTTCCCCTTAGCTTAGCTGTAAATATGTATTCCCTTTAATCTTTCCTGATAAGACATCCCTCTAATCAATTTTGGTGCTCTCAATTGAGAGCAAAATTCAATACATGCTACAATTTAACTCTTATAAGAGAGCTGACCAGACTGAATGTAATGCTGTTTAGTTTGAATTGGAAGGTTTGGGGGCACATTTAGAAAAACTACTCACTACTGTAAGTACATAATGGAGATTAACCTGAAAGACATTGATTTTATCTTGATATATATTCTGAAGCTCATTTATGTTTGAACACTTGCAGCTCTTATATACCTAAAAGCAATAACACATTTTTTTGGCCTCTCAAGAATTAATGAAGCTTCCATATCCATCATATTTGAACAAAATCAATAAATCTTAAGTTTTTAAGGCTACTGCAATACCAGCCAGAGATATTGGTTGTTTGGCTGTTTCTTGCTTGATCACTGGAGTTCATGGCTGATGATTCTCAAAACCCTGAGAGTCTGAAACAACAAGGAAACTTATATAAGTGATCAGTAGGGATTTATAAGGAGATTTGTGTACATTTCATTTCCTATGTACAACTAATTATGGATATTAGGTAACACCTAATATTCTATCTCACCAAAATTAAAAATAATAATTTCCTGTGGTAAAGACTTCCTTAATCCTAGATATTTTCAGAAGGGATTCAAATGCTTTATTTGTATGTATGTTTTATTATAATAAGATCAGGAAGCTGTTGTGGATTTTTTTTTTTTTTAGCATTTTCTGTATATAGGATCATGTCATATGCAAATAGGGAAAGTTTTACTTCTTCCTTTCCAATTTAAATGCCATTTATTTCTTTTTCTTGCCAAATTGCTCTGGCAAAATATTCCAGTACAATTTTGAACAACAGTGGTGACAGTGGAACTTGTCCTGTTTCAGATCTTAGGCAAAAGCTTTCACTCTTTAACCATTAAGTATGATGTTAGCTGTGGGTCTTTCATATATCACTTTATCATGTTGAAGAAGAAGTTTCATTCTACGTTTTCTAACTGTTTTTATCAAGAAGGGATGCTGGATTTTGTCAATGCCTTTTCTGCATTTACAGCTAAAAATTTCCCTCTCAGCATTGCCTCTGTTGCTTCCCCTAAGTTTTGGTATACTGTATTTTCATTTTCATTTGCCTAAAGATATTTCCTAATTTTCCTTGTGGTTTCCTCTTTAACCAATTGCTTGTTTAGGAGTGTGTTATTTAATTTCCATATATTTCTGAATTTTTCTTTTCTACCTCTGTTATGGATTTTTATCTTTATTCCACTGTGATTGCAAAAGATAAACTGTATGATTTCAATATTTTTTATTTATAGAGACTTGTTTTGTGACCTACCATATAGTCTATTTTGAAGAATGATCCATGTATGCTCTAGAATGAGCATTGCAATGCTGTGGCATGAAGTGTTCTATATGAGTCTGTTAGGTCTAGTTGGTTTTGAGATTTGTTCATGTATTCTATTTCATTACTGATCCTTTTTCTAGATGTTCTATCCATTATTAGAAGTGGTATATTAAAATCCCCTACTATTAATTTAGAACTTCTATTTCTCCCTTCATCTCTGCTCCCCAAAGCTGCACTTTCTTGATTTGCCACCTGCCCAGCAAATGCAGCCCTCATCTGGAGCTCTGAGGAATCATACTGTCTTTAACTGTCTTCCACTGCCTTTGTCCATGGTGTGTTGGAACAATGGCTGCCCTCAGAGCCTGGCACCAAGCAATCTGAAGTAGCTAATCAAAAGCAGTGGGCAGTGACCTGATTGCACACCCAACCCCTACCCTTAGATGCTGGGGAACTAGGTTTTTATGTCTCTCTTTTGCACCAGCAAACTACACCAGGGGCCAGACCCCACTGCTGCCTGCTGCCTGGGAACTGGTAACTGCCACATGAAAAGAGCAATTCACTGGTATTTGCCCCAATTTACCAGCCTCTTCCTACCACTCTTACTTGGATGCTACACAGTCTTCTACTGAACTCCAGAGTTTTGAAATAATTGATTCAGATAGTTCCTGACTATTTAATACTAATATAAAGACAGATTCTTGAGGCTTCCTAAGTCACTATCTTCCCACAGTTTCCCCACCCCCTGTTGATTCTTGTAACTTTTTAGTAAATCTTGATCAAATTCAGCTCTTCTTTTTCAAGATTGCTTTTTATATATTAGGTATTTAAAACAATATAGAAAAGGTCATCCATTTCTATTAAATATTTTCCAAGGATTGTGATTTATTTTGTATTGAATCTTTACAATGTTGCATCTTCCAGTTCATGAATTTGGTATATTCTCCATTTATTTAGATCTTCTTTAATATTGTTCAGCAATGCTCTGCAGTTTTCAGCATAGATATCTTACCCATGTTTTTAAAAAATTCTTAATTATTTTATTATTTGAAAATATTCTAAATACTTTTTTAAACTTTAATTCTGATCTTAATATCCTTAACTCAGTGATGTCATCAGGTTCTAATTGGGTTCCCTCTCACTGTGCCAACCACCTGGAAGTTGTGTCCAGGCATACCATGATTTTTCCTTTGGTTATAGTTCCCATTCCTGTGCTGCCTGTTCTTTTAATAGTCTGAAAACAATTTGGTTCATATATTTTTCCAGTTTTCTAGCTGTTTACAGAAGTAGTTTAAGTCTGACTCTTAATTCTCCATCATAGCTTCTCCAAGATAGTTATTTTTATTTATGTTTTCACCTTGGCTGCCATCACCAGCAACAAACAATTATTGAGCACCAACTCTATGCAGGTCACTAAGCTAGGCATGAGGACATAAATATTTATAAAACTCCTCCCTCATTATAACGTATACCTGGCCTGTATTTTAAAAGATAATGATACATGGATACATATATTTAATGATCGATGTTGACAGCATATTTGTCACAATGGAATGATAATATGATTGAATTATTGATAACACTAGACAAAGGAATAATGTAGGTGAAGGATACTTTCACAGGTACATAAACTCTGCTGGTTGGGGGCCAACCATCTCTTGACAAGTCTCATGCCAATGATATGATCTTAAAATTCTAAGTAATGTGTCAATCCATAATCTATTTTTGCCACTCCCACTGGATTTATGTACTATCCTGATGCCATCCAACGTTTTTAGGTTATCTCTTTGCCTGCCACCAGGTACAGATATCTGATAACATACCAAGTATATTCCCAAGTAACCACAATATAAATAGATGAATTGAAGATTAATTTTACAGAAGCAATTTTTTAGGAGTACTATCTCTCTCCCTTCTTTTAAAAAGACTACTATGGGTATACCATTCAATATTAGCTGGAGTAAGTGTTAAGGAATTGTGAAAGAAGATTTTCAGTTACACTTTCCCTCACCCTAGCCCACCCCCCATCTGGCCATGTCTTAATCCTTGGAACTGTGAATGTGATCTTATTTGGATAATGGACTTTTGCAGATGTAATAAAGTTAACGATCTCAAATGAGATCACCTTGAGTTATATATGTGGACCCTAAATCCAATGACAATTGCCCTTATAAAAAACACAGATGAGGGACACGTAGGGAGAAGGAGGAGAAGGCTGTGTGAAGATGATGTGGAGATTGGATTTGTGCAGCTAAGGAATGGCTGGAGCCACCAGAAGCTGGAAGAGGCAAGGAAGGATTCTCCCCTAGAGTCTTTGGAGGGAGCACAGCCTTCTGGCTTTCATAACTGTGAGAGAATAAATTTCAGTTGTTATAAGTCACGAAGTTTGTGATTATTTGTTATGGCAGCCTCAGGAAACTAAACAAGGCAATAAATGAAAGAGATGAAATGAGAGATAGCTTTTAGGAAAATATCTTTAAAGTAGGGAAGGGGTAGGAAGAGTTCCAGAGAGGGAATAATGACTGGTAGTCATGGAAGTGGAGACCGTAGTCTTCTTTATACCCTACAAACGGTTGATGCTCAGTTATGAGTCTAATATCAAGGTATATAATATTCCATTTGGTTACATGTTACACCTGTTGTCTGTACTACAACCTCTGTTGGTCCACTTTCTAAAGTTCATGCTGCTAGTAAATTTCCAGATGAAAAGAAGAAAATATTAAAGAATTGGCACAAACAATACCAATGCTCCTTAATCTGATGCAGGTACAAAATCCTCATCTCTCTTCCCAGGAAATACGTTCTACATATTTTAGCAGGAGGAAATTTTCTGGTGTAAAAAGCAAAAAGACAGTGAGATTTTCTAAAATTAATAATTAAACTGGGGAATCTGTAGTATTTTGAATAAATTGATATAAAAATTGGTTAAAGTTAGAATTTTGATTTGAAGAAAAAGCACATCATCAAATAAATA
The DNA here is from genome assembly GCA_026826555.1 of Tolypeutes matacus. NCBI lineage: Eukaryota > Metazoa > Chordata > Mammalia > Cingulata > Chlamyphoridae > Tolypeutes > Tolypeutes matacus. The sequence continues at coordinate 9,506,254 of JAKSZT010007815.1, read as the reverse complement.
TTAGCAGCATGCAATGCATGCAAACTAACAACAAAAATAAAACAAAACAAAAAATAATTTAACCCAAATTATTTCATTTTGCCTATAGTTATTTAGACTTTTTTTCACAATGTTACCATGATTTATCCTTATAAATACTCTTTCTATATAATGACATATGGAGAGAGTCTTTTTTGGCTGTGTTTTGTTTATTGTTTTCCCACTAATAAAATCTATCACTTATTAATTCTTAATGCTGTTTTTTAGAATATGTTAATTATTACTTATTATAAATAACAACAATGTTTTACTAATAAATTTTTTTAATGAGAAGTAAATAAATGCTCCCTTAATACAAGCACAGTATACTATTTATTTCTCAGGAACTTAATCCTCAACTTGTCTTGCAAGCTAGTTATAGGATTTTAAGTTATGTTTATTGGTTTTATTTTATAAGGAGGCAATAGTCTTATAAATACATTTAAGTTTATAGTCACTGTTTACAAGGCCCAAATTGCCATGTTTTTTCCAATCTTTGGAAATTGATCCTCAAATTATATGATAATTGCTATTCAGTGATTAGGTAATTATAGAGTAATTGTTAAATCATTATTGAGTAATAACATTGTAACACCATGAAATTAAAGTGTAGATAAATGTATGACAATTTTTACATACTAAACCGTGGTACAGTAGCTCAAGTAATTTTATTTCATTGCATTTAAGGAAAACAAACAATAAATCATATTAATCAGTTTTCGGTATTCATATATATTAGGGAAATTGCTTCAAAGCAAAACCTTTATTATTTTTCTAATGAAAATAACTGGCTTAGTTTGGTGGAAAAGTTGGTGTTGGAGACAGAGCGTGTGATTAAGAGTTTATCTTTTCTCTTTAAATATTACTGCTTATATTACTCTTCACATTTAAATAAACCATATTATAAAACACAAATGAACTATCTTGGCGGAAAAAAACAATACTATTTTTTCTTATAACTACCCACTAAATTTGTCACTAGACTACAAAGAACTAGCTTTTATCATACTAATTCAAATATTAAATTTAAACATACACACTCCAATTTATATGAAAAGACCATTCTGCTGGGGGCATAATCTTATTTTAAGCTCAATTGTATGGTTTATTGTATGGTTTAAATGTTATAGAAGACAAAAATGTCTTAGGGGAGCTGTTCTAAACTTAAAAGTCATGACAAGTAGTAGTAAATGGGTGATTCTTGATTAGATCCTGCAGGAAAAAGAGAAAATAGGCACAAAGGACATTATTGAGAGAATTAGGAAAATTAAAATTTGGATTTTATGCTAAGTAGAAGAATTATATCAATGGTAAACTTCCTAATTGTGTTAATGATTTTGGTTGGAGAATATCCCTGTTAGTTGATAATCCATGTTCTCACATTTAGCTGCAAAGTATCACAATATCTGCAACTCTGAGGTGGTTCGTAAAATAAAAATGTATGTGCTTATACACACATACAACTGCACAATATGTGTACAGAAAGAGTGAGAAAGGAAGGGTTGGAAGGAGGGACAGAGAGGAAGTGGAACAGAGAGAGAGGAAGAAATGGAGATAAAATGCTAACAAGTATAGATAGATTAGATTAGATAGAGATAGATAGATAGGTAGGTAGGTAGGTAGATAGATAGATAGATAGATAGATAGATAGATAGATAGATAGATAGGCAGACATAAATTTAAGTGCAAACCAACTAAAGTTCAAGACACTGAGTAGCAGCTTAATAAAAATTATTGTTTCAGAGAATATGGATCGCATTCAAGAATACAGTTGGATCAAGATTTGGGGTGAGTAGTGGGTGGCAAAGATATTGGAGAGATATACTTAGAGTTTAATAACAATGAGCCCTTGGTAGCATCCATCCTTGACTTAGTTTTGTTTTGATAGAACAGCTAGGGTTGGGACATGCCCTGGAAAACCTTAAGAATGGACAGCTAGCTGAGTTGCAGCTGGAGATTGGATACAAGTCCATTCCTTAAAACTGAAATCTATAAAGAAGAGTTTTGGAGATTCATTACAAAGCTTTCCCAGGAATCAAAATGCGACAAGGTATAGGGCCAAGGCTATATTAATACCCATTAATAGGCATTTTTCTATATTGTTTCTTGTGAATTTATAATTGCATTGGTCATCTGGTTCCAGTGTTAAGGATCTAGGCATCTCTTTACCTAGAAAACTACTAAAATTCCTGACTGTCCAGACACCCCTCTTATTTATAGCCGTACTCATCTAAACTGGGCTGTGTACAGGAGAAAGTGTATATGACCTAAAATATACAGTTAAAGCCATCCTCATCTGACCCAGCAACAGACACAGCACTCTCTTATGAAGGCAGCCTGCATTAAAAGAGAAACACTATTATTTTCTGCTCCCCAGAGCTCAGTCTTAATGAATTAGAAATAACACTCATATTAGACATTTATTGCTAAATTATATGAAATGTTCAATGTAAAATTTAGGAAGTTCAAGAAACTGATGACTGCCTTCTGAGTTTCCAGCTTACCCAGTCTAGTAACCCCACTCAGCAGTTACTGATACCACAGGAACCTACTTTACATTGTCCCTGTAAACTTTTCTCCATTCATCATTCCCCTCATATTCCCACTTTTTTCAATGATTTATTGTTATAATTATTGGAATTCATACATCCTCAAATCTTGTGCCCATCTCTTTTCTATTGTACTCTACTAACAAAACCCAAGATATGCTAAGCTCTAACTTGCTGCCTTCTCTGCACTTGTTGCCAGATCAAGCTGGAGAAAAATAGACAACCGTGCTGAATAATCATTCTACTAGTGACCTAAATCTCTGTTGGGCTTTCAGCTATTCCTATAGTATTTTCCAAGTAACTTCTCTTTCCCATTTTCTGAGAACATTCTTGCAGACTTTGTCTCACCTCAAATTATCAAAAGCCTCTCCCTCATCCTTACTTAGACCTCACAAATTTGCTTATGATATTATTGAAGCAAGCCATAAAATAATTCTCACAAGTCCTTACCACTTATCACTTTGCCTGTGACTGTACCTGCGTACCCGACCCTCCTCCACCCATCCTGTTGCTGTGGATACGCTACCTGCACTCCCATCTCATGGATGTACACGGGATTCATCCCTTCTCACTTACTCACAGACTTCACTTTTGCAATTTCTGCTTTCTGTTTTGCCTCATCAACTTGTTTCTCTTCATTTGAACATGACTGAATACTAACGTTTTCTATATCGAATAAAAGACAATTTTTTAAAGAATTATAAAAAAGACAGTTTATTTATCAATAAGAGACAATTTGCAAATTGGGGAATGCTCTATGCTGAGGCAAAAGCACTTCGTTTTTCTATGATAAGAATCAGCTTATATAGCAAATGAAATGAGGTTGCACAAAGAAAAGTATGATTGGTTAAGTAAAAACAATAAGAAAAACAAGTGTTATAAGGGGGTGGAATACTACCTAACAAAACTTTCTTATCCTAGACAATGGTCCTGATTTCATGGAACTCAAGACCCAGGATTAAAGAATGCTGGAACGTCCGAGCTGTTATGCAAGCTTGGAAAGTCTCAAATAACTTTTCTCACAGATAACTTGTCTTAAGCATATAAGGGCGATTTCAAGATGTATGGACAAGTTAGTTTTTACTTTAGTCATGTATAGATAAGTTGGCTTTTGCTTTAGACATATATGGAAAAATTGCTTCCAAGCCCTTGCCAATTCATTTAAAATCTACAAACTTAAAAAAAAAAAAAAAAAAAAGAAAGGAAATAAAAGGGCCTATTACCCAATTTTATCTTTCCCTCTAATTACTGTCTCATTTCCCTATAATCCTGTGTAACAAAACTATTTAAAATGTTATTTGTGATTACCATCTGTCTCCATATCCTCTCCTGCCATTCTCTCTTCAGCCTGTTTCAATTAGGCCTTTTTTTTTCCATTACATAGATATTACATCAAAAATGTAGGGGGATTCCCATATATCCCATACTGTCTCTTTCCAACACTATTCTACATTAACAACATCTTTCATTAGTGTGGTACATTTGTTACAATTGATGAACACATATTGAAGCACTGCTACTAACCATGGACTGTAGTCTACATTATAGTTTATACTTTGCACTGCACATTTTTGTAGATTATAACAAAATGTATACTGGCCTGCATCCATCATTGCAATGTCATGCAGGACAATTCCAATGTCCCCAAAATGCCCCATGTTACACCTATTCTTCCTTCTCCCTTCCTCTCAGAACCTCTGGTGGCCACTGCCCTTATATCAATGTTACAAGATCTTCCATTGCAAGAATTATAGTAATTCTACTTTAGTCCATAGTTGCATTCCCCCCAACCATTAGACCTTTTTGACCCTTTCCCCTGAGGCTTCTTTTGTCAGAGAATTCACTCAAATTCCAAATCCTAATGGTACTCAAAATATCAGCAGTGGACTTGAGCATTTTCTCAAAACTATTTCTTTCACTCAGATTTCAGTGGACCTTAACCTCTGTTTTTCCTCCTATACCCTTGGATGCTCTTAATCAGTCTCATTTGCTGGAATTTCCTCCTCTTCCTAACTTCAAAAAGTTCTCTAGGGCTCAGTTGTTGGGCACTTTCTTTTCTATTGAGGAGGTTTCTACACTTACTTATGATTCAGTAACTTTGAAACTATCATACAACTTGGGAGCACAAGACTTCCCAAGAATCACACAGACATGGAGAGTTTTAAGAAACCAGTTTTCTCAATATTCAACTCTAATATGTACTCTTTTAAAAAAACTATTTTGGCTAAGAATTTAGGCACACTATACAGATTGTCCTTTCCTCCCTCTCTTTTAATAATAATTTTTTCCCATTTTACAGAAAAAAAAAAAAAAGAAAAACACCATTATCATCATCCCAAACCGTATTACTGCTTAAAATGTTCACATCTCTAGATTACCAAACAAGAAATTTCAAATAGTGATGCTATTAAATAGTCTTATTCAAAGCACTGTGACTCCATGATAGAGATTTCTGTCCTCCACTGCCTTACATTTATTTCTGTTTAGAGAAAAACATGATGCTAAGAATTGGGTATTAAAAGCCTGTTCTGGTGATGTAGTATATTCTAGGTATATATGCACACATGCAATGTCAACTTTTCTTTGATTTAAGTTGGTGAGTTTGGCAGAAGGAAATGGACATGCATTTTTCAGGTATTTTTTTTTCCCCCTCAGTCTTTTTCTACTCCTTGGAATTAAAATATTGCCAAACAAGGCATCATCAAAGTATTGCTTTCTCCTGGAAGACTGTGGCATTCTGGGGTTGACTGCTGGCCATCCTTGGTCCTTATCTTGTCACGTGGCAATGCACATCCATGGTGGCATCTCCTGCTCTCTCCCTTCTCTTCTGGGATCTGTTGATGTTCAACTTCTAGCTGTTCCTCGGTGGCCTTCTCTCTGTGTTTGAGTTTCATTCTGCTTATAAAGGATTCCAGTAATAGGATTAAGATTCATCTCGACTGAGGTCAGCCACAACTGGTGAAGTAGATTCATCAAAAGGTCCTACTTTCAATGCGTTCACCATTCGGAATGGATTACACTTAAGAACATGTTTTTTCCTGGGGTACACACAGCTCCAAACCACCACAGGGGGAGTGCAGAGATATAAATATATTTAAATCACTAAAAGAAGGCTACTTTCATTTTGAAAGTAGTATGACAGCTTTATAATATCTCTGAAAAATTGAATCCCATGACTATAAAGCAAATGAAATTTTAGTAGCTCTCAGTTGAATTAGCACTAAGAAAATCAAAATTTGAAGGTATGGCCATTCATTTCCTAATTTTCATGGTGCCAATCAAAGCAAAGACTGGTTTACAAGTAAATGTGTATTCATTACTTAATGTATGTGTTCATTGGGAAAAATAAGATAAAATAAAGTTGAATTTCTCATGAAAAATAAATACTTTTGGAGTGCAATAAGAACTTGATAATAATTTTTGAAGAAACAATATCTGAAATGAAAGTAATTTCTTGAAACAAAAAAGCAGGCTTAGAATTAGATAATAGAAATCAAAGGTATTACAGAGATATTATCCATACAATCTCACATCTAATTTCCCATAGTAGAGATTGTAAGATGTACTTAGTTATTATGTAAAAGCCTCTATGGTGAACTTAATTATAAAACATTATTCATGCTAATTTAATCACTATCTCACATGGTGATTAGCTGGCTACCAGACACATATTTAGAAATATTTCATTTCTGTTATATTTTTACTACTCATAAGGACTATTTTTAGAAAGAAAGTAAGTGTAGTTCTTCAAAATTAAAGGTCCCTGTGTAAGATGGAAATCATAAGGTCCACTCTCCTTAGAAAGCAAGTTCTTCACAAGAAATGTGACACCCTGAATCAATAATTGCTACTAAAACATCACTGCTAATATTCTGATTTAAATGACTATAAAATAGATATTCATTTCATGTGAGTTTATAAGATTAATTTTATATTGCTTTTAAAATCAATTTACTTATTAATGACAACTGATATCCAAGTTCTTTTTTTTCTTTAAGAATCTATGTCATTTTTCCCATCGATTGGACTAATAATTTTTTTTTATTTTCCCCTACTACTGTATATTCTTAGCCTCATTTACCCATAAACTGAGAGTAAATGGCTATTTATATCTATTCTTTTAAAAAATTAATTAATTAAGACAATAAATTTGCAAAAATCCTAGGAATGTATACACTCTAATAAACTCTATTAATTTCCCATTTAAATTTATATTTGTCCTCCACACACAATAGAAAATACCTGAAGGAACTTCGTGTTTCTGAGCATTCTGAACCAGTCATTTCTGTGCTCTCTAGAGCTTTCATTTTCCCAAATGCTATGTTTCCTTCTTCTTTGTAACATATATTTTTAGAGTTATTCAATTTAGATTTTATCAATTAACCAGAAATAAGTATGCACTCTCTATATGTTTATACAAACAACTATACATGCATAAGCTTATACTCAGATCAAGTAAAAAAAAAATTTCTCTGTCAATAAATTCTGGATACTGGATATCTTTTAGATAAGATATGAAATTCATTAACCTTTCAATCAGGGAGAAGTATTTTTTAAGAATGATTAGGAAAAACTAACAACTGCATTACTAGTACCACTTTTAACCACTCATATATTTTTTACAGGTTCCCAATAAAACTTGATTAAGTTTTCTTTATTTAGTCAGAAAAAGAGGCCAACTTCACTGCAAAAATTTGTTTGATACCAACTTTATTTTCAATTTGAAATGAAGCAATTCAGTCCAGTGAAATGTTGGCAACCAACTTTAGTCTTTCTGTGAAGGTGTCAGATTTTCCCATTTCCTAGGAAGAGGATGAAGGTTTGTCCTACTCACATATTCTGCAGTCAGCAGTATGCTAGATATTGTAGCAGTCAACAACAACAACAACAAAAAAAAAAACATTTAAAACATAACCCCACACTTTATAAATTATAATTCATTTGGGAACATAGCATATGTATTGCTTTATAACTAGGTAGACCTGACAGGTTGGTAAATATTTGAATAACAGTTCATAATATATTTTGGTCAGTAAGATTTTCGTTCCTATTAATCCTTTAGGAACTTTCCATTTTATGTGTCTTCTTTCGCAGATATGAAATAAGATCCAATGGCTTTCCAAAATCATGCAGCCAGTTATCAACAGAACTAAGACAAGGACTTAAGTCTCTTGACGCCTCGGCAGAATGTTTTCAATTATATTGCTCTGAGATATGATTTAGGACCAAAAATTAATTCTGTTGTATATTTGCCTTTGTTAATTTTCACAGCAGGGAAATAACAACTGACAAATTAATGAAATTCTATTCTCTAGCATAGCTATATATTTGTTTAATAAAGTCAAGGCTACCTCCAAGATAAAATCTATCACCATCTTTATTAGAATTTTTAAATAATGAAAATCTCCATAGCAAAGTAATATCTCCTAAAGGATGGAGAATACATATAACTCTGCATTTTAGCCTCAGTACATGGCACATAGTAGGAGCTAAATATTTGTTATACAGCACTAAAATTTTGCCTGAGCCTGGCTGACTACTTATGAAGGGCCAACATTCATAAGCTTTCACCAAAAAGTACAGTTAGTCTGATGCACTGCAAGAAGATATGCTTTCTTAGGTATTTGAGGTAAATTACTTTCTTCATGAATTAGCTGAATAAAATGCTAAATATGAAATATGACTTGCTGTTGGCAACCTAGACTTTATCAGTAAATAGAAGAGGTATTACTTGAGTAGAGTGATTTCATCTGCATCATATTAGGGTATGTCTGGAATTTTAGCAACAGAAAATAATTCTTTGTTTAATGATATCTATTTATGTCAAAAAGCAACATAATAATCCATGCTAACCTCAATGTCAGAATAAAAATCAACTGAGTTAGGAATAGAACATAGGTTTTGGAGGCCTCAATCCTAATTGCATATATTTTACTAGCAGCTAATTTTTCCTAAGTAACTTCATATCTTTGAGAAGCAGATTCTGTAGAAAATATGGAAAATAAACTTCTGATATTTTATATCAAATTTATTCCTTTCTCTCTCCTAAGAGCAGATTTTAATAAGGAGTTGACTTACAGAGTAAAAAGGATAGTAGGCCAATTAGGGTAAAGAGAGTACAAAAGCAAAAATTGTGACTATATTAAGTTAACTTAAATTACTATTTTTACTTCTTAGTCAATAATAAAATCTTTTTAATAAAATATTTTATTATTTTATTTTAATAAAATAAAGCAATGAGTTAAAAAGATAGAGAGGTGTCTCTTACTAATAAATAAGACAAAGAGGATTGTGAACAATGAGTACAACATTTAGGATTCTCTTGACCTGGGTACTTGTCATTCTACAAGAAATGTCTGAAAGTGCTTTTCACAGACACATAGAATTAAGAAAACAAAAGTAGAGGAAAAGGTCAGTAAAAATAATTGACCTGGAATCCATCCTGGATTCCAAATGCTCCACTCTATAAGGCTGAGTGGAATAAAATTAACCTCAACTCACATGAATTGACCAGAAAAATATCAAACCATGCAAACAAATTAAGGTAATTAAGAATTTTTAATGCCTATAGTTGTCAGGCAGAAGTAAATAATCTTTTTCCAGATTAAAATAGCATCATACATAACATCATTCTATTCTTCAAATTACTTCTACACATATTTTTTCAATAGCAATATACTGTATAAAATCAAGTGTAAACAGACAAGCAAGGTGACAAGATGACATAAGCAAGAACCTCGGAAAGAAGAATCGTTTCATAGAAATGACAAATATTGAAACTATCAGACACAGATTTAAGATTAAGTATTTTTTAAATTGGCAGCATATCAGAAAGAAAAAAGGGATTTAGCATATTTGAGAAATACACTTAATAGAATTTATTGAAGTGAAGAATAGAATAATCTAAAATAAGAACTCAATGGACATAGTTAATAACAGATTACATCACTTGAAGGAGAAATAATGAATTTGAAGTTTGGTCACAAAAAACAAAGCAAGAAGCAGCATATAGAAGCAGAAGTTTGGAAAACTAATAGTGAAGAAAAGAAACAAAAATGATATAGAAGAAGGTCTAAGTTATGTTTATTTAGAGTTTCATAAGGAAGAAGCATGGTAATGTGGCAAAAGAAATATATGAAGGGAAAGTATTTGAAGATTTTTTGAAAATACAACAATAGTATCAATTCATTGATTCAAGAATTTTCATAATGCAAAGTAGGTTAAATAGAAAGAAATCTACACATGAACCATCAAAATAAAACTTCAGAAAACCAAAATTAAGTGGAAAATGTGAAAATGACCAAAGTAAAACAACCTATAAATTTCAAAACAATGATTGACTGACAGATGACTTCTCAACATCAACAGAAGCCAGAAAATAGTGACATAATATCTTCATTTGGGTAAAATAAAATAACTGACAACTCAGAATGTTATGCCAAGGAAGAATATGATGATGAAATAGCTATCTTTTCAGGAATACAAAAACAGAGAATATACTACCAGAATAAGTAAACTAAAAGAAATTCTAAATAAGAGTCTTCAGCTTGTGTTTATATAAAATGGAAGATTGGAAGTGAATGAAGAATAAAGAACAATGAAGAGTTGCCTCATGAGAACCTCCTTGTTGCTCAAATGTGGCCTCTGTCTAAGATGAACTTAGCATATAAATGCATTACCTTCCCCTCAGAGTAAGTTATGACTTCCAGGGATGAGCCTCCCTGGCACCAAAGGAATACTACCAGGCAACAACTAACGATGAAACTGGAAAAAGCCCTTGACCAAAAGGGGGAAAAGGTAAAGACAAATGAGTTTATATGGCTAAGAGACTTCAAAGTGAGTCAGGAGGTCATTCCAGAGTTTATGCTTGTACACGTCTCAGCAGGATCTCATTGACTGCCAAAGTAGATACTACCCCCAAATAAAGGGCTCCTGAGGGCTCTGGAGACATCCAGACACTATAGTCAGGGCAGATAGCTCAGGAGTTTGGTGCCTTGCCAGTGGGCCCTACTTTGGGGCCTAGGTTGCAACACCTACTCTCCAGTTCATTGGTCTCACCCAGGACAACATTTAACAAGGAGGGGATGATGGACAACTACCATACCAAGGAACTGAGAGAGTCTAAAACTGCAAGCAAGAAAGCCCCATCAATCGACCCTAAAGGATAGCAGCCTCCTCTCAATTAGATGCAGGGTGGATATCACCATCCCAGGATCCTCAGGTTTGGGGAATGAACTATGGACTAAAGTAGATTTACTGGTATTCTACTATAGACTTATTGTGATTCTAGAAATGGAAGAAATTATATCATTGATGTGGAGGCAGTGGCCACTGGAGGTTCTGAAGGCAGGGAGAGGGAAAAACAGGTGTAATACAAGGACATTTTTGGGACTTGGGAATTGCCCTGAATGATGTTGCAGTGACAGATACAGGCCATTATATATCTTGTCAAAACTTACAAAATGTGTGAGAGAGTGATTAAATTATAATGTAAACTATAATCCATACTTAGTGGCGATGCTCCAATATGTGTTCATCAGTTATAACAAATGTACCACACTAATGAAGGATATTGTTAATGTGGGAAAGTGTGAAAGTGTGGGAAGGGTAGGAAGTGGGGCATATGGAAATCCCCTACATTTTTATGTAAAATTTATGTAATGTAAGTATCTTTTAAAAAATAAAAAAAGAACAGTGAAAATATAAATATATGGGTGAATCCAAATAAACATCAACTTTATAAAATATTAATAATGATACAGAAAAAATGTCTATAAATTTTTAGGAATAAATAGAATTGTAGGTTCTCAGTCTTTGATTTTCCTTGAAGAATGTAAAATTATCAATATTACATTTTAATAATTTAAGTATGTGTGCTCTAACTTCTAGAATCACTACTAAATAAAATAGGAATTTTTTTTAATTTAAAAAAGAAATGAATAGAATATTAAAAGATATTTTTTCCAAAGAAGACAGGAAAAAACAGATAAATGAGCATATAATAGGTTTGACCATGAAAGTGTACATTTTACATGGTAGATTTAAACCAAATTTTGTCAATAATTATATTATCTCTGAATGGATTAAATGCTTAAGTTAGCAGACAAAGATTGGATTAAAACATTCAAATATATGCCATTCAGAAAAATGCATTCAAACATAAGAATACTCAAAAAGGAAAAAGAATGGAAAACATTCTCTTTTTCCTGCCTTCTGATGTTTTAAATGAGTGTTTCTATGTTTCCATTTTCTATCCTTTCTTGGCATATCAATTATACTTCCTTTTAAAATTATTTTAGTGTTTGCATTTAGTTGCAAACAGTTACAAATATGGTAATATTAATCCAACTATATCAATAGTAAATTTAAATGTAAATGGTTTAAATGCAACAATTAAAAGGTAGAGACCATCCAAGTGGATTAACAACAACAACAAAAAAACTACAAACTCCCAACCCCCGTAAAAAACAACCCAAGTCTAAGTGATCTCCAAGAAACCCACTTTAAACATAAAGATACACCAGACTGAAAAGAAATGCCATACTAACAATCATTAAAAGAAAGCCAAAGTAGTTACATTTAATTTTACATAATAGTCTTCGAGACAAGGAAAATTATCCTCAGTAAAGAGGGGAATTACATAATGAAAAAGGAGTCATTTGTTAAGAAGATATAACTACCTTTAACACACATGCTACTAATTATAGAGTGTACTAGTCAGGATTCTCCAGAGAAAGACAACTAACAGGATGCCTATATGTATGTAAATAATAAGAAATTTATTATAGGAATTGACTGACTTGACCTAGGTACTGACCTTAGCTATTGGCAAGGCTCAATTCTGTAGGGCAAGTTGGAAACTCAATGAAAATAAGTTTAATTTCCAGATAAATCCACAAGTTGGAATCTGATTAAGGAGTCATTGAATTCCCCAGGAGAAGCTGGCTGGCTGAAGTAGAGATAGAAAATTTTCTCTCTTACTGATGTAATCCACAGTTCTTACTTTAAGCCATCACTGATTTGATGAGGAGTTCCCTCTCATTGCTGAAGACAAAATTACTTTGCTGTTGATTATAGATGTAATCATCTGTAGATACAATCAACTGATAAATGATTTAAGTCCATCTACAAAATATCCTAACAATCAGAGTAGTTCTTGCTTGACCAAACAACTGGACACCATAACCTAGCCAAGTTGAAATGGTGAAATTAACCATCACATAAAATATTGAATTACATCAGGAAAAAACTGATAGAACTGCAAGAAAAATTAGATGCATCCACAGTTATAGTTGGATTTTTCAACACTCTTATTTCTTTCAGTAATAGATCAATCAGGCAGAAAATCAGTAAGGATATATTTCAGCTGAATAGCACTACCAATCAACTTGATCTAATTGGCATTTACAGAATACTCCACCCAACATCAGCAGAATGAATATTCTTTTCAAGAGCTTACATAGAACATCTCCCAAGACAGAGCAAATTCTGCGTCATGAAACACACCTTAACAAAGTTAAATATACAGAAATCATACAATTTTTTTCTTATACCACAATGGAATTAAGGAAACTGAATTAATATTTAATAACCATTGAATCAAAGAAGAAACCTGAATAGAAATTGGAACATGCTTCAAAGTATATAATAATGAAAATGTTTTATATCAAAACTAGCACTATTGTGCATATATATTTTAAAAAATAGGTTGAAAATGAATGAGGAGTTGGGAAAATAAGGCAAAATAGAGTTCAAGAAATTAGAAATAAGAAAATAAAGAACAGAAATTACTATGATAGAAAAATTTAATTTCAGAGGATTGAAAAAAATGGAAATTTTTTGAAAACCTAATAAAATATATAAACCTTTGATATGATTGATCAGACAAAATGTGTAAAGGTATACATAACAAAATCAGGAATGAAAAAAGATAATATTGTAACAGATACTTTAAACATTAAAATGTTAATTAAAATATAATATGAAAAAAATTCTGATGTTACTCTAATAGAAAAAGATAGTAGAAATAAATTACAATATATAATATACATATGAAAATAATTAAAAATATATATAATAGATAATTCCTAGAAAAATGAACTTGCCAAACTGACCCAAAAAGAAATAGAAAATCAAAAGTCTTAAAAATATTTTTTTATTTATTTGTAATTAAATTTTTTCCCACAAAGGAAACTAAGATGGTTTCACTGGCACATTCTACCTAATATACAGAGATGATAATGATAATGATATTGGTTTTACACAGATTCTTCCACAGAAAATGTATATCTCCCCATCATTTTCTGAGTTTATCTTAATGTTGTCCCTAAAACCCAACAAAGACATTTTAAGAAATGAAGATTACAATACACTCTCATTCATAAATAAAATATCACAAAATACATCTAGGGGCCATTGAAAGGAACATACATCATAAACAAGTTAGTTTTACTGCAGGAATTCAAGTTTTTTGTTTAATATTAGGATAGTAATACGTGGAATTCACCACATTAAGAGAAAAAAAGAAAAATCATGTGATCATGTATAATAGAAAAAAAACTATAGTAACTAGGAACAGAATAGAACATAATTCCATAATTCTGATGAGCACCTAAATTTTTTCTCCATCTCTAATCACCAGATGCTATGGTTGTATACATAGACAATTACACCTAAATATGAAAGATAGAAATATCAGATTTCACAAAGTATCTTAGGAAATATCTTCTCTAAGCAGGCCACAAAACTTCTAACCATAGAGAAAAGATTGATAAATTTTCTTACATTAAAGTTAAGACATATGTTTCTGAATGGCACAATTAGAAAAGTTAAAACACTCTAATAGAGGAGAAGATAGTGGCAACGTGTTGCTAATAAAGAGCTTATATCAATAACATATACAGAATTTCTATAAATCAGTTGAGAAGATGGAAAACCAATGAGAACTGGGCAAACAGACTTCAGAAAAGAAGAAATCTAAATGGACAATAAATATAGGCCAAAAAGGTTCTCATGAAATTTAAAATCACAGTGATCAGTGGCTTGGATCTATTACTACAGAAAAAAATAAAATGGCAATACCAAATCTGGGGTAAGGTGTGTGACAACAGGCACTCATCCATATCATCATAGCTGGTATGTATATAATTGTTCTAATTACTCTGGAAAACAGTTTGGCATTACCTAGTTAAAAAGGCAGGTATAATTATGATATAATGTTACTACTTTATTATAATATCCTTACCCTACTGCAACAAATGCATTTGTACATTATCAGACAAACAAAAATAATCATAGACTTATGATTCATAATGGTCCCTGAATAGAAACAGCTCAAATACCCATGAACAATAAATAAAATTTAAAAAGGAAAAAAAGTCATGGTATATTCACTCAAATGTATATTCTACAAGTATAAGAACAAAAAAAGTACAGCTACAATCAACCCAGTAGACAAATCTTAAAATCAAAAGGTTGAAGGAAGGACGTTAAACACAAGAGAATTCATATTGTTTGATTCCATTTACATAAACTTTAAAAATAGGCAAAACTAAAATAATGTGTTTAAGAATGAAGATTCAGGTGGTAAAATTATAAAGACAAACAAGGGATTAATGAAAATATCAGGATATGGAGGAAAGTATAGCTGTGATTGAGTAGTAATATATTTTTCCTTTTACTAGGATATGATTACAGGAATCTTCTCTTTATAATAATTTGTTGAGCTGTACTTTAATGTTTTATGCACTTTCAAATACTATTTTTTTAATTTTTAAAGTAAACTTTATTTCAAATTCAAAAAATAAAATAGTAGACAAAAGGCAGCTTAATCATTTATGCAAGCATTACTCCAAAAAATTCTGTCCAGGCACATTTTTTTTTAGGAGGTACTGGGAAATGAACCCAGGTCCTGGTACATGGGAAGCAAATGCTCAACCACTTGAGCTACATCCGCTTCCCATGTCCAGGCACTTGTGTGTGTGTGGAGGGGGGCGTTGGAACTGGAACTGGGGGGAAGGTTGCGGAAGGGAGGAAGTGAACACTGGGGATTGGTGGGATGGTGGTTCAAACTACAATGTTGGGAATGCTCTTTTGGAAACAGGGCAAAGTAGAGTTACTAATTTGGGGCGTAGGATGTGGGGGGCATTCGGGTCAGAGTGCACCTGGGGCAGGCTTCTAGGGAGTGTGTGAGTGTTCATCCTGACATTGTTTCTCAAAATACCTAAGAAATAGATGCACAGTTATACAAACTATGTATTCACATCAAGTGTGGAGTTGTGTGTGTATGTGCACGTGTATGTAGTATATGCCAAACCATCACAAATATCAGGTTCCAAGAAATCATGACATAAATTTTAACCAAGACTGTTTTATTTGGACAGTTCTTGAAGGAAGGAAGGAGTGATTGAGTTTGCAACATAGGAGATGCATATTCTTTCTTTTCAGACATGGCTTATTTCAATAGTTAAGAAATGTTCCTCCTACTCACAAACTCCTAGTTCCTCTAAGAGAGGTCTTCCCTTGATGCTTTGATTCCAATATAGGGAAAACATTATGTCCACACCCTTCACCAACAAAAGTGCCTAGTCTCCGTGTTTTGGACTTCTCCCAGCTTCTTACCCTTTTAGTGCTAAATGGTTCAGCTTATTTTGTTTGCCTTCTTAACATCTTTGTGACCCCATTGCCCTAATTCCAATCCAATTGTCATTCTTAGTTCAAGTCCTTATCACCTCCTATATTAATTTCAACAATGGTCTCAATACTTATCTCCCTGACTCTATCTCTCTTTATTGCTTAAATATACTACATGGTGATAGGAATTATTTTATTAATATTAATAATAATATCTACCATTCATTAAGCTTTACTATCCCAGAATCTGAGCAAAGTATTTTTATTCTTCCTGTTATTGAATCTTTATTTAATCTGTATATCATCCCAATTGTGCTGTTATCATTTTCTGCATTTACAACTGAGGAAAATGAGGCAAAGAAATATAAATTGCCCAATTTCACACAGCTGGTAAATGATAGAGCAAACCCAAAGCTTATGCTTTTAAATAGTATGCAATATATCCTCACTGCTTACAAAGGAAGAGAAAATAGAATGCTTTTCTGTGACCAGCACTCTATAGTATTCATAATCCTCCATGTTCTGGCTTCTGTCTGCTTACAGATCCAGCCCTGTCTCCAATCACATCCTTTTAGATGAGTGGTTTATTCCAAATCCAAATCATAAACTCCTATGTGCTTTTGTAGCAACTCCTTTCCCACCTATCCATCTCATATTAGTTGTCCAATTAAAACATCATCTCTCTATCAAGGTCTCAACATATGTGATCTCCTCTGTGAAACCTTCATGGACATCCCTGTCAATAAGAATTATTTTTCATTCCACTGTCCTTCTATAACACTCTAACAATGCCTCTATAGAACATAGTCTAAGTTTTAGGATCATAATTTATGCATACGTCATCACCTGGGTGGCCTACAATAGCCTCCATGATCTGGTCCTTATCTACTCCTCTACCCTCCAATTACACCCCACACCCATTCCATCTATTGGATCCCACCTCAGTGGCTTCTTGCTGATCCTCCAGGGTGGGTCAATTACACTCTGTTCCTTAGTTTGAATGTACTTCTTCAACACCCATCTTCCTACCCCTATAACCTGCTTCTCCTATAAAATGTGATTCAAACATTCATTTTCAGGCCAGCCTTATCCCAAAACTAGGACTGGATACCACATGCTAGCTATAGATTCTTAGGATAATTTGTTTTATTCCTTCAAAGATATTTATCACAGCCTGTGTAAATTACACTAATTTTTGGAAATATTTCTTTAATGTCTTTCTGCCCCTGAGACACTGTAGCTCCATAAGAATAAAGACCACATTTTTCCCTTTTTAAATTTAATTCCCTGTGCCTAGCCCATGTCAGGTCCATAATAATGGATCAATAAATATTTGTTTAGTGGTCAGTTTCTTGTGGACATGGACAATGTCATTTTTTTTTAGTAACTGCCACAAATATAGGGGCTCAATTATTGATTTTCTTAATGAAAGGTGCACACTGTCTAAAAATTCAGGTAAGTTTTAAGCAGAACAGAACTGTTCTTTTATAGATTTAAAACCAATTTGATATCCGTTCCTCTCTAAGTAATGGAAAATATGCAGGCCTATCTAAATGGGCTAGGACTATCTATCTAAATGCTGTTACATAGAGGACAATCTTCATGTATCAGCTTTTATTTATCCTGTTTCAGATATGCCACTTCTAGTAAAGAAACAAAGCTTATGCAGCATTCTATTTCTCTTTTTATCCAATTTCCTCCATTCTGTTTTTATCTTCCCTTCATATATTTGCTAATGTCTGCCTGTTTCCCTTTTCACTGTCAGTTACTCAGCAATATAATCTTTAATACATTGAATAATTCTAATGCCTTCCTTACCTAACTTGCAGCACCCACTCATATATTACAGGATTTGTGCCTCTGACATACTTGTGTTAAAACTTTTTTTTGTCATGCTGGTTTCTCCACTTGTCTCTATCACCTGTCTTTTCCCTTTTTGTCCCTCTATCTTTTCTGTCAGCTGGTGTTTAACTAATATTTTGCAGTCCTTTCTACCTTTCAGAAAAATCTACAATGCTTTGCTAGGAAATTGGTCAAGTGTGCATTTCTAAATAGCTAAAACTCAGTTATGGGAGTTTTAACTCAAGGTCCCAGAGTGAAACTTGGAAGTAGAGTCACATGCTCTTAAAATGTCCCTGGGTGCTCTCTCAGGTTCACCCATAATTCTTGGGCAGGGATTTCTCCCATTGTTCCAATTTCAGTGGTGTTTTTCTTTTCTTTTTTAAATTAGGTTTTCATGTGACATCTCCTTTCACAAGCCAAATAGCAATATTTGACTGGAGCCTATGCCTCCTTTATACCTTTTTTTTTTTTTTTTTTCTTAAAAAGCTATGAGTTTCCTGCACTGACATAGAGTGAATCAACTAACACTCTAGTAATTTCAGGATAAGCTTGATTTTTAAATTTTCAAGGGAAGAAGAAATGATCAGAAACATTCTAATAAATCCAGTCCCTCTAGGACTAAAGATATCAAATGTTTTAATGATACAGTGGGGAAATAAACACGAGCCAAAACATTTTCAACCCTTAGGAAAGCAATTAATAATTATTACTTATGACCAAATTCTGAGTTTTGAAGACATCACAATATAGGAAAACAGATAAAATATGATTAAAATATGAGCAAAGAAGAATATATAGGAGCCTCTGACAAAATGAAGCTAATTGTCAAAGAATGGAAAAACTCAAAATTTATAATTCACATGAAATCTAAGCTAAATGAAGGATGCATGAAAAGTCATAATTATATTGAGGAGATCAAAAATGCTAGTCAGCATGCACTGAAACTGAGAACAAGCTGAACTGCACCGAGCAAGCAGGAATCACTGAGCACTTTGAAAGAATAGGAAAATTCAGCAAAGTCGAGAGTTATGCTACCCTCTCCTTTTCCTCTTCATCCTCGTCCTCCCCCATTCCACCTCTTCATCTCCTTCCCTGCTGCCACCCTTCTCCTTTTCCCTCTTTTCCTCTAATACTTCTTTCCTCCCTCTCCCTTCCCCTCTAACTCTTCTTCTTGTTCTTGTTCTTTCTCTTACTGTATCTTTGTTTTATACTGATCAAAATTTTACAAAGATTCCTTCAGTAACTTTCAGGCAAATATTGTTTTCCTAATTTATTGAAATGGTTTAATAGTCGAGTATTAGGTCTTTCTTTTTGGTCCTTTGTTGATTACTATATCATCAGTTAAAAATGAAGCCAGTGGTGGCAATTAGCTTCATTTTCTCTATGGGTAATATCTCAATTGATAAGCTTATATCCTTTTCTATTTCATATTTTTTGGAATAAAATCCTTTTCAGTGATCAATATATGGCTTGTGACAAACTTATGCTATTGTTGTATTAAATTGCTGTAGATACTTAATGAATATTAAAAAATCAAATCAAATTGATTCACTCAATCTTTCATCTAAGAAACCTGGAAGTAAATATTGCAGATATCTCATTTCCTAATCTTGCAAATAAGACTTATTTCTTCTAAAATTCAGTTTAGATTATAGCTTCTCTAATAATTTCATTGTAATTTATTATTTTAAAAACATATGATTTCAAAATAAATACTGTAAAAATACAGGGATACTAAAACCCATACTGTACATAACTGGTAGATCTTTCAAAATATAAACAATTTTAATCTCATTTGCTCAGTAGCTGCAGTGGATGAGATATTTACTCATTATGTTTTGTCTTCACTGGGGCTAATATGGTGACCTGATGGGCAGTTGGACAACTCTAAAAATAGCAAGAGCCCGGAAATAAGATGGATGCAATGACATAATATCCAGAAGTCATAAATTTTGGTTGGTATGTGGGATGCTGTCTGAGAGAAGAAAATAGGGAAGATTCTACATTTAAGGGATAGATAAGAATTCAGTATGCCAAACAGGCATTTCTGATGTGTGAAATCTATGACAAAATATTGGAACCCATTAATTTATTGACTGATTAGTGTAAGAAGAAACTGGGTACCAAGCAGGCATGAAGGGAAATAAGCTAAGATCTATTTTATCTGTTTTTGTGTGAAATGAAATAACCCAGAGCTTCGCAAGTTAAGCTGTCCACACAACTATTATGTGGCAGAGTGTGATACCAATCCACATCTTCTGACTCAAAAGCCCAAGTCAAAATCACTTGAATCAACTGCCTACCTCCACTTAACAGGGGCAACAGCATCAAGAACAGCAATTATAATCTCTTTTAATGAAAGCAAACTCTTTACCAATCATTTTATAGATTCCATGTCAATCCTTATTCGACTCTGTATGATGTATAACCTTATACCCATTTTAAAGATAAAGAAACTGAGGCCCAGATAAGTTAAGAACTAAACCCATTATCACCTCATTCCATGGCAAAAGTTCCTAATCACTAATAAATGTCTCCAATTAGGAAATGTCCAGATTGGAATTTGAGGGCAAGTCTGTTATAAAAATGCAATTTTCAGTAGTGCCATTTATCATGCTCTTCCTTTAGTGTGAATTTCCCTGGCTATCCAAGTGACTAGGATCATCGGAAAACAGAAGATAATTTTTCACTCAGTAGTTTGGCAAACTCTTTTTAATGATAACACTCAGTGTAGTAAAGTATAAGAAAATGAGTACTTTAACATTTTGCTAGAAATGTAAGTTTATGAAATTATTTTTGTAAAAATCATGTGAAAGTATCCACTGGAATTTTTAAAAATATCTATATTCTTTGACAGAAATAATTTTTAAAGACTCTTTCTGGAGTAAGAAGGTAAAGAGCTGTAAAGACATAAAAGAAATAGTTTTTTATAATAATATTTATATATGACTTTGCAAAATATGCAAATTGCAAAAAATAGAAATACAGTAAATGCTAATTGATTGGAATATAGTCAAACAAATATATGGAATATTGGGTAGCTATAAAAAAGAACAAGGCACTGAAGGATAACAATTTCCCTACACCAATTTTTTTTCTTAGTAACATGAAATAATACAAAGAAAATTAAAAATGATAAATATTCCTTAGCAAAAAGCCTGGAAATGGAAAAGAAACATTTCATCTAATTGTGAAATTTTAATGTACTTTTATTTTAAAAATCCTTATAGTGTTTGAGGGAGAAACATGGAAAATTAACTACAGAATTAAATCAGGTGAAAGCATGAATCTGGTGTAATAGGACATGAAAAGAAGGAAAGGAGAAAAAATGTTATTTATTTTGTCTAGGAGTAGAAACATAGAGTGATGCTTTGTCTTAACAGTACCAAAATTTACAAAACTAGAATAATTTAAAGAGAGGGATGCTAATATAAAGATAAATAAGAGGATCATTTGAACTAAATGGATAGATTTTAAACAAAGACCACATTATATAAAATAATTTAATATGGTATATGACAGATGAAGTCATTTGAAGTATGTGGAGAAGACAGACTTATTCCATATGGTTATTTCTTAAATATAGAGTTATATTATATCATAAGTCAATTCTAGGTAGATGACAGAGATAAATAATAACAATAGGACCTTTGAAAAATAGAGGTATTTAAATAATTATTGTTTCTGGAGAAAGAACCTAAATTTAAATGTACTGGAAGAAATTATAAGAAGAATATAATACATGTTTAAAAGCAATAGCTGCTATTATTTTTAAAAGTGTAATATGAGAAAGTTTACCATTAATAAAATATATACAGAATAAAACAAGCTTATATAATTTCTTGCTTATAAATGTGCAAAGACAAAAATCAAAACTATTCAGTCAGCGTGATAATTCATGCACGACTGGAAGGTAAATTAGTATAATCACTTAGGGGAAAAAAATGTCAGTATGTAGCTAATAGGGATTGAATTATGTCTCCCAAAATATGTTCAAGTCCTATACCCCAATCCCATAAATGTGACCCCGTCTGGAAATAGGATATTTGAGGATGTTATTAGTTAAGATGAAGGCAAACTGGATTAGAGTGAGCAATTAATACAACATGTCTGGTGTCCTTCTATGCCGAAGAAATTTGGGTACAGTCAATAAAAGAGAGACAGAGAACAAGACAACTGCGTGACAGAAACAGAGATTGAGTTATACTGCCTCAAATCAAGGAATGCCATAGTTTGCCAGCCACCAATCAGAAGCTGAGGAAGAAGCATGGATCGGACTCTTTCCTTTCAGAGGAAGCATTGCTCTGTTAAATCTTGATTTCAGACTTCCATGCACCAGTACTGTGAGAAAAAAAATTTCAACAGCAGCGTTGGCAAACTAAGACAATAACAGAGATTTGGCCTATTAGCTCCATTTCGTAAACACAATAGTGCTTTGCTCTAGAAAAAAATTTTCTGTTCCGATTGGGGCGGGGGCGGGGGGGGGGCAGGAGGGGACACAGTAATTTGAAAGAAATAAAAATTAACTATATAAATATCCAACATAGAATAGTTAAGTACATTATGATATAGCTACCCATTTGAACACAATTTACTCCAAACCATGATATTTTAAGCAGAAATATGCTTATATTATAATGCTATTAAAAATGAAATAAGATTTAGAATTTATATGTGTGTGTGTGTGTGTGATAAACTAAAATACTCTCTAGAATTTTACCAAAATATTATCAGTGGTTACCATTTTGGAATGTAGGATTATGATTTCATTTTCATTTTTCTACTTTTCTGTGTTTTCCAGACATATCATGTGAGTGACTAACTTTCATAACAAAATATACAAAATTCTTAATGTTTAAGTACCATTTTCTGTCAGCATTTATTCATATCATATAGGAGCATCTTTTCAATTTTTGAGCACAATATACTACTCCATAATGGAGGATTTCTGTCATAAAAGCCTTACAACGATCTCACCAATAATATCTTGTAGTTTAAAGGTCTGATCTTCAAAGTTTATGATTTTAACAAATAATTGTAGATTATGCCATAAGGATTTGATGCATACAATATATTATGCCTTCTGTTAAAATTTTTTGTAAGCTATTACTTCTTTCATTACAATTAAGGTTAAGAAATATTGTCATCTATTTCCTGAATTCCTGCCAATAGAAACTATTTTACATTTTTTTCTGAGTATTGTCCTTGTTACTTGGATTTAGATAATTTTCTTTAAAAAACTGAGCATTCTAGAACTCAATTAGGAAACAATTTAACACAAAACATGGATTAATGTACCTAATTGTTATGGTCTCATTCAAGGTAGACTTTTCACTCCCCAACCTTTTTTAATTGAGTTTCACTCTAGCATATCATCGTTGTAGAGAAAAGATTCCAAATAGCAATATTATGATTCTCTATTTATATGGGTTAAATCTAACTGAATATTTGGAGCTACAGCTCTAAAATACCTGTTACATTTCAGGACACTCAAAAGTTTCCTACAAATTATATTATAAGAACCAAAATGGAAGAAAACCTGTTCCCAAGGGTTTAGGAATAGAAAGCTTGATTGAAAGAATGTAGAAGGAACCAGAAATTAAATTTAAGCCAGTGAAAGAATAGAAGAAATTAATGAAATATTTTTAAAGAAGATTGGAAGCAATGGTTATTTGGAAAGAAGAAAGTGAATGCCGTGATGATTAATAGTTTCTTGAGATAAAATACTTTATAAATACTTTTTAAAATGAATTGTTTTGCAAGTGGTATCTTTTCAGACATTTTAAAGATATGATCAACTCTTTTATCTTGGGAAATAAATTTAAAATATTGTAAATAGTCTTACTTTATATTTTTAATACCAAAAGACTAGAGCTCTACAAACAAAATAACATATATGCATACATTTAGGAATATGATGTACAAATTTACAAAACTGACTACCTATTTCCTCCATAACCAAAATAATGCTTTGAATTATTCGCTTTTATGTCTGTTGAAATACATTCCCAGGTCTAAATAGTGTCTTAAGCAATAATTTTACTGACCAAAGAAGAGATATAAAGTGGAATTGAATTGAAAATTTGATAAAATAGCAATTTAACACACAATTATAATAGCTAGTTTCTATTTGAGAAGGAAGAGGGAAAACTTTACATATGTAGTTATAAGAATCTTTAAAGAAAACATCAACCCTCCATCATTAAGTCTGGAAAACTCTTTAGAACAAGACCCAGGGAATTTGTAGAAATATTTCAAGAGGCTAAATACAAACTTATCAAAGACCAAGGGAAATTACACTCACTAAGTGTCCTTTGAGGACACTCACCATTCTAGAACTCAACAATTTTTATTCCCCTAATCCATTGAGAGATGTGAATGATGATATTAAAAATGGCATAAAAAGCAAGGCCATTCTGCTATATTGCTGTACTTACATTTTAATTTAACTGGGGCATTAGTAAACTGACCAATGAATATTTGGAAGCTTTATTGGTATTTACGACATTTACTGTAAGACAATGATTGAGATTTTTTAAAGTAATCATGGAAACCATTTAATTCCATGGTTCTTAGAGAGACAATGATATGTGCATAATAAGTGAGAGCAATTTTGGAAAAACTGTCTACATTTGATTATTTATTTTTGTTTCAGAGGATTGCCTCTATATCTTCCCTAGTATAGTACAACACATGAGCCCTGCAGAAAACTAATCTAATGAAATTCATGCTACTGTATTGTATAATGTAGCTACATTAAGAATTACTATCACAATATTATTTTTAGTTATATGATAAAAGGAAAAGTATTGTAATTTGACAGTAAGCAACCTAAAGGAAATCTCTGGTCATGCATTCCAGAAAATACTACAGGAAAAAGAATTTGAAGATTGTTTAGAGAAAATCCTTCACATGAGTACAGTTGAAATATATTTAACTTATAAATTTTTTATTATAAATTAGAACATTTATTGTTATGCTAATCTTAATTGGATGGATTGTTAAGATAAAATGGTCAAGTAAGAGGTAAGTCAATACAAAAGAGTTTAAAGAAAAAAATGTATATTTTTACAATGTGAGAAAACCTTGACTATGAGGTAGTAAATCAAGGTTGTTGAGAACTAAATTCTAATTAAAGACACACTGATGAAGAGATACCAAATGGCTAGTGTGATTATACAAATGCAATTTAATCTTTTCCAGCTTGCCACAAAAATTTAAGTATCCATGTAATGAATTTAAAAACTTTGAGAATCATTTGTATAAAGCTAGTGGTAAAGGAATAGAATAGGAGAAATCCAGAGAACAATGTGGAAAATATAGTTATAACCAACAAAATTAAGTTGTCCTTTCTTGAAGAATTTGGCTAAAGGAAAGTCTACATTTTCAAAGGCGTTTCAGTGACTAGTCTCAGTAATATGAAAATAAATGAAATAGCAAGAGCACAAGAAAATTGTACTATAACCAAAACAGTATAAATGCGAAGACAGAATTCAGCTATCAAAAGCCAGACACACTACACAAACACACACAGAAATGAGAGTATAGAAGAAAGGGACATTTTGGTGTCAAACACCAGCCATGAATTAACTGGTCTTATTAATATTAATTAATATCATCAGGGTAGCTTTGTAATAGAGTACCATCCCGAATTTAAATATATCCTAGAGGGTCATGGGGGGATATTATGCCAACTTTGTGACATTCCAATTGCTAACTACCTGGGGAAATTACTGCAAAATGCACAGACATGGAAATTACAACTTGAAAAAGAATTTATATTTTTACCCAACTTGACTCCAGAAAAAGTTTGAAGCTGCCAAAATTTAAAGTGTATTTTACAAGGACAGCAAATGTAAGGACAACTCACATCACTGGGTGATGGGTTAATAAAGATCAATAGTGTGATAATTTGAGGCTTTTGTGGCCCCCAGAAAATTATTTTCTTAAATTAATATATTCCTGTGGGTGTGAACCTATTATAGACAGGACCATTTGATTAGATTCAATTAAGAGCCATTTGATTAGATTACCTCCTTAAGGCATAGCCCAGGGTAGGTCTTAATCCTCTTACTGGAGTCCTTTATAAACAGGATGAATGCAGAAGAGACAAATTCTCCATAGGAGAGAGAGAGAAAAGAACAAAGAGCTCAGAGATGAACCCACAGAAGCTGAAGGAGAAAGCCACAAGAGGAAGAAGCTGAAATCAATGGATCCTGGGAGACAGAAAGCCACAGAAGGAGCAGCCAGAAACTGAATGCTTGACCTGATGCCTTGATTTGGACATTTTTCTAAGCCTCAAAACTGTAAGCTTACAAGTTAATAAATCCCTATTGTAAAAGCCAGCCCATTTCTTGTATATTGCCATGTAGCTTTTAGCAAACTAAAACAAATGGGAAGTGTTTTATTAAAAGAGAATCTTTTCTGACCATAGTACTTTAGACACATAATGCTTAAAAGAAAAGAGTCTTCAGGTCAAGCCAGGTGGTGATTTTTTCTTCTTCTCATTTATTTCCATCCATTCACATCCTCCTGACTCTCTTCTCTTTCTCCCATTTCCTTGACTTTTCCTTTTTGTTTCAAATCCTCTCTTTTTCACTCCCATTTAATTCACAGATTAATTACAATTATTAATTGCATTTGTCAAACAATATTCCAATGAGATAAACCGGGTATGCTTGATTATGAATAAATGAAGCAATAAACTAGGAACCAAAGTGACCGAATAACTGAATCAGTATCTACTCACAAGCTTGTTTTTACAAAATAGTCAAAAGAATTGAAACTTCTGTTTGTCTTTTTTTAAAACATCAGAGTGTTTTAACAGTGGATTTACTCTAGTGAATCCTTAGCAATCAAAAAAAAATCTTCTAGAATTCTCCAAATATCACCTGAGTATTACAGATGTATTGGAAATATTAATAAATCTTAAACTGATGGGAACAATGAATTCTACTGAGTCCTAAGTTTTCCTTAACGAGTTTTAAAAAACTGTTATTTGCCACTTCCTCTGGATATCTCCTATTCTACCAATGATATATTTTATTGCTTTATCTTGTTAAGGTCTATCAACACTGCAGCTTCCAAAACAAAATGTCTAAAACCAGGCAGAATGTACTGACTGCCCAATTTATTTCTTGCCCTTGAATTCTCACAGTCCAAATAAGTTGAGGTTTATGGCCAAGTGTAATCATTGTTGTTCCAATATGCAAATTTAAAAGTAATTTCACTAGTGTAGCAAAAATGCAGTGGCACATGAAAGGCTAATATTGAATACTATACACTTTAGAGAAAAACATTGCTAAGTGATAGCAATATATGGCTACTGACCATTTGGAAATTGATCCTTGATATCTTTCTCTCTCTCTCTCTCTCTCTCTCTCTCTCTCGAAGCATGAAATTTTTTAACTCTTTTTTTTTTTTAACTCTTCAACTTCCACCTCATCCCCACTACCTGTTAGGAAACAATAATTGAGATGTAAGGGCTACAGGTGATTTTAGAAACCATCTTGACCAAACGATTCCTTTCCAGATGTATACAGAGTTGCCAACAGACTTGCTATCCTAAGGAAAACAATTTATACAAAATATTTAAAAATTACTATATACACCCACATATACATATATACAGATATGTATATTTTAAAGTACTAGAAGGAAATACTGTGCAATGTTTATATTATTATGTTTGGATATTGTAATTTGAGGTGATTTTTATTTTTTAATTCATTTTCATTTTATCATTTCCCTAACTTTATTTCATAATTATTAACTTTTTTCATATTAAAATAATAAGTATGTATTCCTTTGAGTTTTTTGTTTTCTTTCAGATCTGAATTGCCTGACTAATAGAACTAGACTTTTATATTTTGTATTCTTAGCTTTATATAAATATTTCTAATGTTTTATCTCATCTTATCATAATAATCATCATCATGATTATCATTACTATTGAAGTACATAGATAATGATCTTCATAATTGCAAAGTATTCTAAATATTGTTTCTAGTGTTATCAAAACAGAACACTCAAATCAAGCTTGGAGGACTCTAATTGTTGATGTCAAATGGAAACCAATGGATACAGTTTAGTAACTGAATTTATATTTAATGAACAGCAAGATTATTTCAAGGTAAAACATAGTTGGCTATTAATAAAAATGGCCAGTCTTTCTTCCAAAATATGCAAAATAGTTTATATTATTTTCTCTATTTTTATCAAAGCATTTTTCTGTGTGTGTATGAGTGTATGTGTATGAATTAGTGGCTAATTAAGGCACCTGGATCACTACCTTGTTAACATATCATATACATTTGCCTATATGTTAATAGACTAAGGTCAATAACCTACATATGGCCTTGCTTTTTGTCTATTTTTACAAGACAGACTGTGTTTAATCATTCCACGTTATCAAGGTTCAAGATAAGCTCTTCTACTTAGTATTAAAATAACAACTTCTATTTTTTTTCCCCTGATTGCGTTGCACCAAGACTTTGGGTCTTAGAACATGGTGGCCCTGGATTTGAATCTTAACTCTGCCAAGCACTAGATATGACATATTGTTCTCTCTCTGAGACTCAGGTGCATCATTGGAAAAAGGGTGCTGATTATGGCATGTTGTATTTTCCAAAGTTAGCTACAGTGTTCTATCCTGCATGCTCTTTGTGACCCTGCCATTTGCACATGAAAAAACAGAGTTCTTCTCCAACTCCTTGAATTTGGGTAGGTCTTTAAGTTCTCTGACAGATTACCAGCTTTAGATGAAGCCCTCCTTTGGCCCAGCAGCTCCTGCTTCTTGCCTCTGGAAAGTCAGTCATGGTGTAAGATGTTTAACTACCCTAAGATCACTTTGCTCTGAAAAACCAAAACCACATCGACAAGATAAGATTCTGCTTGGAGAGAGAGGCCAAGGACATTAGGCAACTAAATAAAGGTTGCTGTTTTCAACCACTAACTCTTGTTTTGGAGGAAAAGCTAGATGATACAAGTGTATTACTAACTAATTAAAATTGAAAATATATTTTATAAAATATATTTATTTCATTTAGTAAATGTTGATCTCTTCTGAGTACACATTGATGATTTTATTTTTCTGGGTTGAGATATCAGGATATAGGTGGAACAATTGAATATGAATGAGTTTTAATTGAAAATTAGAATAATAATTGGACATTTAATAGAAGCTCTTTCTATGTTTACATCAAACCTGTGGTATTATCTTGTTGAATGCCCTTGTTTCACAGCAAAGGGAATTGTTTAAGAGATGGAAAATGACTTCCTCCAACCTAGGATCAAAAACTTACAAGTTCTGTTTCTCAGGTCTGTGCTCATTCCATTTCAAACTTATGTCCTTACAATATTGTCATTTTTTTTGTCATGTTTCCTATGCTATTATTCTGCTTCTTTAACAACATTTACTACCATTTTTAAGTATTTTTAAATAAGTGAGCCATTTGTATAACATACAGACAGGTTTCACACAAAAATAACCACAATAGCATCAAACTTGCAGAAGTTGAATTAAATAAAAATTAGATTAAAAATTAAATAGTAGAGAGAATATAAATGCTAAGTGTTGAGAGGCATTATAATGGATATCTTTAAATCGGGCATTCCTATCCTCCTCTCAACACCTCAATTCTGTCTGAGTAAATGGGAAAATGGGAATAATTAATTTTTTTTCAAAAAGTAATGTACTTTTCACAAAAGAGATATAAGTGAGGAATTAAATCTCAAACAAAATAAAAAGAGGTATCCACTATATGTTGCTTTCACTGTGATTTATAAGTTAAGAAAGATTCATTTAAATGAACAGAAATAAGGAATGGATGCAGGTCCAGGAAGTAGAATTAAATGCTATGGTACCTAAACAGCCTCAGTTTCCTTGAAGTGGAGGCAAAAAAAAAAAAAAAAAAAAAAAAAAAGTCAAATTCTTGTATCAAATTCTATTTGGGCACAATTTTTTTTTTTTACTCTAATGTTTTCGTGTTTGGTACTTATCTATGTTTCACAATTTTTTGGACAAATGACAAAAACGAAAGCCTTTGCTCTTCAAGTGACCCAGAACAGTTCCTTAAGAATGTGTTGTTCCTTATTGTTATATATTTTGAAGATTTTTTTTCTTTCTATCTAAATGTCAAACCTTGTTATAAGGAATGTGGCAAATCTGTCTGACAGCCACAGTGGAATAATAAACTGTGTGCTTAGATGCTCTTACTACAATTGACACTTCCTTACCACTTCAGAATTTGAGTGATGTACCAGCTTCTCCACCCCATATTAAAGCATTCTCCTGCACTGTCATTCATATTGTACAACCACAGAGTATATGTGATCTTAAACCACTGTGTTGAACTGTCATCCTTTCCTCCATTCACGTGGACTGCTGGTTGAAAGAAAAAATGAAAGCATCTGCAAAAACCAACTAATATATTAGAAAATCACTTAGAAAACTACAGTTTTTAAATTAATATTAGCCATGTTTTTATTTAAAACTTTGTGTCCAGAGTACCATAATGCCATTTATTTCTGCTATTTGTATATGGTATAGATATGACAT
Organism: Tolypeutes matacus; assembly: GCA_026826555.1. Classification (NCBI taxonomy): domain Eukaryota; kingdom Metazoa; phylum Chordata; class Mammalia; order Cingulata; family Chlamyphoridae; genus Tolypeutes; species Tolypeutes matacus. Next base: position 9,475,654 of record JAKSZT010007815.1, on the reverse strand, counting down.
GGCTAAAGATAAGAACAAGGATATGGCATCTTTGTTTATATTTTTACTAAACATATCTTTCTGCATCCTAAGAATTCAGATAACCTTACTACCTAAAACGTATGGACAAAATGTAAATTATAGAGCCAGCGTTCAGTGGAAAAATACAAAAGAGAAATACCATGTTTCTAGAAAAAAAAAGAAGAGGGGAGGGAGACAGATAAGCATAAGAGAATGTCCAACTCTACTTCCTTATCAGGGCTTGCTAATGCTAAAAGACCATGTTTAAGCACTGTTTTTCCTCCATGAAACACTGAAGAGTGAGAAACTTACAGCAAGGTCAGAGTAAAGAAGCTTCCAACTACGAGGGAAGACACTGACAATGATTCCAGCTACCTTCTGCTTGGGCTAAAATAGAAATTAATGAGGAAGCTCATATAAGAACGTTATTAGAGAAGGTGAAAAACGAAGACTGTTTTGAAAGATATATTTTTAGGTATATAGAAATAAATGAATTCAGGAAGGTTACATGTCTTTTATGAGTCTGAAATTTTCAGACAACTTTGCCTCAACTGACTTTCTTAAATTTGTGCATGAAAAACTCTGAAGTATTTTAATATTTTAAATGTCAGATTCGTTATCCATATTTCTATTTTGTTTCCTGTTATGAATGCACTCTAATTAGTCTGACTTCCCCTTTGTCGGGCAGAATTGGCATAGAAAAGACAACCTAAGTAAATTAAGTTCCTTCATCAGTAAAATGGGTCAGGACGGAGGGCAGGGGTATGAATGCTATAATATGCAATCCAGATGTTGTATCTACCTTAGGTGGAATGGAAATTCCATAGTGACTAAAATGGGAAGAATCAGAGGTTGAGTGAATTTGGGGAATGAGTACATAAAATCAGACACTGGGAAATGTCATCTTAATCAAGAAGTCCAAGTCAGGGAGTAGCGCCAGATACGAAAGAGGAGGTCAAACAATTGAAAGACAGGAAAGGATGTATAAGGATGAGTGAGGATGGAATCAAAGACAATTGTTCTCAATATGCCTAGAGGCTTACAGCTCATTTTTCCCATTGCCTTAGGATCTGTTCAAGTGTTCAAGCTGGATTAATGGAACACACTTTGTTGTGTTTTCTTTTGGTGTATTTGGTTTTTATTGGCAGCACTATATTGCAGGGTCATAATATGCATATCTAAATCTATATAGGCCACCTGAAGAGCCTGCCAAACAAGGCAGATCCCTGAACCCTATTCCCAGAGATTTTGATTCAGCAGGTAGAGAATCTGCCTTTTAAACAAACTTCTCAAGATTCTTTGCTCAATTTTTCCTGAGGGGAAAAAAGTAGTGTCATGAAATTAGACTAGTTTTGTATTTGAATTTCACCATGTATTAAATGTATGACTTTGGAACTCTGTTAGCCTGATTCCCATCAACTATAAAATGGGTTAAATAGTCACTGTTGCAAAAAATGTTCATGATTAAATCACCAGGCTGTATGTAAAGTACATGGCATAGGATACGGCTTCCTATACCTTTTATAAACAGAGAAGAATTAACCTGGTTTAATAAAAATAAAGTTAAAATGAGGACAAATATGGGATGTAAACTCAATTATCCTGAGCCTACCTCCTAAATTTGTGTGATTCTTTCTCTTGGATCATGTAACCTATCCCTCTACTCATTGTATTACTTGTAAACTGGAATTTTGACCTAAAGTCTTAACTAGATTCATGTTCAACATATTTGGAAACAATAAGAATGTAACAGCCTAGAAATAACATGCTTAATCATCCCTCACAATTGTTTCTCCTATTAACAATCAACCATTATGAAATTATTAGTTTATAATAAATCCCACCAATATCCACCTCCTTACTAATTCCTTCTTCCTGTTCCAGAAACTGCTTAGTTTCTAATGCAAAATAATGCATTAGAATTTTGATAGCTCTAAAAAGAGGTTATAAGATTCCAAATAATAGCATACTCATCTAACATTGTTTTCTAAGTTTCCTAGTTAAAGAGAAAATTAAAAAAAGAAAATGATCTTAAAATTCACTGAAGGCATTCAATTGACATAGATATAATTTTCAGAGATTGTGGAATCTCCTTTTTGTGGATATATAGAAAGATTCATTAATTTTGTGCTTGCATATTAGTTTGTCTCTAATAATAATTATGTGAAAAACAATCTCTAAATTTTACTTCCAATCTTATAATTTTCCATAGACCTGTTCTATAATTGTGTCATCAAATTCAGTAAACAGTTCGCCAATTTAGTGTGAAAAGTAAGTGATAGTAAAATGAAAGAATTTAAGAGTAGCTTGAAATCCTCTATGGTAGTGATTTTCTAAATAATGCAAAAGCCCCTAGGTGGATTTCAAGTGCCTTCCTGATAACCCACCAACTGAATAAATTATATACATATTTCTTCCATTCCTATTAACAAGTTATACATAATTACACATATTCTCTATCTTGCTAAAACCTACCTACCAGTTGTTTTGGTTTCCTAGGCTGCTCAAACAAATACCATGAAATGGGTCTGGTTAAACAAAGGGAATTTTTTCCCTCATGGTTTGAAGCTGTGAAAAAAGTACAAATCAAGGTATCATCAAGGAGATGTTTTCTGCCCCAAGACTGTGGCATTCTGGGCCTGGCTGCTGATTCTTTATCATTCGCTTATCACCATGGCAAGCCACATGGTAACATCTCTTGGTCTCTCCCTTCTCTTCTGGATTCCATTTGATATTCAGTTTCTTGCTCCTCTCTTTCTGTCTGAATTTCATTCTTCTAATAAAGGACTCCAGTAATAGGATTAAGACCGATTCTGTTTGGGCTCAGCCACACCTTAACTGAAGTAACCTCATCAAATAGTCCTACTTATGATGGGTTCACACACACAGGAAAGGATTAGATTTAAGAACATGTTTTTCTGGGGTACATACAGCTTCAACCCACCACATCAGTGAACTAACAAGTCAATGGTTGCTAAAATATAATATACTTAAGCTAAAATCAGTTAAGTGCATATGTGGTTGCTTTTATTGGCACTTTAAGCAAAATAGTCTATTCTAATAGAGTTTAATCGAATTAGTAGATAGTTGTTATGCTTATGTAGCATTTTTTTTCTTGAATAAAAACAAGTGTATGAGCTCATGTCTTCTAATAATATAGTTAGTTAACAATTCATTGTTACTTGGGTTACTTTTCTACTAAGAAAAGGGAAAAAGGTGGGATAGATCATTTGATTTGGCAAAAAGTAGGGAGAAAAAAGAGTTTATTGTTCCAATTTTTATTTTCAACAAATTAGTTTTTTAATAAAAGCTCCTTATATTATCAATAGTATAATCCGTATTATATAAGAATTGACGGTCTGGAATCAGGATATTTTGTCGTTGTTATTTTTTCTTTACCTGGATGTACCTCTATATTGCATTGTGAGCCTTTATTTAGGCAAATGGCTTTAATTTTCTCACTTTAAGCGTCAATTTCCCTGCAACCTGATGGAGGTTAAACTAAATGATCTATGCTTCAGAGGCACTATGTATTCACAAGACGGATGGCGTGGGGGGGGCGGGGAATAAAACTAGTTGATTAGATCAGCATATTGAGAGACTAAGGAACATCAGTAAAGTGTTGTTTTCACAGTTGTGACCTGGCTGCCAAAAGCTGCTTTCCCCTTTTAACAGAACTGCTTGATTTCAAGTTCTTGTAAATACAGCAATATTGAATCTGATTGCAAAAGCTATCCCAAATATAAACCCAATAAGCTGGTGAACGAATATAAACAGGAAACATGTAAGAAAGTATAAATGAAAATATCAAAGACAACAAACAAAACTTATTTATTACTAGTAATCCAGTGCAACACTTTCCAATTTTTATCAAAATATTATGAACATTCATAGACATTTTGGCAACAATTTAATGTAATGCATGTCAAAATTCCCCAGAAAGAGCATTAAGCTGCAACATGGAGTATCATCTTGGAACATCAGATTTTCAATGATTCTGGGATGAAATTTTTGGAATTTTGCACTCATAAAATTAAAGTTGTTGTTGAAATTGCCAATTTTGGGGGGGGAGTGGTGTCTCTATATGCTGTGAATGATGGAAAACGTCTGTACTTTTATGCCTTTGTGGAGCCTATCGGTGGAGCTAATGTCCCATAGTAAAGAAAATGTTCCTTGACATGTTCAGAGACTCATACAAATTGTCACTTTACTTACATGTAAGTTATTAAATTTTTATTATACAAAATCTACTGCTTCTCAGAAACCAATGTATTTTCTTACTAAACTAATGCTTGATTGAGTTTTGATTTACAAATATGTAACCAACAGCAGTCCCATCTCCCAACACAAAGGATTCCCTGATAATACAAAAATGATGTAAATTCTGACAAATAATTTCTGTATTTTTAATTTTTGTAACATTCTCATATAACTATTTGCAATTAGTTAATATGTTTTGAATTATAATTTTAAGAACTTTGAATGTTGGAGGGAAAACAGGAAGATGATAGCATAAGTTTTAAACCACTAACCAAAAAAAAAAAAAAAAAAAAAATGCAGAAAATAATGAAGGAAATTCAAAAGAACCTGAAATAATCAAGAATTTTGACAAACATAGCATTGTCCCTGAGGCCCCATCAGTGAAACTGACAATGATGATGATGATATCCAACAGAAGTAAATCTGTAGTAAGACTCAACAGTCTCTTCAAAAGATTAGGGTGTAGCTGTTTAATTATTTTAGATAGAGACTTTATATTCAAACCAATTCAGATAAGTCTAAACCTTGCCCAGTCATGTGAGCTGTTTTGCTGTGACATTTATAATTCAAATATACATATTAAGAACAAAAATTATTAGAAAATTATTAGAACTTTTTGTAGCTAATAATGAAAATTCTTGACTGGGAACAAAGCAAGGAAATCAAAGCCAATATATAAACACTGATGCTTTCTTTTAGGTCAGTCTCTGAATCACTTTTGAAACTGAAATATGCCATAGGAGAAATTTGGGTGAATCTTCCTGCTGTAGATAAAAACAACTATGATTTGGCCCAAAATGAAGCATTTGTGGTTTTAGTAATGTGTACTCACCAAATAACACTATAACGGCTATATTTTAATGTGCACAAAGTCATTTTGGACAATGGGAGTAAATATTTAATTTAAATTATTAACCTTATAGGTGGATGAAATAGAGACATTCATTTTTGTTGGTCAGAATGAAGAGAACTATGAAGATAGGCTCATGTGCTCATAATTCATGATGAAATAACTGATGAAGAATTTTCCAACTAGATATGTAAGCCTTTTAATGTGCACAGCATCATCTAGAAAAATACATATAAGAGCTTGCAAACTGCTAAGTCTATAGAACTGCACAGCTTGAAGACGTTACCAATCATTCCACCATTCACAAAAATCTATTTTTTTTTAAATTTTTTCAGTGTGCTCAATGGGGTAGAAATGAAGACAAAGTTTATAAAATATGGGATATTTACTTTAGGCTGAAGTATTTATTTTTAAAATAGGTAAATATTTTTGATAAAATAGGAAACTTGTTTTGTTAACCAAATACACAATTGTTTACCTGAGGGAGAGAGTTAGACTGAGTCTTTGAGATTGTTTCCATTGTTAATTTTCTTAAGGGCAAAAAGTTACCACAATGGGTAAACATCCGGATAAGTTAAATAAATACACATTCATAATTTTGACAAATAGCATCTTTATTTTGAGATTTATGTGTTAGTTTGTTGAGAGATTTTTTTTCCCCAAGTCAGGATAATTTCAAGCCAAATCTATATGGCAAATATATGAATTCTAGGGCTTTTCATGGCAAAGAATATAACATTAACAGTTGTAAAAAGGACTTGTTGACATAAAATCAAATAGTTCACTTGAATGTGATGAAAATGATAACATTTGGGGTAAAAAAAAATAGTAGGAATAATTTTTCCTACTGTGGAAGTCCTTTCATTACTTCCCTTAGGCAGAGGAAGTGCTTATTCATTGTATTGTTAAGGGTCTACTCCATGCCAGGCAACTTTATAGGGAATGCAGGATATAGAATTGATTAAAATAGATGTGGTTCTAACTCTCATTGATGATAGACAATACTACTCATAGATTCACATAATTTAAATCCAAAATTTCTTTTGTTCTTGTGTTTCCAAGACAGCATACATAAATGCTGCAAAGAAAGCATATAATTATGGGGTGGCGGAAGAATTTTCTTATAACATTTATTTAGTACTTAAGATGTACCAATTACTTTTATAAGTATTTTACACATGTTATCTCATTGAATCTTTAAAATAACCTATGGGAAAGGAATTATTTTTATCATCTCCATTTACAGATAAGAAAATTTTGTGCCAGCATGGTTCTACAACTTGTACAAGCTCACAAAACCAGTGAGTGGTACGGCCAGAATTAGAGCTCAAAACCTAAGCTCTTAATCACGTTGCCATTATCATTGTGACTTACAAGAGGAAATGTCATAGCCCAGCACTTAGATATGCAGGAATTAGAGAAAATATGGCTGGAGACATAAATTTGAAAGTCATATGTATGTAGGAGGGTATGAAAACCATGAGTTTGGATAAGACATTATTGTGGATCAGATTTAGGATACTTAAAGAGCCTAAGAAAGAGTCATGGACACCCCAATATTCCATGGTTGTATAAAGGAGAAGTCAGCAAAGGAAGCAGTAGTCATGGAAAACCAAAGGAGGTAAAATAAGGTAAAGCTGAGAAGACAAATAAAAGGAGGATTTCCTAAGTTGTCACTTGCATTTAGTGCCATGGTGGACATTAGCTACCGCTTTGAAAACATTCTCAGTGAAGAAGTAGAGGTAGACAGTTTGGAGTCGATGGAAGATTGAGCAAAAGGTTAGAAATTTGAAACTCAGCTATATGAATTGTCAAAGAGTTTGCATGCAAAAGATAGGAGACAGTCAGACCAGTAGCTGGAAGGGGACTAAGAGTAAAAGAAAGGCTTTTTCAATACTGTATTATTATACTTTAATATAAAACTAATCTAGATGACAGGGAGAAATCTAATATATAAGCAAGACAAAGCATAACCGAGAGAATAATGTTTATAAGGTACTGGAAGAGTTTGGAAGATTGTCATCATATAGCAAGCACTCAATAAAAGATAATTATCAATTTATTTTACTAATTATTATGTTATCATATAATTAAAGCAAAATATTTTACTCAGTGCATACTCTGTAATAAGCACTTGAAATAGAAAGATAAAATAAGGCAGAAACCTTTCTCAGAATAGATTTCTTCTAGTTAATGAGAGAAAAAATATATCTTAACTTAAAAATTACAATATAGCACAATACCTACAGGAGGACACAGAGAAGAACATATTTTGTGCAAATGAATCAACAAAGGTGAAAAACAGCCCAATATTTGTGAGAAGTGCAAATTATTTTTATTGCTAACTAGTGGGCACATATCAAACCCACACACCTTGGACTTTTGAGTCTGGACACTGAAATAGTAAAAGGTAGACTGGTCTTCATTGTCAAACTAAGGCAGTTGAATGCTGCAGGTAATGAGAAACTATTGATTGTTTATAAACAAGGAGCAACGGTCAGATTTGCATTTTAGAAAGATCACCCTGTTGACTGCTTAGAAGGGCATGAAGTAGGAGCTTGTTCCAATTACACAGTTAATTCCTCCTATACTTTCCTTCACTAAGCTTTAGAGACTTTGCAATGGGCTTATTTACAGCAATCACCATGGCAAAAAGCCAGTATCATTAAAGAAAAACAAAAACAGAAAAACCTAGGGACTCTCTCATGTAGTTGCGCTTTACGCCAACGTTTTGTGGAAAAAGATGCATTGCTTGACTCTCGCATTTCACAAGCCTCTGCTATCTTCTTTAAGATATAAATCACATGGCATCACCTTGAATGGAATTAATTATGAAAATCATTCTTTAAAATACTACGGACAAATATCAGAAGAATGGGATGTGTATGATAAAATTGATGTGTATCATAGCCTCCTCTTTATTTTTCTGTTTTACAGTCCTGCATTGGGATTTTAATGGATCAATATATTGCACTACTTCCCCACAGGCAAAGTCTTTTCCAATCCATCTGCCAATCCAAATGTTAAATTGTAGAAACAACCACAGAATGGCCCTCTTGGTAGCCAAACTATAGCAGTGGTTTTTCATCAAAACACAAACTATTAGTATGTAATGCAGTAGGCATCTGGTATTCAGTCTGGAAAAACAGAGCTCCAGAAATGGAGGAGAAGTGAGAACAAATGGAGAAGTATGAACACAATAAAAGATATTAAGTTCAGCATATTGTATGTCAGTGTTTCTTTCAAGAAGCAGAAATCAAGTGAGCCTTCCACCCAAGAGAGTTGGACAAGGCTGGCTAGAAGTATGATCTGAGCAAACAATTAATTTTCAGGTCACTTGTTTCTAAGGCTGAACTAGAAAGCTGTTACAAAAACTGAGGTGGACTAATGAGGTGAGTAGTGGTAGAGGCAAAGAGGACAAGCTGCCCAGTCCCTTTAAAGTGACTGAACTACATATCTTCCAGTGATGCTTGTCTGGCCCTGTGTAATCACCTAAGAATTCTGGGATGTGAAGGAGGAGACAAACTGATATAAAAAAGCTCATGTAAAATCAAGTGCTAAGTCAAGAACCAGATAGTGAAAAATCAGCCAAATTACAGACTTTCAATATTTTGGAAATAACAAAATATAGTGGGAAAAACATCAATGGGAAAACTCTAATTATGGTCCTGAATCTTGTCCACTACCTTCTTAATTTTTATCCATGAGAGAGATACATGTCCATCAAATTTTCTGTGGTAAGGAAATATACTTGCACTGTTTGATTAATATAGTTGACCAAAAAGCAAGTGAGAATTTATCTATGCACATATATATTGTAGAAATTAAAAACATGAAGTTGCATTATAGTTATAATTAAATGGATAAGATTTGTATATATTTGGTAACCTGTTGAAATTCAATTGTTAAAATATATATATTCTCCCTTTAATTATCATAGTGATTTCTTAGCTAGCAAAAGTCAGTTTTCTGATATAAATAACTCACAAGTAAGCACATAGAACTACTAGAAGTTATAGCTAGGGCAATTAGACAAGAAAAAAAAATTAAAGGCATACAAATAGGAAAAAAGGAAGTAAAACTCTTGTTGTTTGCAGATGACGTGATCTTGTATTTAGAAAATCCTGAAGTATCCACAACAAAGCTACTTGAGCTAATAAATGAGTTCAGCAAAGTGGCAGGATACAAGATCAACACACAAAAATCAGTAATGTTTTTGTACACTAGTACTGAACAACCTGAGGAGAAATTCAGGGTGAAAATTCCATTTTCAATAGCAACAAAAAGACTCAAATACCTACAAATTAGTTTCACCAAAGAAGTATAGGACCTAAATGCAGAAAACTACAAAACAATGCTAAAAGAAATTTAAAAAGACCTAAACAAATAGAAAGACATTCCACGTTCATGGATTGGAAGAATAAATATCGTGAAGATGTCAATCTTACCCAAACTGATTTATAGATTCAATGCAATGCCAATCAAAATCCCAACAGCTTACTTTACAGAATTATAGAAGACAATTTTGAAATTCATTTGGACAGGTAAGTACACCCGAATAGCCAAAAGCATTTCATGAAAAAAGAGTGACATGGGAGGAATTTTACTGCAGACCTTGAAACATATTACAAAGCTACAGTATTCAAAACAGCATGGTACTGGCATAAAGATAGACACATCAATCAGTGGAATAGAATTGAGAACCCAGAAATAAACCCTCACCTATACAGTCAACTGGTTTTTGACAAACCTACCAAGTCCATGTTAACAGGACAAAACAATCTCTTCAACAAATGGTGTTGGGAGAATTGGATATCTATAATCAAAAGAATGAAAGAGGATCCCTTTCTCACCCCCTATACAAAAATCAACTCAAAATGGATCAATGATCTAAATATAAAAGCCAGGATAATAAAACTACTAGAAGAAAATGAACAGAAACATCTTTAAGACCTTGTAGTAGGTGGTGGTTTCTTGGACCTTACACCCAAAGAATGTGCAACAAAAGAAAAAATAGATAAATGGGACCTCTTCAAAACTAAACACTTTTGCACCTCACAGGACTTTGTCAAAAGGGTGGAAAGGCAACCGACTCAATGGGAAAAATTGTTTGGAAATCACATATCTGATAAAGGTTTAATATCCGGGATATATAAAGAGATGTTACAACTCAACAATAAAAAGACAAATGAGCCAATTAAAAAATGGGCAAAAGATTTGAATAGACATTTGTCCAAAGGAGAAATACAAATGGCAGAAAAACACATGAAGAAATGCTCAACATCACTAATGATTAGAAAAATGCAAATCAAAACTACAATGAGATATCATTTCACATCTATCAGAATGACCACTATTAAAAAGACAGAGAACAAGTATTGGAGAGGATATGGTGAGATAGGAACACTTATTCACTGTTGGTGGGAATGCAGAATGTACAGCCACTGAGGAGGGCTGTTTGGTAGTTCCTAAAGAAGTTGAATATAGACTTGCCACGTGATCCTGCAATACCAATACTGGGTATATACCCAGAAGAACTGAGAGCAGTGACATGAACAGACAACTGCACACCGATATTCATAGCAACATTATGCACCATTGCCAAAAGTTGGAGACAACCCAGGTGTCCATCAACAGATGAATGGATAAACAAACTGTGGTCTGTTCACACGATGGAATATTATGCAGCTGTAAGACGAAATGAAGTCGTAAACCATATGACAACATTGATGAACCTGGAGGACATGATGTTGAACGAAGCAAGCCAGACACAAAAGGACAAATATTGTATGATTGTGATACTATGAACCAAATATATTGTGTAACATATTGTTTGATTTAAAGAAAAAATTTATATATATCCAGTATATTTGAGAAATGTATGTATTTATTCATCTTTTACTTTTTAGTTTTTAATTGTTTATATTTTCAATTATTAAATGTACAAAATAAAGTTTAAAAAATCACGCTGAGAAATTTGACAAAAGAAAGCTGATAGCAAAATAAGAGAGTCAAAAAAAAAAAAGTATTAAAATTAGGAACAAGACACAAAGAATGCCACAAACTGAGACTATGTAGTGCAAGAACACAAAAGACCTTATTACTGTGAGGGTAAACTTTCATGTAAAAGAAATGTAGAAATTGTTGTTACACTTGTATCAACTTAATATAAATGTGTAAGGGGGGGAAAGTAGCATTTTATTAAAATCTACAAAGTAGCACAAATATTATTATTCCCAATTTACTGAATTACTGAAAAGTTCCAAAATTTACCCAAAGTCATCAGTGAGGAGTTCCTGATTCTAAAGAGTCTCAGTTCTGCCTTCTAAAAAGAAGAGAGTAAATTGTGCTTGGTGTTCACCAATAACAGAAGAGCTCTCTTAAACGGAGCACATTTGTGAATCATGGGAAGTAGTGAATCATGGGAATCTTGGGAAGTAGGAATCATGTCATATTTTAAGTTCTGAAAGAAATCTGGGGAGAGGGTCTGGGACAAAGAGACCAGAGAGTAAAATATTGGGAGATGAAGCTGAAGAGTTAGGAATTGATTATTCTAAACCCCATCCTATGGCTGGCCTTTTAAATTTTTAAACATAAGCAGTGGCATTGTCTGACACCTAGCTTAAAAATTGTCCGTGGTATGGCAAACAGTTTGGAGGGTTCAAAAGCAGACCTGGGGAAACTAGTTAGGAAGTCAAAAGTTCCGGTAAAAAAATGTTGTTAAGTTGGACTAGGAATACTGCAGTAGAGACAGTGAGACACATAAAACAAAACTAATCATCTTTTATGATCCTTTTCTCTTTCTGCATTTCTTGTTTCACAGAAAATACCAGCAATTTGCCTAAACAGTACAATGACATGTTATTTTAGTATAACTACATTTATGAATATAAAATATCAGAATATAAAATGTCAGAATTTTCTCATTATACCTTTACATCAATCCCATGGAATAGGTACTTCTGCTATACTTATTCTAGAAACAAGGAAAGTGAAGCATAAAAAGCTTAAGTAATCCTATCTTATCCAGCAAACCAGTTCAATCCAATACAATGCAACACAATACAATTTAATCAATCACAAAATCTTGTGAATTTTATTCTAAATATCAGTTAAATAATATTCCTTTTGCTTCTTCTCCACATTAGCTTGGTTCCAGCAGCCCTAATACATTCCACAAATTCCTACTACCTGGTGGCTCTGCCTCCAGCATTGGCCCTCTCCAGTTCATTCCACATTTGTAACCAGAGTGGAGGTCCCTCTAAAAATCAAATCTGAGTATTTCTCTCCCCTGCTTAAAACACTTTATTGCTTTTCAATTGCCCACAGGGTAAAGGGAAAACGCCACAATATTACTGTCACTTCTCTTTCTTCTCCTGCCTCATCCACAACTTCCCCCAACCCACAGCATTCCTTTCTTGCCTTTGTTCTCATTCTTTGCACTTGTATCACGCTATGCAACAACTTGATTGAAAACATTTGCAGTTCCACTGATCACATAACATTCTCAACTGCATCTGTTTGTACCAGCTTGTAACCCTGTTCCTGTCACCTCCAATCCCATTTCCTGTCTGGATCAATTCTTTAGTTCACCAAAATTTGGTAAAGATTATCCTTTTCTCAGAAAACTTTCCTTTCTCCAAAGGCCGAGTTCCATTTCTCATATGTAATCCTCTAACACCTTTTCTTACATATATTGCTACACTTAATATTATTTATTCCCTGTTCATTTTTGTAGGAATCCTCTTCTCCTTTCCCTACATGGAAACATCTTTGATGGAAGGGATAGAGTCTATCTTTTCATAATCACATTGGCAATGCTAGTATAGTATGTGGCCCATGGTAGGGGCTAAATATATAGCTGAAAAAGACTGATTGCAATATAAAAATTAGTAATGACGGAATGAAAGACTGAATGTAGACTTGAAATATTTGAGGTGTTGAATTTTCAGCAACAATATAAAATTACAAAGGATTAGTGATGTTATAGGAAATCTCCAGAAACTTTTGCTAGTATGATATGTGCATCACTGTCTGTGTAAATACATGAGATTAAAAATCAATTAAACACATATTTATTTGACTATCTGGACCTGAAATAGGATGTACTTTTCTATTTCTCATGCTCATCTAGTTTATGAAGCTCAGTTTATATGTTATTTAAGCAATAATAATGAAAATCACCAATAAAATATTAGGCTAAACCTTCGTATTCCATTGTAAAATTTTTTTTGTTTTTTTACAATGACTTAAAGAACGTTTTTCCTTTAGCTCCAGATTCAAGCTTTCTGTTTTACTTGGATTCCCCTTTTCAGACCCAAGTTCTATAATATAATCAATCATGGTTAGTGATCTTTAGCCCCAGCAGTTCAAAATTTGATTGCTAAGAATGATTTTATTTCACCTGAAACAGGTAGATTTTAAATGTGTCCGTTGGCTCATTGGACAGGAGCATAAAACGGTGGGAACAAGAGAAAAACATAGAGAGACAGCAGGCTTGGCATTAGAAGTAGTGGCATCAGGCACCTCAGCAGGGGTGACAGTATTTTGAGGCACTTCACAAGTATCAACTCATGAGTCCAACCTGTTCAGACCTCTACTGAGGTAGGGAGGCTGGGTCTTGATTAACATCAAGGCAAGTGTTTTGTCCTTGTAAGGGTTCACTTAGTAAGCCTGAGGATAAAGAAGAATTTTCCTTTTATCTGTGACATCTTTTATCTCTCACTCATAGATCTTTGTCCCCACAAGCAAATTCCAATATGCTAAATCTCTTTTTATTTAACAGCTTTCCATGAAAAATTGGTAGATAGGCACAATGAAATCAGAGATAAAGATAAAATGATTTATAGTCAGTGTCCATGCTTAGGGGTAAAATTGACTTTTTCTTCCATTTAACATGGAATAAATTTTAATCTTTCATTGAATCCAAGTGGAACATGTCCCAATATTATGATCTTGTATAAATGGTAGTATAAACAAAACAGAGGTAGCTGTAGTGTGATATGTATGAGCAAGAAGTCTTTAAGTCAGGATATTGGATGAGTAGCATTGTCACCTTCTTCTGTGTAATCTCATTCACTTCACTCAAACTCTTTGAGCATCAATTTCCTTGTTCTTAATCAATTATGTCACAGTTGCCAGTAAAAGACAGTTATAGCTTATCTTTGATAATAGGAATATATTATAATGATATTTAAGGAAATGCATTGGAAAAGGAAATGGTCTTAGCAATTTTATAAACTCCCCAGTTTCTGAGGTTTCAGAACTAGAATGCACATTGAGGCTAATGGAGAAATAGAAAAATAATTAAATATCTTGAAGTTTAGTATTTCATACCTTCCATGTGAACCTAGCTTTAATATTGCCAAGGTATACCATTTGACTAGGTCAGTTTATCACCATCCAAGATGGACAGTACCAATCAGAGATTCAATAATTCCTCTTCACCAATAAAAACACCAAACTCATGGGTTTGCCACAGAGATTTAAATATATATATATATATATATAAAATGAATCCACAGACACTTAATAATTTTCAAGTATTATGTAAATTGTAAGCGATTGTTATATCATAACAAAGAGATCTTCAAAAAATGTATATTTTACTAATGTATTATCATCTATGGAGCAAAGATATCTCATTAAAATCATAAATATATTCAATTTTGATTATTGCTAAGTTCCCAGAGTCAGTTTTTAAATGAAAAAGATTTTATACAAATTAATTATGTGATATTATTTGCCCACGACTTATTGACTCTGCTTTGTTTTGTGTTTCTGAATGGCAGAGAAAGAAAAAGGAAGCAAGCACATGATTTATAGAGGAATTTTCCGTCATAAATACATTCAACAGAAATATTCCAGCAGCAAGCATAATAATAAAATAGGGAAACTTTGAGGAAGGGCTAAGCAGAACAAGGCAGACTCCTGAGAGTGGAGAGTTAATCACTCCCCTCATTAATTGTTACAGCTGAACCTCTGTGTAACCTAATTATGGAACCATATTTCAAGTAAGCATTTGCATGTCTGAGTCGCCTAAGGGACCATGGATTTCTTAAGGGCAGGGACCATAACTGACTCGTGAAATTTGAGTTTTTGTAAGGCCCCACAAAGATATAAGTAAAATTGGCATTATAATCAGTCATTTTCCATATTTCAGTGACTTTTATTCTGCTTGCTAAATTAATCCCACCAGCATTCCTGAGAATCTTGGAGGATGTCACACGAGCTCATTAACAAATCTGGTCCACTAGAGTTACCAGAAGGCCTACTTTATCTTTTTCTTTCTTGGCTTTGAATCTCTGTTCCTGTGTATTGTCATGTCAACTGGCACTGCCACGTTTTCACACATCTTTACTCATTCTGCTGTGTACTACCACATACCTAATGGACAACAGTGTTGCTCTGGATCACCCACACACCCTGGGCACTGTGGACAAATCGAATGAATGACTCAACTACTCTCTGTGCCACACTGTTGCTCCTTTACCCCAAGTACTGCTTTATCCACCAGATGTCAATCCATAGGAGGCTTCAAGGTACCGAGGTGGTATGATATTCTGTGGCAATGAGGGGGTAAGGAATGCCCCTCTCTTCTTATTTTCTATACTCTCTTATACAGATACCAAAGGTTTCTTGACCTCTAAAGTCTTCTAAGAGTTTGCAGTGAAAGATTAAATTTCCTTGCTTTTACTCACACTCCCATCTCACACTAGAATTCAGGCAGAAGTCTATTGGAGAATGGATAGTGAACAAAGAGAAACTGTTCAAGACCATGCTATACAATGAATCTTTCCTCAGCCCTGCACTAGGACAGCTTGTTAGAGGTTCAAAATTTACTGTAGTTAAGAGTGAAGGTTCTAAGCCAGATTGGCTGTGTTTAACCACTGACTTCCCTATAAAATCATGGAGCGATCTAAGGCAAATTAATCTTCCGGATCTCTATTAACTTATATTTAAAATCAATATGGCAAGGGTAATACTTGCAGAGGTCTGTAGGATTAAATTAGATAGCACATGTACACGAGCACAATTTAAATCAAACTGGCATTATTAAACAAAGAGTTTATTATTGTTTTTCCTTTAGGATGTATTCTCACCTCATGAAAATTGATGTAAATAAGATTCACCCAGTCAGTTTGCCAGATGTGCTCAGATACATCTCAATAGTAGGTTTGGAAAAATGCACCTCTAATCTTTCAGTATATAGCAGCTGGCATGCATTAAGTATTCAGGAGAGGTAGGTCGAATAAATAATAGGTACAAAGGGAAGGCATTGAAATGTGCTGAAAGTTTAAATGTGACTAATACAGAGTAATGATTTTACTAACAGAGAAATAAGACAATTGTGTTCTGCCTAATATAAGCAAAGTACCTGGCATATTGTTGATGTTCTCTATATATTTATAAAATGAAGAATAATATTGAATATTTATTGAGTAGGTATCATAACATGTACTGCTATACAATTTACTATCTCATTTAATTGCCTTATTTGGTATGTTCTTTTACTATTTCCATTTGGTAGATGAAGAATCTAAGGAAGAGAGTAAGTAACTTGCCCAAGATGACACAGTGGAGAAGGGACAGTGTGGAGAATCACATGCTGACAATCTAATAGAGGCCCAGGATCTTAATAACTTTCTCAACAGAAGGAAAAGATGACTGAATCAATAAATGAATGAATGAGAGTTTAGCAAGAGTGTTGGCATTAAGACTTAGGCATTTGTGTCAACTTATCTGAATTTGAATACTGATTCCTTTGTTACATGAATGATTATATACAAATACATAATTTTGCCGTGCTTCACTTTCTTTAATTCTCGCAAAGAGACAAATATGATACTTAAGTCATAGACTATTATGAGGATTACATGAGATTAAAACAAGTAAAGTATTTATACATTGACTGGTACATAGTATTCTTGAAAAACAGCAGCAATTATTAGTTATATTATATTACATATATTACATTTATTATAAAATATTCTTGGTTATATTCTTACCTTTCTTATTTTAATATTATCTGGTTAAAGACAAGGTGAAGGGCTTATATTGTGTTAATTATATATATTTATTTTAAATACTACTCATTCAAAATAA
Organism: Tolypeutes matacus; assembly: GCA_026826555.1. Lineage (NCBI taxonomy): Eukaryota > Metazoa > Chordata > Mammalia > Cingulata > Chlamyphoridae > Tolypeutes > Tolypeutes matacus. The sequence continues at coordinate 9,458,439 of JAKSZT010007815.1, read as the reverse complement.
TTCTAAAATTGTTTGACGGCTTAAAATGTAGACTTAAATTGTTTGGGAGATCTGCATATGAAATGTTTCCTTGTCTAATTATTATAGAAGAAGGGGGTATCTATTCAGCCTATGAGGGCACAGGTGAAATAATAGAGGAAATATAGACTTACACCGCTCCGATAGAGTTTGCTTTTGAAGGAGCTAGAAAAATAAATCAGATTCACCGGAGAAATCTTTGGGTAAGAATAATAGTGGCAGTCCACAGTATAATTTCTTATGGTCATTGTTGTACCTACAATGGTACTTTAAGTGAAATAACACATTTTACAAAATTGAGTTAAAATAGAAGTAATATATTTTCTTCTGAGAATTGCACAGAACAAGAGAATATTTATTTTTCTGCTGTTACTACTTTGATCATTTCCCTTAACATCATAGAGACCAACCTACAACAAATACTTCAAGATATTTTCTGGTTTGTAACAGTAAGGCAATTGTTCTAAGATTGTGAATGTGGCCTGCAAAAAAATGAACAGGATGGGTAATAATAATTATTCTTAGGATACTTTTTGTGAAATTGTCCCATACTGAATAAGTTTTTGAAATTTAAGTTCACATAAATTTATCTGATTGATTTTTATATAAATGGATGTTCTTATTTAAATTCTCTTAAAAATTGAAAGCTAATTCTTGAAAACTGCAAATCTATATTAAACTTACAATTAATCATCCTCATTATATCTAATCATTATAGTTCCATAATTCTAGTCTTTTGAAATTTGTGTGTAAATATATATATATTTCCTTAGTACAGTTGTATTCAAATATTTTACCTCTACTCCACTAAGAGCACGTCAGGAAAAGGAACCTGTCTTATTCTTTTAAGACTTATTCCCTTGCTTAGCACATTTCATGTGTGCAGTAGTCATTTACTGAAATGAAATCAATAATAGGAAACTTATGAGCACTGAAAAAAAAGAAAAACACTAAAAATACTACACATTGTTCATGATATTTCTCACATATAATTACTAAAAATAAATATATTCTGGAAGATTACATCATCTGATATCATGGTCCAGACAGTTTGCCCGCTTATCACTGATATCACTGATAGGACAATTTAAGTGATAAATGTTCCAAAACATCTTTAACTTTCAAGGTATCAACAGCCTCCATTATGAGCAAAAAACACTTCTGGATGCATCAATACAATAGGAGGTATGTAGTTAAATTAAAGTGGAAGAATAGTGGTGGATTTTGTGTTTTGGGTTACATGGAAAGGCATGGCCTCCACTGGGAGACATTTAAGTATAGCCCCAAATGAAGAGAGAAAGAGAAGGGAGTCTTCTGAGGAGGAAGAACATTTCAGTGCTTTCAGGGAGGAAAGAACTTGGTGTATTAAAGAAATTGCAGAAAGGTCAGTGTGATTGAAGTAGCAGCATTGTTGAAGTAGGAAAGAGTTAAAGTTGGAAATTATCATGCAAAACCGCGTAACCTGGGTTAAGAAGTTGAAATTTGTTTTTTTTTGTTTTTATTTATTTATTTATTTATTTATTTTTTATTATGGGTAAAAATCAAAATTCTCACAATACACAAACATTTGCAAAATTATATATAAATATATATGCATATATGTGTATTTGCTTACAAAAATGTTATTTATATATATATATATATACATATATTTTAAGAGGTGCTTAGATTACCTAAAATATTACATGGAACCCACTGGGATTCCCATGTTGCCCACCTCCCACCCACACTGTGGGAAATTTGTTTTAAATGTGGTGAAAAACCACCAGAAGTAGAGTAATGGAGTGATATGATCTTATCTAAGATTGTAAAAGATTACTCTGTCTGTGACATGCAGACTAGGCCAGGTTAGAAGCAAGCATACCACTCAGGAGGCCATTGCATGGTGGCTTGGATGAGTGTGGTAATGATACCAATGAAAACAGTAGCTAGATTCAAGATATCCTTTGAATGTTGACCTGTCAAGACTTATGGATTGAATTTAAGATGTAAGTGAAAAAAATATAAACTAAGATGACTTCTAGGCTTGAACAACTAGATGAATGGAGAAAACTGAAATGAGAAAGACAGGAATGGGGTTTATTTACAGAGAAAAGTAAAGTGATGATTTAAACATATTAAGACTATTTAGTAGAAATGTCAGTTAGATAATTAGTTTTAAGTTTCCTAAAATCAGGGAGATTATTCATATGGAGATATAATTTTGAGAGTTAACTATGTATAGATAGGACTGGATGGAACTATAAAGAAAGAAAGAAAAAGATAGAGAAGAAAAACAGTTGGGGAATTGAGCATAGGCCACTCCAGCATTTAGGAATAAGAAAAGATAATAGCAAAAACAATGGAGAAGGATTAGCAAGGGAAGTAGGAGAAATATACATCAGAGCAAAGCACACACAAGTGAAAAGAAATTCAAGAAGTAGAAAGTCTTCCAATTGCAAATGGTAATGAGAAATAAAACTAAAGGAGGACTGAGAGCTGGCCATTGGATTTGACAAGTGTTCATCATTGGTGACCTTGACAATAATGGGTGAAGGTGATATTTTACTCAGAGTTAAATGAAGAAAATGTATGAGATGAGTATTAAATATTCTTTGCATGAGTTTATATAAAAGGATATATATAAACCAAACTGGGTTGGAAGGGGATGGGGTCAAGAAAAGTTTTGTTTTTAGTGGGTTGTGTTGCAATTTCTCTAATTATGCTCTTTTTCTAAATAGAAAAGAGTCATTGGAAATTGGAATTTCTTTATCAGCACCATGAATACAGGATTTCCTTGCTATTCTACATATGTTAGCATCCTTAAAAACCACTCACTCTGGAACCCATGTTTATCTTGTGATATTTCTCTTAATATCATAATTGCCCTAAATCATACATATATCTGCTAAGGATTAACTTTCCCTATCACCTCAGTGAAACCCTCCTTCATCATGGCAGCCATTATAATCTCTCCATTATCTGAAAACTTTTTTTAGTAGTTCCCTTAGCCTTAATACATTCTGCATTTTATTATTACATACTTGCTGATGTACCTGCAGGCACCCAAGTCATATTGCCTGTTCTGATATCACCATTTCTGACACCTTTAGCAGGTACCTTATCCTTTCTAACCCTCAGTTTCCATATATGAAAAATAAGAAAAATAGTAAATATATCCCTAATTTATTTTGAGAATTCCACATATGAAAATCACTAGCACAATGTAAACTCCATATTTATTAACTTTTATTATTTTAGGTATCTACTCTACCACATTCTTATATATCCTTGATTCTTCAGATCCCTGGGTAATGCTTTTTATTCAACAAGTGACAGCTATTGAATAAATAAAAGTTGCCCACTGCCCATTCAACTTATTTATTCGATAATTATTTGAGTGTTTATATCTTCCATTCATTGTTATTGATATTTAATATGTGCCGGGAAATAACAACAAAACTGACAAAAATATTTCTGCCCTTGTAGAGCTTATATTCTAGAGAAGAGTGATGGAGGCAGTTTAAAAATATATAGTTTCAAGCTCAGGAATTCAGCACCCTATCAGTGAGCCTTACTGTGGAATTTATGCTCCCCGGTGTAAAAGAGTTAGATTCATTTATAGATTCCCTACACATGGCTTTTCTGCCCCTTTTATTGGAAGCTGTAATTAGCACTATACTTGTTAAATATTTGTCCCATAGACTTAAATCTTTGGTTTATTCATGGGCTGTTTGAACCCTTTATCTCAGTAGAGTTGCAACACCTACTCTCCAGGTCACTGGACTCACCCAGGAAAACTAATAAGTAGATGAAGATACAATGCCTATCCCAAGGAACAAAGAGAGTCTGAATCTGCAAGGAAGACAGTTCTATCCATCTGCCCCATGGGATCTAAGCCCCCTCTCAATTAGAAACAGACTGGGCATCACTATCTCAAAATCCTCAAGACTGGGGAATGAACAATGGACTAAAGTAGACTTACTACTATTCTATCATAGAGTTATTATTATTATAGCAATGGAAGAACGTGTATCATTGATATAAAGGCAGTGGCCACCAGAGGTTCTGAGAGGAGGGAAAGGGAAGAATAGGTATAACATAGAGGCATTTTCAGGACATTGGAATTGTCCTGCATGACATTGCAATGATGGATACAGGCCATTATACATTTCGTCAAAACCTATAAAATTGTGTGGGGCAGAGTGTAAACTATAATGTAAACTATAGTCCACAGTTAGTAGCAATGCTTCAATATCTGTGTTCATCAACTGTAACAAATATACCACACTAAGGAAAGATGTTGTTAATGTGGGAAAGCATAGGAGGGGGAAGGGATGGGGCATATGGGAATCCCCTATATATTTTTTGTAACATTTATGTAATCTAAAGCTTCTTTAAAAATAAAAAAATTAAATATATATTTTAACATTTATATATAATGTTTATATTATATTTTATATTTTACTGTTTAGAACATATTTACATATTATGTTTTGAAAAGGCACTTTCAGTAAAGCACTGTGACTTTGCTAGAATTTCAACAACTTAATTATATTAAAGGATGGAATCACTTATTCACAATTTCAAAGCACCAAATATCCAAAAATAGAAACAAATTAATTCATTTGGTACAAATCCTGATTGAACTAAAAAGACACTCCTTGTATAATTATTTATCTCCTAAAAATAAGATACTGGAGTAGTTTATAATGTGCAGTATATGACCATATTACCTTTATAAAATCCAAAACGTTTTGAATTCTAAAATATATCTAATGAATTGAATGTGGACTTGACTATTAAGCCTTCTTCTGAGTCCATTTATTAGAGAGTTGTTCTCTCAGAAAGAACAACTCAGAAAGCATTTATCAACATCATCATTTAAACAATTTACAGAATCATACCAAAGATTTGAGTGGTAAGGGAAACCACTATCTGAGATTTAATTTTGGAATTTTTAAATCTAGAAGTTATAGTAGAGGCAGGAAAAGCATGGTGTATTTTATAGATTTCAGAAAGTATTTATAGGAGTTACTATGAGAAAAAAAATCATAAGCCAATTTATTCTAGATATTTGCTAAAGACAATGTTCTTTTCATGGCACCACATTTTAGAGATACATGTCCTTAACACAGAATAGGCATTCTGGTGGAAAGTGGAATTGAAAAGGATTCCAAATGGAAAAGATTTACTGCAGAAATTAGAGAACACCCATGGTGACAATGGCTGCTATCCTAACCCAAGAACAATTTTTATTCACATAACTCAAGTTGTGAAGAAGGTCTTACTTTTCCTTACATAAACACTAAAAAAGAGTTTGCCACCTGCATCTCACTGCATATCTGTAAATAACAGATTGCACCAGTTATGTTAGTGTTCTGAAGCTGTACATTAAAATAAAATGCAGCAGTGGGAAAGATTTATAGGCAATTGCCTACTCTAAAATTCTAAAGCTGATAAGCAGAGACCTATGAATTATTAAACTGAAGAGAAGCTTTATAGAAAGGCTTGTAATCAAGCTTTGCTTACACAAAACAAAAAAACCTGTGACTAATTTCAAATAATGTTGTTTGCCTAACAAAATGGGACATTTAGAGGTCAACTTTATAATGAAAATCTGATTTCAAGGAAAGGAAATACTGTTATATTAGTCTTTTGTTTCATTTAGAATATTCATAATAGATAAAATAATGTACCATTACAACTAGAAGTGAATGTTTCTGATGATAGTTTAGAATGATTTTATATAGTAGGCAGTAATTAAAGAAAAACATAAAAGTTAGGTCTTCAAAGTATAAGTGAAATTTGTATATCAAAATAATGAATAAATACCAGTTTTTAGTTAAAATACAAACAAAATCATTTCCAGGCATCTATGCTATTAAGTTGGTGTGGTCATCCTTTCTTCCCTATTCTTTTCTCCTAGGAAAAACAAATTGAGGCAGTTTGTCCATCATGGAGATAGAAAAGAAACATGTTACAGATTTCACAAAGCTTCAAGCACTACATTTGTTATATTTATTAAGAAAAACTCTTACCCTTTTCTACAAAATCTACAACTTAGCTCTCTTCTCAGTCCAAATACGTGGAGCAGAAGGAATGCTAATTATTTTTTCAAAGTACCCACATTAAAAGGTAAATAAAAAGCCCTACTCCTGTATTTATTTATCTTTTCCCCATTCACCACAACCTGCATCACATACTTCAATACCAACATAAAAACCTACATTCTGCTTTTAAGATATATCAAGCTTCATACCACTCAATCTAATTTATTACTTTTGATGTCCCTCTAACTTGACTGGGATTATCAAAGTGCATTAGGCCAAGGTAGAAGATTACATAGATTTATATGTACTCTTAATTCTGAAACCTAAGAGACCTCATTCTAACAAGGATGCTTTTCTCTCTACTATTCCCTGATTCTAGTTTTGTTCACTCTGCATTGTGACGTTGACCGGAGTAGTCCCAGCATTTATCTACAATATTATAGTTCTCGATTTCAAAATTTAATAAAGTAAAAAAAAAAAAAAAATGGATTTGTTGAGAATTCCTCACTCTTCATAAATAAGAATTGCATAATTATTTACATAAGGGGTTGAAAAGAATATCTTAAGAGATGGTACCAGAAATATCCTTGTAATCCTTTCTTTGGAAACCAGCTGCTGCAAGAACCTCAAGCCACATGGAGAGACCAAACAGAGGAAAATCAAAGTTCTACAGCCCCAAATAAGCTCCCATCCAATGGTTCATACCCACTCACAGCCATGTTATGGGAACCACCTCAAGAAAAGCCCCAATAAGACCGTAGCCCTAACCAACACTGACTGAGGCCTCATAAGTTACCTCAACAGAGAACTGGTTAGGTGAGACCAGTCAGCACAGAGACTCTTGAAGAAACAGAATCTTTGTTATTTTAAGCCACAAAGTTTTGGGGTAGTCTATTTTGCAGTAACAGATAACTAAGCCATATGAATTTAAGGTAATAAATTATGTTGTTGGAAATATTGCTACATCTTTCCAGAATTGATGTACAATTTTAGTAAATGTTGCTTAAACAGTTAAAATAAATATATATTCTGCCATTTTGTGCTGTGTTCTGTATAGTCCACTGAGGTGAATTTAGTACATCAGGTTATTCGGATGTTTTTTGGTTTGTTTGCTTTTATTATTTCTTGTCTGATTGTTCAATCAGTTACTGAAAGAAGTATGCTAAAGTCTCTCATTTTGATTATGTATTTTGTATTTCTCTTTCATCATTTTTTTAAAAGAGACGTTATAATCTTCTTCCATTACTTCTTGCTTTATTATTATGATACTATTTTCTATTTTATTAGTTGCAGACATATTCAGGATTATTATATTATCCTGAGTTAGTGACCCCTATATTATCATTATAATATTTTTCTTTATCTCCACAAATGATTCATACCTTATGGTCTATTTTGTTTGCTATTTCCTTTTCCTTTTAAGCACTAAGACATAGTTTGCTGACAAAGCCTGTGATTGGAGTTCTGTAGTTTCATATTAAATCAATGTCCATTATCTATAACAAAGGTTTTTTTTTCTTTTCTTTTTTTTTTCAGGGGAGAGCGCGAATGCAGTCCCCCACTACCACAAATTATGCAGTCGAATTTCCCACATTTGGGGAAATCGCATGGGTCAGCACATCCGGAGTGCAATGGGTAAGCCTCGCCCTGGGAATACCACCTTCGTGATCATGGTATCTCCCCTGCCAGGTAAGTATCAAAGGTTTTATTTAAATGTCATTGTTGGCTATTTAAGATTTTATCAGGATATTGTAGTAGATGTAGAATGAGACTTTTTCTCCAACTTCTCCCCCATAAACAAAAGCCTTGGGAAACGGGATTAGGAGTAAGAAACTAAGTCAATTGCCTCAATGTTTTTCATATTGAAGGATCTGTGTACAATAAAATATTCACTGCTTCCCATATGAGTACACTGATATTTTAGTATCTTTTAACTTAGAAAATGCAAAATTTACCAAAACTAGTAGGTATTTAGGATAACTCTCAAGAAAATGTCTTCTTTAATAATAACCATATCATTTAGATAAATATAGAATATTAGATCATTTATGTGAGAGATATGTTTATTGAATCTAAAAATATGTTCGATCAATACAAAAATATTTAGAACCCCAAAATATTAAGCATGATTCCCATCAATTTTTCTCAATAGTGTGAAGGTAGCTCTGCCATAAATAATAAATGTTAGCCAAGAGGCACAATTTCCTCCTTATATATTAATATTAAATCCATGAATATTATAACATTTTAGCAACCATTCAGAAATCTAGCAAAAAAAAATGGCTCATATAATCAATGAGTTAACACCAACTATATATACACACATGCATGCAATCAGTAAAAGTATATAACTTCACAAGACAAAAGATAGGATTCTGTAGGTTGCATTAAGTAGAAAAATAACTAGATACTGTTGCGCTCAAAATACTTACATAACATTATGCTTTGGCTTATATGGTGGCTTGGAGCTGTGTACCCCAGAAAGACATTGTCTTAAATTTAATCCATTCTTGTGGGTGTGACCCATTGTAAATAGGACCTTTTGATGATGTCACTTCAATTAGGGTGTGCCCCAACTGATTAAGGCTGGGCCTTAATCCTATTACTGAAGGTTTTATAGGGAAGGCCACACAGATTGAGAAAGCCATTGGGAGCAGCCAGAAGCTGAACATTAAAAGAAGCTGGTAGGGAAGAGACAAGCCAGGAAAGGCCACCATGTGCATAGCCGTCTGACAGAAAAGCCAAGGACCAAGTTCAAAGATGACGGGCAGACAGCCCCAGAATGCCACAGTCCTCAGGGCAAAAATATCACCTTGATGACATCTTTATTTTGGACTTCTGGCCTCAGAAATGTGAGCCAATAAATGCCTATTGTTTAAACCAACCCATTGCATGGTGTTTGCTTCAGCAGTGAGGAAACTGAAACTGCCTATATAAGGAAGATTAAAGTGAGACTTCGTATATTTGGAAACATTTTTTTAAAAATCAGAAATACTGTAAATGCTTTCAAAATTTTGGATAGTGAATTGTTTAGGAATTTTAAAAAAATCACCCAAGAATAATACTAATATACTTAATTTTTCCAAAATCTGTTGACAATTTTGCATTCATTCTTTGTTTAGAATAAATATTTCTAACTCCAAGTGGAATAGTTTGAAAATGATGGCCTAACATTTCCTTTTTAAAAAATTCATTTGTTCTTAGGGTTTGATGCCAAAGCACTTTATTAAACTTTAAAAAAGGTGAGGAAGCAGATGTGGCTCAAGTGATTGAACTCTCGCCTACCACATGGGTAGTCCCAGGTTCACTTCCTGGTTCCTCCTAAAGAAAACAAGCAGGCCAGCAAGCTGACATAATAAGATGACACAACAAGAGAGAGAAGGAGGAAAACATAACAAGAGACAAAACAAAGCAGGGAGTGGAGGTGGCTCAAGCGATTAGGTGCCTCCCTCCCACATGGGAGGTCCTGGGTTCTGTTCCCAGTCCCTCCTAAAAATAAGACATGCACACGATGAACAGACACAGCAAATGCAAACAATGAGGGGGTGGTGAGAAATAACTAAAAAAAAAAAAAAGATGTAACCTCAGATTTCCAGGGCATTTATTGTACTTCCTAGAGTTTCTAAAGTTCTGACTTTTTGTTTAAATCTTATTGGATGTTAGATCCAATGGAAGATTTTTAAACATCAAAATCCATAAAATAACAATGAGTTATTTATTTATTATCCAGATCTTTCTATATTTTCTCTGTCAATATGTAGTGAAACTATATGAATAATTTTAAATATCCATGGCACTAAAAAGAGAATTTTAAGCTAAAAAATTGAAGATTACTAAGATATTCCAAAGATTGTTATACTCTTTGAGGTCCATTTACCATTTCTTTCAAAGAAATGTGCTTTTACAAAACCTAAATCACTATGTTACCTTTTTTAGCTCAAAAATACAGGTGAGTGGCTGTCAGAAACTAATTTAAACAATTACAGAGAAGGAGAACTTCACTTTGTCTACACCTTTTGGAATAGACAAGATTTGCTTTTCTTCTCTACTATCTAAGACAAAATGAAACACAAATATACATTTTGGGTAATAGTCACCCTAAATAGAAGCTTTGATTAAACTTTGGACTACACTTGGTGTATCCTCATTCTTTAAGGTAACCATGTATCAATTAAAACTTATCCCTATTCCAAGCAGAAACCACTTCAAAGATCTGTTATTCTTAGGAAGGGAGTGCATGAATCACTAATTACAAAGCATTGCTCAGCATCCCTACTTACTTTCATCTGTGTAGAGATTAATAGCCATCCTTGGGACACCAGCTGCTTTCTATTTATCAAAGAAGCCAGTGGCTGGCAGCTCTCCTAGATGACTGAGGAAAGAGGTACACAGACCTAAATGCATCCCTGGTAACATGAAGATGAAGGCAAAACAATCACCTCTGATTCTGATGAGTCCCTAAACACCATGATTGTTTTTATTTTTCTTTGTATCATGTCAATAACACTATGCTTTTAATAGTGCCTACTTTTTTTTATTGCAGCAAAGATTTCTTTTTGTTTTCTTTGTCTTTTTTATTTTATTTTTAAAGCTTTAGATTACATAAGCGTTACATCAAGAATTTAGGAGATTCCCATATACCCTACCCCTCCCACTCCCACACTGCCCTCCACTAACAACATCTTTCATTAGTGTGGTGCATTTTTAAAAATGATGAATATATATTGAAGCATTGCTACTAACATGGACTATAGTTTACATTATAGTTTACACTTTGTACCGCACAATTTTACAGGTTTTCACAAAATGTATAATGGCCTGTATCCATCATTCCAATGTCCCAAAAATGTCCCATGTTACACCTATTCTTCCCTCTCCCTCCCCTCAGAACCTCTGGTGGACACTGCCTTTATATCAGTGATACAAGTTTTTCCATTGCTAGAATAATAATAGGTCTACTTTAATCCATAGTTGCATTCCCCCCTTAAACTTGAGGATTTGGGGATGGTAATGCCTACTCTGTTTCTGACTAAGAGGGGGCTTAGATCCCATGGGGCAGATGGATGGAACTGTCTTCCTTGCAGTTGTAGGTACTCTGTTTATTGAGATGGGCGTTGTCCATCATCATCCTTTTGTAAGTTGTCCTGGGTGAGTCCGATGAACTGGAGTGTAGGTGTTAAAACACTTCTGAGATTCGGCATATGAACAGACCAAAGATTTAAGTCTCTAGGACATATATTTAATACTAATATATGTAGAGTGCTAATTATAGGTACAAATAAAAGGGGCAGAATAGCCATGTGTAGAGAAACTATAAATAAATCTAACTGTTACATTGGGGAGCATATATTGCAAAGTAAGTCCCAGTGACAGGATGCCAAATTCCTGAGATAGTCTGCCCTACCTATGGTGTCTAGATGTCTTTAGAGTCCTCAGGAGCACCCCTGCTCGAGGCACTGTTTACCATGGCAGTCAATTAGATCCTGCTGAGATGGACATAAGCGTAACCTTTGGAAAGACCTTCTGACTCACTTTGAAATCTCTTAGCCATAAAAAAACAAATTTATATTTAATATTTCCCTCTTTGGGGCAAGTTCTTTTTCCAAATGCATCACTAGTTGGCACTTGGTAATAATTCTTTGGTGCCAGGGAGGCTTATTCCCAGAAGTCATGCCCCAGGCAAGAGGGCAAGGTAGTGAGTTTATATGCTAGGTTTGGCTTAGAGCAAGCCCACATTTGAGCTACAAGGAGGCTTTCAGGAGATAACTCCTAGGCAATATATAGAACTAGGCTAAGTTTCAATTTCACAAGAACAGGGTTGATACATATAACCCTCAATATCAAGGGCCTGGCATAACATTCTGGCCTCCTTCACTAGGCACTGCCCATGTACTAGGAGGATTCTTGCTGCTCTATTGGAAAATATAGCAGGACTTCCAAGAACGGGAATGCAATATTCTTTTTATTATTATTATTATTTATTGTCTAAAACAGTGTCACTCCTACAAACACTTCTGCCTTGCATCATTTTCAAGGTAAGATAAGAAACCATATCTTCGTACTGTGCTAGCTGATTTCATTGCTTTTAGCAGTGTCTTTCATTTTACCTAATATTTATTAAAAAGAAATTAATTCCTTGCTCTTAAGTTTATGCAATCTCAAAAATTGTGAACATTAGAAAAAATAATTAATTAATTCATAATCTAAAGTAAATTCCCTGTTTGAAATTAATTTCTAATGCTTGTACTATAATCAATTCAAAAGCAGCTTACCAACTCCAAAGCTCATTGACTTTTACTCTAAAATTTCATCCTCCTTCTGCCTTTCCCCGGCTTGAATAGTGGAATAACTTTCTAAATGTTGAAAATAGGAACTTCAGTCCATCTGTATGTGAATTTGCTTTCTCATTTATTACATTCAAATAGATTCCCAACACTTTCTAATATTATTTCTGAAATCCCTTATGAATTCAGCTACTGTAGTTCTTACCACAGCTTCCTTCTAGAACCTTAGTGTCTTTCCTCCAGGACTTCCCAAACTGAGAAATTGATGCCTTCAGCCCTTAGGACTCAGGAATATAGCTGGAGCAGGTTGGGGATCTGAAGATAAGCCTGTGTGTCTGTGTGCAGGTAAGTAACATCAAGCCCTTATGCTACACCTTTGTTACCAGACAAAACACCAGGGTAATCAGCCTGATGCACTTAAAAACCACTCTTGAGACATCAGGATTCCTTAACGCATTGCTCAAGCAAGGAGAAAATTTTCATATCTAGTCTCCAAATTGGAGAAATCTTTGGGTTTTTATGAAATTCAAACAATAGAAGGTAGCGATAGTGACATTGGGATATTAGGGGATATTGATTGATTGATTTAATCAGAAGTGTGTTACTGTGGGCTCCATAGGCTGGCTGGGGTAAGCATCAGGTTTCAAGTTACAAACTGGGTCTTAAATTGGTTAATTAGCATATATCAGGAACTGACAAAGTTTGGTGTAATGCCTAAAGTTATAAATAGTTCAATCCACATAAAATAATGTTTTATTTGATGCAAAATAAAGTTGTAATTAACATGACTTAGCTAAACAAAGCAGGCCATCGTGGGGCTGTTAAGGATTGACAAAATCCATGCGAGGTAAGATAAGGGAATACAAAGAAGGCCAGGTAGAATTTAAAGATTAGCATTTATAAAACATAATATTAGAATCAAAGACATATTTGTCTCGTCTCGCTACTTTAAAGTTAATATACATCAAGGACGTAATTATAGTAAGTGTGCCATTCAACATTATACTAAAAATGTGAAAATCTCTCTATAATGGTTTAGTGACTATAGTTTTAGTTATTTATTAATTCTCAATACTTGGTTTCACTTTGACACAACGAGTATCAGCAGTCAGAGGTTCTACCAACTGTAAATTTACTTTCACCAGCAGCTGAAGAACACATCACTGATCATTATAGAACAGGAAAGAATTTGTTTTCCCAGTTCTCAAAGGACAGGGCTTAAAGAGTTATAAGTGTGACCAGGTTAGAGCTGCTGTTGTTGAGGAGGACAGTCAAATATCCTATCAGATACAGTTTCAGGCAACGGCCGTGAAAATGTGCCTTACATGCATCATATACTTTCGTTAATTTGTGCTTGATGTGCTACTTAGGGATATGCAAATGATATGCAGGCTACCAAAGGGTGCCACATGAAGAGTCCATTCATGTTCTTCAACTTATAGCTTCATCATGATTTTTATATTTTTTATAATAGTAATTTCAGTTAAATATGAAATCATTGAAAATTTCTCAAGAAATTTCAAAATTACATTTTTTTAATGAAAGAAAATGATAATCCACATGTCTTCAAATATAATTTCAAATTATGTATATTTTAAATGGTCAAAACTAGTTGAAATATTTTATCACCTACTTGTGAAAACAGCATTTTCTTGATGGTAATGCTCAATAGTTTGAAGATATTATTTTAAAGTATTGCAAAAGGAAACCTGTAGCTAATAATCTAATTTTAAAAGTTACGTTGATAAAATCAATCTCAAGTTGGTCAACAAGATTATTGGAAAATATTTCATTTGGGAGTTTAAAACAATCAGCATTTAATATCATCCATTATACTTGGTCTTTATTTTATAATTTTATCATATGAGTTTCTCCCCTAGACATATATAAATGCTTTCAAATCCTCTCCAGTTTCCCATAGTGTAACAACAGAAATATTTGCAATTTCTATGTGTCACGAACTTGAAAAAGCTTATAAATTCCAAAAATAGACCAGATTTTTAAAAATATTTAAGATGGAGAACCCCACCCCAGTAAATAAAAGGAAGGGACTGGCCCTTCCACAATTTACTCTATAAGAGCTGAATTCTGTCTCATGGTTTCTGATATCCAGCCCTTATACATATCTGTATTCTTCCCCAGAGACACTTGGCAATGGGAAACCAACACATGGGAGACATATACACTTGAATCTGCCAGTTGCCTTTTTACATAAAAACAGAGTTTACTCATATTTGCATTCCATGTAGTGTCTTACTTCTGAAAAGTCACCTAAATTATGTTTCCAATTTTTTAAAAAGTTTTCTTTCAAATTTCAATTTCTTGCAATGTAAGAGAAAATATTTTCTTGTGATGCCACATTATTTGGAGAACTTCTTATTCTCCATTCTCAGCCATGCACTCTGACAGGTGAGAATCCCTACCACTAAACCACCCATGCCTCGCTTCAGCTTTGCACTCTGTGGGAGATAATAATTTAGTTTGAAGCAGTATTTATTGAGGTATTTTATTATCTGATTTATTATTTAAGATATTAAAATAATGAAAATGTTTCTATTGTTTAAAGAAAGACTTAGGAGGAAAATGAGAGTTGTAAAAAAATACTGATGATTTAGTTAGCCATCACAAATTATTACCACAGATGAAACAGAGAAATTTGTCCACATAATTAGCAATAATTATGTTTCATGACTATCCCATTTAACTACATTATTTTAACTTACTTTCAGACATCTATATCTGATAAGTTTGAATTGTTCATCCATTAATATGGCTTTATAATTATTGTTTTATGCACTTTTCTTTTAAATCAAATAGCCATCAAAAAGTAACAAATCAAAAAAACAATAATAGCAACTTTTATATTTACTTGTGTAGTTATCCTTATCAGAGAACTTTTTTTCTTGTATGGCTTTAAGATAACATTTACTGTCCTTTTGTTTCAGCCTGAAGGACTCCCTTTACATTTCTTTATGGCAGGTCAACTAGCAATGAACTCCTTTAGCTTCTGTTTTATCTGGGGATGTTTATATTCTCCTTCAATTTTGAAGGATACTTTTTGCTGGAATAGAATCCTAGGTTGACAATTTTGCTTTATTTTAAATTTCAGAAAGTTAAATATATCATTTTACAGCTTTCTGACCTTCATGTATTTTGCTGAGAAATTGACTGTTGATCTTATTGAGGATCCCTTGCATGTGACAATTCACTTTTTTCTTGTTGCTTGTAAGATTTTCTCTTTTTACTGTTTTATTAAAATGGTCCTCACTAGATCTTTCTGAGCTTATCTTACTTAGAACTAATACAGTTTCTTGGATGTGTCAGTTTACATCTTATCAAATTTTGGAAGATTGGTGACATTATTTCTTCAAATATTTTCTGTATCTTTTTCTCACTCTTCTTGGACTGCCATTATGAATATATTGATACACTTGATGGTGTCTCATAGGTTCCATAGGCTCTGTTCCTTTCTTTTTCATTCTTTTCTCTTTCAGCTTTTCAAACTGGATAAATACAGTTGTCCTAGCTTTAAGTTTTCTGGTAGTTTTTCTGTTTGCTGGAATCAGCTGTTTAACTACTCTAGTGATTTTTTGTGTCAGCTATTGTAATTCTGAATTCCAGCATTTCTATTTATAACTTCTATCTCTTTATTGATATTCCCTACTTTTTCATACATTAGTTCCCTGTTTTACTTTAGTTTTTGTTCATGGTTTCTTTCAGCTCTTTGATCATATTTAAGACTTTTAATTTAAATTATTAATCTAATATGCCCAATATCTATGCTTACTCTAATGTTTTCTGTTGATTCATTTCCCCCCTGTAATTGGCTATTCTTTCCTGTTTCTTTGTATGGTTTTTACTTTTTTTGTTGATAATTGGGTATTTAGAATATTGTATTGTAGTAAATTTGGAAATAAGATTCTCCCCTTCTAGGCATTAAAGTTCTTGCTTGTTGAAGGATGCAGTTGTACTTTATTTAGTGGCTTTTGAAGCCATTTTTGCAAGGACTATATTCATTGTCTTGAGTGTTTACTGAAGTCTCTCTTCTGTTATCTCTGTGACCAGCTAATAATCTGGCAGATATTTCTTTGAATGCTTGGATCCCGTAACAAATGAAGGGAAAATGTGTTCTGACCCTTTAAATTCTTTAATTCCCCTCAACAGATGCCTCATCAGGGAAGCCACATCTCCCTGATGGGCTGAAACTATTCCAACCCCTGCTCAAACCCTGGTGCTAACAAGGCACACCAACAATGTGGTCTGCTGTCCCCATGGCCTGAGGAATGGATATGGTAGCTGATATGTGGAGTGTCAAAAATCACTGAAATTTATCAGCCTCTGTATTAGTCAGGGTTCTTTTGGGAAACAGAATCAATAGGCGATATTTGTAAATAGTATAAGATTTTATAGGAGTCTCTCATGTGACGGTGGGGGTGCACAAGTCCAGTTTCTGCAGGCAGGCTGGAAACCAGGGGATCCGATGCAAACCAGGGAACTTCCCTGCAAACCAGGGAAGTCCAATGAAGGTCCTTGGTGAGGTTCCGGGAGATGTTGGCTGTCCAAAGATAAGCTGGGAAATTCTCCCTGATTGCTGAAATCACTTCCCCTTTTAAGGCATTCAACTGAATGGATAAAGCCTCACTTATTGCTGAGGGCAATCTCTCTGGTTGATGTAGATGTAATCAGCCATCTATGCAGTAAACTCACTAGAAACTAAAGTCCATAAATGTCCTTGTACTATAATTAGCCCAGTGCTTGCTTGACCAAACAACTGGGCACAATTACCTGGCCAAGTTGACACATTAGTCTAACCATCACAGCCTCTTTCTTCTTCAAACACTCCACTATATCCTATAAAGGTTTGTACTCCAAAATTCCAAAATAATTGTTTCTAATGACTGAACTCCAAAGTTCCAAAATAATTGGTTCTAATGGTTCTTTCTAGCTCAATAGTTTTGCTTGTTTGTTTTTGTATAGGAACTGATTCCTGGAGCTTCCTACTTTGCCATCTTCTGTGATATTACTCCCATTTCATAAATATTTACACATATCCACACCATGGAAGGCAGCATGCTATGCACTAAGTGGAAAGTAGATCCTAACTCAAAGGGGGGATGGAAATCCTTTACAGACAATGACTGCCCTTTATTGGTTGTGTAATCAATTTCATAGTTAAGTTCAGTATTTTCAAAATATGAAAGAGGAAGATAGGATATATTAGGATATTAGGGGATGGGATAAGAAAGGTAGAAATAGAAAATATTAAGGTAGGACTAGATAGGATAAGCATAATATAATAAAATCAGAACAGAATAGATTGGAAAATATTAGAGTACACTGAATGGTAAAAGTGAGGATAAGTATATGTAACACTGGAAAACCCAATACAATGTATAACTGACTGCAAGTATGAGTCAAAAAAGTTTATAAGGTAGATACAGGGGGAAGGGGGCCAAGATGGTGTTTGTGTAGGAGGGCATACACTGCAAGCTCCCAGAGCAAGGCGGATTGTGGACGGGGTCCTGCCCGGGGGTCTGAGAAGCTTGGGACATCTGTCTGCATGGATCAACGGCGTGGACGGAACGGTAGAGATTTGTGAGTTTTAAGCCTGCCAGTGGTGGTTGGCACAGACAGCTGAGCCCCGCGGTTAGGGAGGAAAAAAAAATAAAAATAATAAAACGGCCAGTTGGAGCTGCGAGCGGGGGGAGAAAGTTTTATTTTCTGGGGATCTGGCTGCCTGGTGCCCCTTGGACCTTGTGTGAACAGAAAAACTGAGCTAATCGGCACCTGGTGACCTGGAGGGGGGATTCTGGTCGGGGGACGGAGCTGATTTCCCTAGCAACCCAGGGATAAGACCCGGGCCTCTGCGGAGCCAGGGAGAAGGGACACTTCCCAAAAGAGGGAGGGTTCTGTTGGAGGACAAGGAAGGGTATTTTTTATTTTTAGACATCGATCTGGCTGCCTGCACCGTCCCATAGCTTTGGGGAGCACATAAGCAGACCTGAAGCAGCATCAGGCTGAGACCAGACGTGAATCTGCACTCAAACTGATTTACTTAGCAACCCGGTGATGCTCGTGCTCAGCTCCAGAAGGGGAGGAATTGGCCGTATTTAGCACTCCGCACTGACTAACATCAGAGCTACAGCTACCCTAGGGAGTCCAGAAAGAGGGACGTGCTTGATTAATTTCCACGGGTCCAGCTACGGTCCTTCCGTAAAGGGGTTGGTCTAGAGGAGGAATTATTTCGGGTCCTGGATTTCACTAAAAATTTAAAAATTAAAAAAAAAAAGTGAGAAGGTCACTTCAATAAATGAAAAATAAATTCTTTTTAATTTAGTTTAATAGCTAAAAGCTGCTTCAGGACCTGCATATAGAACCCTGCGGGGAAATTGATTGATAAACACAAGTAGGCAGAGAGGATCCACGTGGACCCTAGGGGTCATTGACACTCCTTAGCTCTGTTTGACTGCTTGCCTGTGTGGATCTTTGGTTTCTCTCTGTTTCTTTCTGGTCTCTTGCTTTTCTTTCCTTTTTCCTCACCCCTTTCTTTTTTCTTCCATATTTTTTTAAATTAGGTGCTGCTAGCTTGTCGCTTCTTTACTGTGCTTCTTTTTCAGTAATTTCCCACTTGCTGTATATATTGATTCTGTCTTACAAACTATTGCTTATCCTTCCTGCATCTTTCTGCCTTCTGTTTTCTGTTGTGGCTCTTAGATACAACATTTTTTCATAGGTCCACAACTTAAGGGTGTCAATTTCTATTCCATCTACGTTGTTTTCTTCTTTTTTTTATTAGTATTAACTTTTTCCTTTCAGACCTTTCTTTACTATTTCTCTCCCTCCTCATAATTCTAGCCTTATAAATCACTATATATATATTCCTCCATTTGTTTTCCCAGTCCATTGTAGGAACTCCATTTTTTTTCCCTAGTAATCCACACTGCCTACACAAGTTAAATAATCATCTCATTAATTCTCATTTGGCCCCTCTTCTAACTTTTATCAATATTACTATTATCCTTCTGCCTTCCTACATCTTTTGATTCTTCTGACCCTAACCTTTTGCCTTCAAGGGAACATAGAAAGAAGTAAGGAAATAAAATAAGAAGAAAAACTGCCAAAGAGAAAACTTAACACACATGCAGAACCAACAGCTAAAAAAAACTCTAGAGCATAGAGAAAAGCTAATCAACTGAACAAACCCATCAAGATAATATGATGACCAGAGGGAAACAAAAAAATACAAATGACTCTGAGAAACTGGAAAACATGGACCAATCCAATGCACAGAATAAAAACCAGAAAGCAATGCAGAACATCGAACAACTAATCAAAGCTATCCAAACAAATATCATGGACCAACTTAAAGAACTGAATGAAGAGGTTAAGGATATAAAGAAGACACTGGGAGAACATACTGAAGAAATAGCAAACATGCCTAAAAAGGTAATGGATATGATGGTGAACAATGGCACAACCCAAGAAATGAAAAAGACGCTAGACTCACATAAGAGCAGATTTGAACAGGCAGAGGAAAGAATTAGTGATATGGAAGACAATACAGCTGAAATCAAAGAGACTGTAGAAAAGATAGACAAAAAGATAGAAAAAATCCAGCATGGACTCAGGGAATTAACTGATAATACAAAACGCACAAACATACGCATTATGGGTATCCCAGAAGGAGAAGAGAAAGGGAACAGAAGGAGTGTTGAAGGAAATAATGGCTGAAAACTTCCCAATTCTATTGAGAGAGATGGATGTGGAGATCCAGGAAGCACAGCACACCCCAAATAGTATAAATCCCAACAGGCCAACTCCAAAACATATACTTGTCAAAATGTCCAATGCTCAAGACAAAGAGAAAATACTCAAGGCAGCAAGAGAAAAGAGAACCATCAAATACAAGGGAAGCACAATAAGATTAAGTGCTGATTTCTCAGCTGAAACCATGGAGGCAAGAAGACAGTGGTATGACATAGTCAAAACACTAAAAGAAAAAAACTTCCAGCCACGAATTCCCTATCCAGCAAAATTGGCATTAAAAAATGATGGAGAGTTCAAAATATTCACAGATAAAGAGAAATTAAGAGAGTATGTCAAGAATAAACCAGCATTTCAAGAAATACTAAAGGAATCTCTACAAGTTGAAAGGAAAAAACAAGGGGGAGAGAGTTGGAGGAGAGTTTAAAAACAACTGAAAAAACAAAAAGAAAAACAAAACAACATATGACATACATTAACCCAAAGAAAAAATGGCTGAAGTAAGAAATTCATTACGAGTAATAACACTGAATGTTAATGGATTAAATTCACCAATCAAAAGACACAGAATGGCAGAATGGATAAGAAAATATGATTCATCTTTATGCTGTCTACAAGAAACCCGCCTTCGACCCAAGGATTCAAGGAGGCTGAAAGTGAATGGCTGGAAAACCATTTTACAAGCTAACAATAGCCAAAAAAGGGCAGGAGTAGCTATTCTAAAACATCAGACAAAATAGACTTTAAATGAAAAACTATTGTAAGAGACAAAGATTGACACTACATATTAGTAAAAGGAGTAATCCCTCAAGAAGAGAGAACAATCATCAATATTTACGCACCTAATCGGGGTGCCTCAAAATACGTGCAGCAAACTCTGGAAAAACTAAGAGGAGAAATAAATGCCTGTACAATTATAGCAGGGGACTTCAACACAACACTATCATCACTAAATAGAACATCTAGACAGAGAATCAATAAAGAAACTAAGGCACTCAACAATACATTAGAAGACCTGGACTTAATAGACATATACAGAACACTACACCCAAATACAGCGGGATTTACATTCTTCTTGAGTGCACATGGAACATACTCCAAAATAGACCACATGCGAGGGCACAGAACAATACTCAATGAATTCAGAAAGATTGAGATTGTACAAAGTAATTTCTCTGACCACAACGGAATGAGTTTGAATTCACTAAGGGCCAGAGAAACAGGTTAGGCACAAGGATATGGAAGTTAAACAATACACTCTTAGACAAACAGTGTGTCAAAGAGGAAATCTCAAAATAAATCAGTAACTACCTTGAAACTAATGAAAACGACAACACAACATATCAAAACCTATGGGATACAGCGATAGCAGTCCTGAGAGGGAAGTTCATAGCCATAAATTCATATATTAAAAAAGAAGAAAGAGCTAAAATTGAAGAAATAACTGCACACTTGGAGGAATTGGAAAAACAACAACAAACTAAACCTAAAGGAAGTAGAAAGAAAGAAATAACAGATTAGAGCAGAACTAAATGAAATAGAGAATAAGAAAGCACTGGAAACAATAAACAAAACCAAAAGCTGGTTCTTCGAGAATATCACTAAAATCGACAAACCCTTAGGCCAGACTAACAAAGAAAAAGAGAGAACAGATGCAAATACATAAAATAAGGAATGAGCAAGGGGATATCACTACTGACCCCACAGAAATAAAGAGTATCATAAGAGGATACTTTGAAAAATTATATGCCAACAAGAATGATAATTTAGAGGAAATGGACAAGTTTCTAGAAACTCACAAACAGCCTACATTGATGAAAGAAGAAATAGATGAACTCAACAGTCCAATTACAAGTAAAGAGAAAGACTCAGTCATCAAAAACCTCCCAACTAAGAAGAGCCCAGGACCAGATGGCTTCACAGCTGAATTCTACCAAACATTCCAGAAAGAGTTAACACCAATTCTACTTAAGCTCTTCCAAAAAATAGAAGTAGAAGGAATATTGCCTAACTCATTCTATGATGCCAACATTACCCTAATACCAAAACCAAATAAAGATACCACAAGAAAGGAAAATTACAGACCAATTTCTCTAATGAACCTAGATACTAAAATCTTCAACAAAATACCTGCTAATCACATTCAACAACATATCAAAAAGATTATACACAATGACCAATTGGGTTTCATCCCGGGTATGCAAGGATGGTTCAATATAAGAAAATCAATCAATGTAATACACCACATAAACAAATTGAACGAAAAAAATCAAATAATCATCTCTATAGATGCAGAAAAAGCATTCGACAAGATACAGCACTCTTTCCTCATAAAAACACTACAAAATATAGGAATAGAAGGAAACTTTCTGAAAATGATAAAGGGTATATATGAAAAACCCAAAGCTAACATCATTTTCAGTGGTGAAATCCTAAAAGCCTTCCCTCTGAGATCGGGAACTAGACAAGGATGCCCACTATCACCACTCCTATTTAACATTGTCTTAGAAGTACTTGCACGAGCACTGAGACAAGAAAAGGACAAAAAAGGCATCCAGATTGGAAAAGAAAAAGTAAAAATTTCATTATTTGCAGATGACATGATCCTATACATAGAAAGCCTTGAGAAATCTACAACAAGGCTTCTAGAACTTATAAAGGAGTTCAGTAATGTTGCAGGCTATAAGATCAATGCTCAAAAATCAGTAGCATTTCTGTACACCAATAACGAGCAAACTGAGGAGGAAATCAGGAAAAAAATACCATTTACAATCTGAAATAAAAGAATCAAATACCTAGGAATAAATTTAACTAAAGATGTAAAGGACTTATATACAGTAAACTACACAACACTGTTAAAGGAAATCAAAGAAGATTTAAATAAATGGAAAAATATTCCCTTTTCATGGATAGGAAGACTGAACATCATCAAGATGTCTATCCTACCCAAACTAATCTACAGATTTAATGCAATCCCAATAAAAGTCAACACTGTATTTTTTAAGGAACTGGAAAAACTAACCACAAAATATATTTGGAGAGGTAAGAGGCCCCGAATTGCCGAAGACATATTAAAAAAGAAAAATAAAGTTGGAGGTATCTCACTATCTGACTTTAAAACATACTACAAAGCTACAGTGATCAAAACTGCGTGGTATTGGCACAAGGATAGACCTACTGACCAATGGAACTGAATTGAGAGTTCTGATATAGATCCTCGCATATACAGTCATCAGATATTTAACAAGGCCACGAAGCCCACTCAGTTGGGAGAGAATGGCTTTTTTAACAAGTGGTGTTTGGAGAACTGGATA
The DNA here is from genome assembly GCA_026826555.1 of Tolypeutes matacus. Taxonomy (NCBI): domain Eukaryota; kingdom Metazoa; phylum Chordata; class Mammalia; order Cingulata; family Chlamyphoridae; genus Tolypeutes; species Tolypeutes matacus. Next base: position 9,435,027 of record JAKSZT010007815.1, on the reverse strand, counting down.
TCCATATCCAAAAGAATGAGAAAAGAATACCATCTCACACGTTATACAAAAATCAACTCAAGATGGATCAAAGATCTAAATATAAGAGCCAAATCCATAAAGACCTTGGAAGATAATGTAGGGAAGCATCTACAGGACCTTTTAATAGGAAATGGTTTCATGAACTTCACAGCCAAAGCACAAGCAGCAAGAGAAAAAATAGATAAATGGGATCTCATCAAAATTAAAAACTTCTGCACCTCAAAGGATGTTATTAAGAAAATAAAAAGGCAGCCTACCCAATGGGAGAAAATATTTGGCAACATATATAAAGAAATCCTACACCTTGAAAATAAAAGGACAAACAACCCATTTAAAAAATGGGCAAGTGACCTGAAAACACACTTCTCCAAGGAAGAAATACAAATGGCTAAAAAGCACATGAAGAAATGCTCAACATCGCTTGCTATCAGGGAAATGCAAATCAAAACTACAATGAGATACCATCTTACACCCATCAGAATGGCAGCTATTAAGAAAACAGGAGACACTAAATGTTGGAGAGGATGTGGAGGAATAGGAACCCTCATCCACTGCTGGTGGGACTGTGGTATGTTCCAGCCACTGTGGAGGACAGTTTGGCGGTTCCTCAGAAAACTAACAATAGATCTTCC
>JAKSZT010007815.1:9372638-9433974 GCA_026826555.1 Tolypeutes matacus | reverse complement strand
GAGGGATTAATACCAAGTGCCAACTGGCAACACAACTGGAAAAAGACCCTGAATTAAAGGGGGAAAAGGTAAAGACAAATGAGTTCAAGTGGCTAAGAGACTTCAAAGAGAGTTGGGAGGTCATCCCAGAGGTAACTCTTACACACACCTCAGTAGGAGCTCATAGAACATCTAAGTGCCTATCACCCCACACAGAGGGGCTCCTGAGAGCTCTGGAGACACCCAGGTCCTATATAGTGGGGGATAGCCCCAGAGACTGACGCCTTATCAGTGGGCTCTATTTTGGAATCTGTGCTCCTGAGAGTGACAGAATTGGACTTAATTAAGTCCTCCCTGTACATGGTTCATCATTCCCTTCTATTCAAAGCTCTATGTGATGCTGGAGTTTTTAGGTATACTTCCAGAGACTGGAGCCTCTGGCCTACCTATGTGCCAGGTGTGCAAGGAATCTCGGTGGAGCTGCAACTCCTACCCTACAGCTCAATGGACTCATCCAAGTCACCTGGTGAGGAGACGAGGGGCAACGACCAGCCCAGGGATTGGAGAGGACCTGCATCTGCAGGCAGGATCATCCCACCCACCATATCCATGGGATATAAGCCCTCTCTCACTTTGAGGTGGAGTGGACATCACCATCTCAGTCCCCTCAGTATTGGGGGAAGAACTATGGACTAGAGTGGACTTGATGGTATTCTGTTGTACACATATGGTGATTCTAGCAATGGAAGAAATTATAACAATGAGGTGGAGCCAGTGGTCACTTGACACTTTTAAGGCAGGGAGGGGACGAGCAGTTGAAATACAGGGGCTTCTTTGGGATTTGGAGGTTGTCCTGAGTATCGCTGTGGCAACGGATGTAGGCCATTTTAAATCAGCACACACCACTCAGAACTGTGTGGGAGAGAGTGTGGTCTATGATGTGAACTGTGGTCTATGGTTGGTGGCAAGACCCCAGGATGTGTAAGTCCATTGAGGGTGGTGGGCCACACTTGTGGGAGATGTTTGTATGGGATGTGGTGGGAGTTGTGGGAGGTGAGCAACATGGGAATCCCAGTGGGTTCCGTGTAATATTTTAGGTAATCTAAGCACCTCTTAAAATATATTTATATATATATATATATAAATAACATTTTTGTAAGCAAATGCAAAAAAAAAAAAAAAAAAGAATTCTGTTTAGGTTCTGAAAAAAAAAAAGTAAATACAATTTGGAAACATTTTGAGTATTCAAAATATCAGTCCTTAAACATTGGGCATATTCTTTGTTAGATATAATTGAAGTTCTATTTTTTGTTTTTAAAAAAGCAAAGAAATTACAGTGTTCTTAGACTGAAAACAAAAACAAAAATTTAGTCTTGGCTAATGTGAAAAAAAAAAGTTTGTAAGTTATGGTTGTGAGAGAAAAAAAGTGAAATTCTTAAATACCTAAAATAGTCAATATATATGTGTTGAAATGTTGGAAGAGACTATTTCACTTGGGAGAATATGGTGATCATTCAAATACCCTTGTGTCTTAGTTTACTAGTGCTGCCGTAACAAAACACCGTAAACTGGTTGGCCCAAAGCAACATAAATTTATTGTCTCAGTTTGGTAGACTGAAATCAAGGTTTCAGCAAGGCCATACTTCATTCAAGGTCTGTAGGGAAGAATCTGTCCTTTACCTCTTTTAGATTCTGGTGGTTTGTGGGCAAACTATGTTGCTCTCTGCCTTGTCATGTGTTGTTCTCCTCTCTGTGTCCAATTTCCTCTTCTTAAAAGGTCACTAATCATATTGTATTAGGGTCCACCATAATCCAGTTTTGCCTCATCTTAATTAATAAATTCAAAGACACTATTCCAAATAGGGTCACATTCATGGGCCCAGGGCTAGGTCTTGAACATATCTTTTTGGGAGCTACAATTCAATCCATAAAAGTCCACCTCCCATTCCTATATGCAACATACTTTGACCCCATCCCAACACCCCAAAAGCCTTAAGCCATCCAACACCAAATCTAAGTCCAACATTTCATCTAAATGATCTATGGGTATGGTTCATCCTGGTACAAAATTCCTCCATTTGTTGACCTGTGAAACCTAGAAAACCAATTATCTGCTTCCAAATGACAATGATGGGGCAGGAATAATATAAATATTCCTATCCCCAAAGGGAGAAATGCCATATGATGACTAAGAAGAAAACACCATGGATTGCCAGTAAACCATCAGAAGCTAGAAGAGACATGGAACAGATACTTTCCTACAGATTTTAGTCTGGCCCTCCCAACACATTGATTCAGGCTTCTAGCTTCCAGAACTGTGAGACAGGAAGTTTCTGCTGCTTTAAGCCACCCAGTTTGTGATATGTTTTTATGGGAGCCCTTTACTAAGTAAGCCAGTTTTTGGTACTGGGAGTCGGGTACTCAATCCACAACACTTCAGTAGTTTTTTGTTTGTTTGTTTGTTTTGTTTTGTTTTTTGACCAAGAAATGATAATTCCTCCAGAGAATTAAGGGAATTAGGCCGGGAGATGGTTGAGATGAGATGGGAGATGATCATTCACTGAACATTTCTTTAGATACATAGTAAAATTGTATCTGGAACATGGATCTGAGATTTGATAAACTCTTTTATTTATTTTTAATTTTAGGTATACTTTGAAATAGTAATATCATTAGTAAAAATAACTCTCATTTTTCACTCTCTAATATGTGTCAGATATCATCCTAGGTATTTTATATTATTCATTCTGCACAAAAGCATCAAGAGTTACACTTATTATTTCCAGTTCATATAAGAATAATGAGACTTCAAGAGTTTAGGATAATTACCTCTTAGTCTTACTTGTAGCTTGTGGGTGACTGAGAACAGATTTGAAGCCAGGTTTTATTACACATATATTCATATGTAGCTTTATATATAAAAATGTTCTTATAAACCATCAAACTCTCTAAGCTTCCTGCAAGTTCATGAGATCTGACTAGAGGAAGTTTTTCTGCAAACAGATGTGGAGGCTATGTCTTAATGAAGTTTCTTTCAGGTATAAGAAAATTTTAGAACATACAATGGCTGCCAATTCTATGTAAAGCACCTCACATTAACTAACTAATCTTTCCCTACATTTTTATAGATTCTCCAAGTTGGTTCAAATTAATGTGTACTTTCTGGGTCTGATCCAAAGATTCACAGTACACAATATAAGGAAGAAAAGCTTAGCCTTACTTTTCTCCAGATGGATTTCTGGATATGAGTTTCATCTCCTTTTGGCATCAAATACTAAAACGTTTAGTAATCACAATGCAGATGTGAAACCAGACAATTTTAGTAACAGCCTCATGCATAAAGTATAGCTCTATTATTTTCAAAAGCTTTGGAATAAACATATTGGGATGTCTGACTATTTACATTTTAATGTGATACCAGTCTGGGGCAATATTTTCTATTATATGTTACTAGTATCCTAGCAAAGTATTGTGAATCCTACTGACAGTTTTCCTTAATGTCTTTCAATCAGTTAAATGTAACATTTGAGCTTACAAAAGCTCACAACATATTTAATTTTGTTCTGAATCTCATGAAATTAGTCCTGGGGCTATAGGTGCAAAATATAAATGATTTATAAAATGCCAGGAAGAAAGGATCAATGCCTATAGAATGGGAAAAATAATTTAAGAATTTTTATTGCTAATTATTTAAAGAGAAGTTTGTAAAGAGTAGCCTAATGGCAACCCAGCCAGTTCTCTTGCATAATCATCCTTGAATCTGGGGGAAATTTTAAATGATGAACTTTCTAATATATTTAATATGTTCCCCTCCAGGTAGAGTTTTAGTTTTCTTTTTCACAGTGACATAAACCTCTAAATCCTCTTTTACCCAATCCTACTTGCCTTTAAGTATCTAACACCTATGCATTTTAAAAACCAGTTATGCAAAATGAATAGTTGCATTTTCCAATACTGCTGAAGCATTACTGTGTGTTACTTCATCATCACTTCCTCCTCACTCTTCTCAGAGAAATTCACAATCTTGAATTTGGTACTCATCATTACTTGCATATATTTAAAACTTCTCTACCTGTATATTGTTTTGCATTTTTAGTAATATTTTAAATGACATATTATCTTCTTTATACATGTGTATAATAGAATATGTATAATTTTATAATTTCTTGATTTTGTTCTGCAATGAATTTCTAAGGTTTATCCATATAGCTTTAATTCACTTATTTTGGTTGCTGCATGGTATATCTTTGCAAGAATATTCCTGAAATTACTGAACTAATCTGTTGATGAACATTGAAGTTTTATCTAATTTTTGATAATATAAATGTAGTTGCTGTTACCATTCTTTTCAATGTCTGCCAGTTTATATATGTAAAACCTTAGTGAATAAACAAAGTGAATAAATAAAGAAATGGAATAGCTGAATTGAAGAATATGTGAATATTCAAATTGGTTAGATATTCCTACATTTCTTTCAAATGTAGTTACACCAATTTATACACAGCTGCAATCATTGAATAAGTGTTCTTGCAATTCTGCAGCCTTGTAAATATTTGATTTCTTCTTCATGTCAAGCAACCATTTTCTAATTGAATTGTTTGTCTTTTTCTTATCTGTCTTTTCTTTATTGTTGGAGTTTTGATATGTTCTGAATATTAATTTGTTTTTAATTGTAGGCATAACAAATATAAATTGGTTTTTTAAAAATAAATTACTAAGTCTTGTAGCACACAAAGTTTTATTTTTTATTATTAATATTTCAATGTAATCAAATTCAGGAATTGTTTCATTTTTAAACTTTTTATTGGATTTTCAAAATAATCTTAAAGATAATTGCAGAAAGTTTCCTCTGTATTTTTATCCAAATTTCCCTAGTGTTAACATCTTACTCCACCTTTGGACATAGATGAAAACTAAGAAATTAACATTGGTCAAATACTGTGAATGATATTATTGGCTTTATTCAGATTTCACAAAATTTTCCAATAACGACATTTTTTCTCTTCCAAAATTTCATTCAGTCATCCCGTCTTCTTAATCTTTTCCCATCGGTGACAGTTTCTTATTCTTTCCTTGTTTTTCTGACATTGATACTTTTGAAGAGTAATGGTCAAAATTTTGTAAAATGTCTTTCAAATTGAGTCTGTCTTGTGTGTTTTCATGACAAAACTGAGAATATGGTTTTAGGGAGAAGTGGCCTACATCAGGGCTACATAGTATCAACAGGACTTGTTAAGTTTGATCTTTTGGTTAAGGTGGAGTTTGTTTGGATTTTTGGCTTGAAAGTTATTGTTCTTACCTCTCCATATTCCATTTGCATGTGTTTGTTAAGAAAAAGTTCCCACTACAGATATCATAAAATATTAGACTATATTTTCTTCCAGAAATTTTATATTTTGCTTTTCACCTTCTGGTCTTAGATATATCTGAAACTGATGTTTGTGACTCATGAGAGGAATAGACCCAATATTTTTTCCAAAGAGATCATTTTCCCAGCATTATTTACTGATTTCTCCCTCCCTTTCTTTCTGATCTGTAAACCCAACTATGCCATATATGAAGTTTCCATAAATAAATGAGTTTTTTGTTCTGGGCTTCTAATTCTGTTTTACTGGAACATTGTTATTGTTAATATTTCTAGGAATATGACCCCATAATAATTAATATGTGACTATAGTAAGTTTTAAGTTGTGGAACAATTTCCCTCTTCTTGTACGTCTTCAAAAGTGTCCTTGTTATACTTGGTCTTTTGGTGATGGAGATCGGTATTAGAAAGAACTTAAAAAATGATTTAATTTACAGACTAAGTTCAGAAGAATAAATTTTTTATATTACTGAACCAATCTACAGACAGAATGTACTTTCTATAAATCTAATTTTCTTAATTAATTTTTCAAACTTTGATTAAAATTAAAATTGTATAATTTTCTCTACACTGATTATGCATACTTTTATTTCAGATGGACTTCTAGGTGCTTTATATTTTTGCTATTACTATAAATATATATTTTGTTTTATTTTAAAATGTTTCCGCTTGTATACAGAAGTTGATTTTTTTTTTCATATACTAAAGTTTATTTTTAAAGTTGATTTAGATTACAGAAAAGTTACATCAAATTATAGGAGATTTCCATATACCCCACCATCTCCCACTCCCATATTTTCCTCTATTAATAACATCTTACATTAGTGTGGTACATTTGTTAAAATTGATGAACAATTATTGAAGCATTGCTACTAACCAAGGTCTATAGTTTACACTGTTGTTTACACTTTGCACCGTCCAATTTTATAGGTTTTGACAAACTGTATAAAGGCCTGTATCTGTCATTGCAATATCATGCAGGGCAATTACAGTGCCCTAGAAATGCCCTATGTTCCACCTATTCTTTCCTCCCTTCTCCCTCAAAATCTCTGGAAATCACTATCTTTATGTTACAAGTTCTTTCATTACTACAATAATAATAAGTCTACTTTGGTCCATGTTTGCATTCTCTCCTTATGTCTGTTCCTTCCTTAGTCTTAAGGATTTGATAGATGGTGATGTCTGCCCTACTTCAGATTGAGAAGGGCCTGAGATCTTATGGGGCAGAAGGAATGAATGGTTTTGCTTGCAGTTGTAGATACTCTTTCAATCTTACATTCAGCAAACATTAGTTTTAATAAATTGTTTGCATATTCTTTTGAGTTTTCCACATTGAAAATTATATCATCTGTTAAAAATGACAACTTTGTTTCTTACTCTCTAATATTACTATCTTTCAAGTATTTTGCCTGTCTTGTTTAGCTGTCTAGGCATCCAGAAAAATGATGAATAGAAACTACAACATTGGGCATACTTGACATGTTCCTGAATTTTAAATTAAAAGCTTCTAACAATTGAATTATTTTTAATATATCATACAGATTTGTAGATAACATTTAAAAGAGTAAGAATATCTCTTGATACTCTGATTCTGCTAAGATTTTTTTTTGTTTATCATAAATACATGTTGAATTTTATCAAATGTCTTCATTTAATGATATCATTAATTCCTTCTTTTTTTTCTTGTTATTTTGATGTACTGCAATAATTTTTCTCATTTCAACACAGCATATCTATGATATATTAGTTTTGTATACATTGCCAAATATTATTTGTGTATATTTATTTCTAATATTTGAATCTATTGTATGAATGACATTGACATGAAATTTTCTTTTTTGTGCAGTCATATTTTGATATCAAATCTAAATTAAGTTAACAACATTTTAAGATTGAAATAATCTTTTCATTAAGTTTTTAGTTCTTTGCTGAAAATATTTTTTCCCTGGTACTAGTGATTACATTTTTAAGTTGTTATATGGTTTTCAGTTCTATTTCTTCTTCAAAAAGATTGATGATTTATATTTTTTCCAGAACTCATTTTTTTTTCTGAGCTTTCATATGTATTGCAATAGCATGCATGAACAATTAGAATGGAGGAGAGATAATATATGAAAGCTAATGGCTAATTTTCCCAAGTATGCATACATATACACACACATGTACATATTATATATACACAAATACATACACACATACTTATCTCCAAATATCTATTCTGTAAAATGCAGAAAATATTATATTTTTTTCAAGTTCAAATTTAAAGTTATCTTTTTGAGACATTTTTTGAGCAATAAGAAGACAAGAATCATACAGATAACAAAATAATTACGATCAGTAAAAATATTACAGATTTTCACTTTAAAACTCTATTTAGTCAATGTTAACTCCTTGAAAAGCATTTCCACAATGCATTGAAGAAGACAATTTTTGATACCTGAAAAAAGTCAAACTCAGTGTACATGAGGATATCTAAGAAAATATCATTCTAGACAGAGGGAATACTATGTGAGACTATCATGAGGCAAGGACAAGCTTTATGTGTTTGAAGAACACCAAAATGCAACTATGGGTGACAGAGAGTGAGCAAAGGAGATAGTTTTAAGAAATGAAGTTCTGAGAAGTAAGAGGGTGAGGACAGATCCTCAAGAGCCTTTATGGGTGATTTATACAGACCATGGCTTTTACTCTGGGTGAATTTTTTAAAAAGCATTAGAAAATTTTGAGCAGAAGGACAAAATGTGACTTACATTTTTAAAGATACTTTTCAGTTACTATGTTAAGAAAAGTCTGTGAAATAACAAGGGTGAAGCATAGAAAGATAGCAAGGTAAAGGTCATTGGAATATTCTAGGTGAGAGATGGTGACTTGGGCTAGGGAGATAGCAGTGGAGGTGGTGAGAAATATCCAGATTTTTTGTATATTTTCAGCAAGATTCTTAATGAACTTGACATGATGTAGGAGAAAAAGACTCAATGGAGACAATTACTTGATGACTTTTGTCTGAGTCAAAGGATGGTGGTTTAGTTTGCCTGGGCTGCTATGACAAATAGCACAGAATACATGGGTTTAAACAATGGGAATTTATTGTCTCACACTTTTGGAAGTCCAACATCAAGGTATTGTCAGGTCATGTTTTCTCCAAAATTTTTAACATTAATGTGACAACTCAATCTCTGCCTCTATCACATGGCAATTTGTCTTTTCCTGTCTCCTCCTCTGGTTCCTTCCCATGCTAAGTAATTGATTCCAGTTTTAATGGATTAGGGCCCATCCTCATTCAATTTAGCCTCACTTTAATTAATGACATATGCAAAGATCCTAATTACAAATGGGATCACATTCACAGGACCAGGGGTTAATACATGAACTTATCTTTTATGGGGAACATGATTTGCTCTCCCACAGTTGGATATGAAATTTTCTGAGCTAATAATGACTGAATAAGATGCAAACTTAGAGAGAAGATTAGGATTTCAATATTGAACAGCTTAAGTGTCTTTTAGATAACTAAGTAGGGAAAACAAATATGCAGGTGGTGACTGGGATTTAGAAAAAAGATCCAGGCTGGAGATATATTTATTTAATCCTTAAAAGAACATTTTCCAAAGTGCATTGCATAAATCTTAATTCTGTAGCAGGTAAATAAGGGCTAAAACAAGAGTTATGTTGTCAAATTTGGGGGAAAATGTTAAGATATTGAAAACAGGTTTTCTTCTTTAATACTTCCTGGACCATTTTATATCATTGATATCCTAAAGTATTGTTGATATCTAAAGACTAATATATAATATTTAGAGTTTTCCAAACATGTTTTATCTAGAATGGATCTTTTCCAGGAAAATCTTTGGTAATATTGTTTTGAGGGAAACACTTAAAAATTATAACAATCCTGAAAATAATTATTCTTATTTTTCAAAAGAATATAAAGTGTCAAAGAATTTGAATCTGTGTCCAAGACTACGTAGTTGGGCTTCAATCTCATGTCAATTATTTCCATTGTTTAATTGAACTCATGAAAAGGAAATGAGTGGCAATATGGTTTCATGCAGTTTAACTATATAGCATTGGGATAGGCAGATTAAGCAAGGCCAAATGCCCCATGCAGGCCTTGATAATAAATCATCAGTGAAGAGAGGGAGTTACAGAATATTAACATAAACAAGCCAGAGTGCCCTGTTTGATTTTCCATACTTCTGGCTTGAAACAATTAAATTAATAATGGCTATATAACCCAGAGCATTGGAAAGAGCTGGAAGAATACCTTTGAACTTGCATTAGAAATTTCCTTCTAATTTACATAAACTGTGTGGCTTAGGGGAGGTTTTTCATAACCCAAGTAAGTCTATGTATCTCTTGCTACAATAGACTTGGGATCTGAGTCAACAAAGTGAATTTTTTCCAATTAGATGATGCTGGAGTGATGGAGGTGTTCAATACCCTTGCAAAGGAAAGGAATCGAGTGATCAACCATTCAAAAGCAAGGTATAGGGAAACGGTTCTTTTAACAGTTTTGAATCTGTTCTTATTAATTATTCTTTCAAACTTATTTTGACTGAAGGAGTGACTCTCCAGATACAACCTGAGACCCTCATGAAGAGCTTCACAGCAGACACCAAAATGAGCCCCTCAGTGGTTCTTAACTTTTGCTGACATCCAATTCCATAGATTTTAATTTTGAACCCTGAACTGCAGGCTATTTGCAGGTAATGTACTAAGTGATTGAGAGTTACTACAATTTGCCATTAATTAACTTAAGTTTAGTACATTATTACCATTTACTGAGGACTCTAATTCCATGTTCTACAAATAAGTTTGGCTGCCACATAATGTTTGACAAGTTTGCAAAGTACATCTGTGCATGTACGGATGCAAGCAATTGAAATTACCAAAATTTTAGTACACACTTTAAGACAGTTTTATAATTTAGTCTGTTCAGACTCTCCAAGATATTCCAGCTATTACATCTCCACCCATTTCCTTCCTAACACTACAAGTTTTACCTTAGATTATAATAAGTTCCAATCTCTGCTTCCTTTACTACAATGACAAAATCACTTACAAGGCATCTACTCTAAAAGTAAGGAAATGCTCTTCTCAACAAGTACCCCTATAAGATTTGATGGATATTGACTTATTGAGATAAAGGATTCTTTGATAGGCAGTCTAGCACTGCAGTTGAGAGCAGAGGTTTTGATGTCAAGAACACATAAATCCTAGTTTTAGCAGTTATTATCTGAGGGTTCTTGGGCTAGTTATTTAAGTTCTCTAAGCATCACGTTTTCTCATCTATAAACATGGATAAGAGTAAGTGCCTCATATGTTTTGGACTGGGATTAAAGGAAAGAAATCATGTAAAGCACCTAGGCCATTATACAAGAAGCAACTGGTAAATGCCAGTGAAACAAACAATCCTGTTTTACCATGGTAAATCTTCTTGAGATTCTTGTGCAGTTCTTGGTGGTGGTTCTATCTAAAAGGAATCTAGGGCACTTAAATTTGTTAAACTCTCTGAGAGTGCTATGAAAGTGAGCACTTGACTAGATATTTTCTCTGGCTCAGATATTTCCTATTCTCCAAAGACTGCATGTATCAGAGACAAATGGGGAATGCCCGACTGATAGTCACTTGGCCTCTAGCTTTTTGACAAGGAAAACATCCTACACCTTTATCGGTAGGTTAAAGTGCTGGAAGGGAGATGCTATGCCTGTGGCATCTGTGTCCTTTGCAAAATTATAAGTTACTGTTTTAGTTTCCTAGGCTGCTGAAGAAAATACCATCAAATGAGTAGGGTTAAACAATGGGAATTTGTTTGCTCACCGTTTCAAGACTAGGAAAATGTCCAAATCAAGGCATCATCAAGCGGATGCTTTCTCTCCGATGACTGGAATTCTGGGGCTGCTTGATGGTGATTCTTGGTTCCTCTATCACATGCCAAGGCACATGGTGGCATCTCCTTATCTCTTCCTTCTCTTCTGGGTTCTGTTTCAGCTTCTTGCTTTCTGAGTCTTTCTCTCTCTCATGACCGAATTCATTCCACTTATAAAGGACTCCAATAATAGGATTAAGAATCATCCTGATTGAGTTATGTCACACCTTAACTGAAATAACCCCATTGAAAGGGTGCTACTTACAATGGTTTCACACCCACACAAATGGATTAAATGTAAGAACATGTGTTTCTGGGGTACATACAGCTTCAAACCACCCACAAGTACTATGGCAACTTCCACTGTAGCTGGTATTTTCCCTTTGAAAGATAAACAACCAGGAAGTACATAACAGAAGAAAAGAAAATTCTTTTTAAACTTATTAGGAATGTCACAAAATAAATGGAAGCTGACTTGGTGCATTAAAGAATCAAATGGCTTTTGTTAAAATGATATGGAAATAATCACTATCATTTTATTTCTACTAATTTCATGGTAGTGGATAGCCTTGGTTGAGATTTAAAAAACAAATAGATAAGGCCTAGAATTTGAATGAAAGGATTAGTAGACAGAATCAATGTGGTTTATGCAACAGTTTATTTAGGTATTAATTTAGTCCCATGCTTAGGAATGAAAACAGAAAATATCCAAACTAATGCTTCTGAAGTAGGTAGGAAAGCCAGAGGAGTGGTGAATGTATATGCTTAAAGAGTCAGCAGGGAAACCACAGTCAGGGACTATAGAAGAGCAAAGCTGAAGGCAAATACCAGAGCAGAGACAAGGAAGAAAAAACACAATCAGGAAGGGCACAGTAAGAGGAAAAGCCTATTGTGAGGCAATACCTAAAAGAAGGATATCTATAAGAATGGAGTAGGGGCAAAAGAAGCAAGATATTGAAGTTATGAATGTCAAAAAAGAAAAAAAAAACAACTCTTAATGAAGACAATTTTCACTTCACAGTCGTAGATTTTATATTATTATTGATAAGTTGAAAGCCAGTTTTGGTTTAGGTTTTTTGTGGGTTTTTTTTTTGTATTATTTTATTTTATTTATTTTTGTTTTTTTAATAATATATATTTTTAAAAGATACTTAGTTTACATAAATGTTACACAAAAACTATAGGGATTCCCGTATGCCCCACTCCCCAGACCCCAACAGCCTCCCACATAAACATTCTTCATTAGTGTGGCACATTCATTGCAATTGATAAACGCATCCTGGAGCTTTGCCATTAAGCACGAATGACAGGGTCACATTGTACTCTACACTACACCATCTCCACACAGTTCTGCATGTTATGTAATGATATATCTGAGAGGAGCCTAATATGCAGCATATATAAAGAAATCCTACACCTCGAAAATAAAAAGACAAACAACCCATTTAAAAAATGGGCAAAAGACCTGAAAAGACACTTCTCCAAAGAAGAAATACAAATGGCTAAAAAGCACATGAAAAGATGCTCAACATCACTAGCTGTTAGGGAAATCCAAATCAAAACTACAATATATCATTTTACAAATATTGGTATGTATTGTGAAAATTTTTATTTTTACACACAATAAAAAATAAATTAATTAATTAAAAAAAAAAAACTACAATGAGATACCATCTTACACCCATTAGACTGGCGGCTATTAAAAACAGAGGACTAGACGGGTTGGAGAGGATACAGAGGAATGGGAACCCTCACCCTCTGCTGGTGGTAATGTAAAATGTTCCAGCCATTGTGGAGGACAGTTTCGCGGTTCCTCAAAAAACTAATTATAGATCTGCCATATGATCCAGCAATTCCACTGCTGGGTATGTACCCAGAAGAATAGAAAGCAGAGTCACAAACAGATATATGCACACCAACGTTCAAAGAGGCATTATTCATTATTGCCAAAAGTTGGAATCAACCCAAATGCCCATCAACAGATGAATGGATAAATAAAATGTGGTACATACATGCAATGGAATATTACTCAGCTGTAAGAAGGAACACAGTGCTAACACATGGGATAACATGGATGAATCTTGAGGACCTTATGTTGAGTGAAGCAAGCCAGGCATTGAAGGATGAATAGTACATGACCTCACTGATATGAATTAAGCAAATTGAGCAGACTCAGGGAGCGATTATCTAGAAGATAGGTTTATAAGAAATAGAAAGGGAGAAGAAGGTTATGAGCCAACACCCATACAGACATAACCTATGGTAAGGTTAAAGTGTGTAGTTGCATACTGAAGGGATATAACAGGAGGGTAGTGATATTATTGGGTTGGGTGGTGCAAGTTTGACAGGTGGGTAGATTGGGGAGGGTAGGTTGGAAGGTCCAGGGAAATGGGAGGAGGGTTAAGAGAGGGACTAGGTGAACAATGGGGATTTGCAGGTATGTGGTTGAAAGTACAAAGTTGGGAATGCTCTTATGGCAATATGACAAGGAAGGGTTACTGGTTTAGGGTGTTGGATGGGTGGGCATTTGGGACAGGGCACAATGGAGCAGGTTTCTAGGGGAGGCGTGAGTGATCATTTTGTCATAATGTGTTGTATCAGTGGGTGGAGACCCACATAACGAACAGGAAGGAGTTGGACTCCCATATTCGGGAGGACCGATTTGTTCACAAATATGGAGGCAGGATTCTCTCACAAGCATGGGCGTTTCCTAATCGGGGAAAACAAACCAGTGTGTCAAGACCTCAGTGTTGTTGCCTGTAACTATGAATCTTGTCATCCAAGGGGTGAAGCCAGGGGGTTACTGTGGGCCCAAAGGGGAGGGAGAGGAAGGAATAGAATAGATCGAACAGGAGGTACTTAGTGGGAAATGGAAGTGTTCTACATGGTCTTACAATGATGGACACAGGCCATGTTAAATATCATCAAAATTTGTAAAAATGTGCAGTCTAAAATGTAAACCATAATGTAAACCATTGATCATGTTTATTAGCTATGTTTCATTACGTATACATCAGTTATAACAAAAGTACTATTCACATATAAAATGGTATAAAAACAGGAAGGAGAAAAAGGGGAGGATGTTGGGTATATGAGAATCCCCTGTTTTCTGTATGTGACTTTATTGTGTCCTAAAATTTCTTTGAAAACAAAATGAAAAATAGTAAGACAATGGGGAATAAATGGAAGAAAATGCCACTGTTCAGACAGGACACCAGATATTACAGTAATGAAAGGGAAAATGTCAAAAAATTTTTTTTTATATTTCTCATTTTTTATTATCCCGATCTTTTAATTTAATTTAATTTTTAGTTTTTTAAAATATTTATGTATTTTATTTCTTATATTTAAACTTGTCATTACCATATCATTTTCCTTAATTGTATTGGGCTATTTTAATGGCTTCATTTTTGAAGAAGCTTTGGATCACAGAAGTGTTACAACTGGGGCAGGGGAAGATCATTGGTGTGGGGTGTCAGTGATGGGGGATACATGGGAAGAAGTTCACCTGGGCATACATATAAGGTGTATAAAAATGTTCAAATGTTCACACGGCATTGTCACAGTGAGTAGATACTCACACAATAACCAAGAGAATACTGAATTCCCATCCTAGAGAGCTCTGCCACATTCTCTAATGGAGCAGCAACAGTCCCCCAATTGCAGGGGCAATGACTGGCGAAGGAGGACGATCCACTGATGGGCCCTTGATATTGATAACTATGCTTAAGATCTTTTGATCTTGAGATTGGAACTTAGCATATTGTTGTGGGGTGCCTAAGAGTTGCCTCCTGAGAGCCTCGTTTTGCTCAAATGTAACCTCTCTCAATGCCAAACTCAGCATATAAATGCATTCCCCCCCACCACCAGCGTGGGACATGACTCTGGGTATGAGCCTCCCTGGCACTGAGGGATTATTAGCAAGCACCAACAAGCAAAGCAACTTGAAAAAGACCTCAAATAAAAGAGGGAAAAGGTAAAGACAAATGAGTTTATATGGCTAAGAGACTTCAAAGTGAATTGGGAGGTCATCCCCAAGGTAACACTTACACACATCTCAGCAGGACCTCATAGACTGCCAAAGAGGATACTACCCCAATTAGTGGGGCTCTGAGGACTCTTGAGACACCCAGGTCCTATGTCAGGGCTGAGAGCCCTGAAGTTTGGTGCCTTGCCAGTGGGCCCTACTTTGGAGTTTGTGCTCCTGAGAGTGACAGAGTTGGAGTCAATATGTCTTCCCTACACATGACTCATCTGTCCCTTCTATTTAAACCTATACTTAGTGATGGAGTTTGTAGGTTTACATTCAAGAGACACAAGTCTTTGGGCTGTCCATGTGCCAGCTGGGCCCGGAACCTCAGCAGAGTTGCAACACCTACTATACAGCTCATTGGACTCACCCAGGACAACTAACAAGGAGATGATGATGAGCAACAACCATCCCAAGGAACAGAGAGAGTCTGCAGCTGTACGCAAGATAGTCCTATCCATCTTCCCCATGGGATATAAGCCCACTCTCAATTAGAGGTGGAGTGGACATCACCATCCCAAATCCTCAGGATTAGGGAAAGAACTATGGACTAGATTGGATTTACGGGTATTCTACTATAGACTTGTGATTCTAGCAATGGAAGAAATTACAACATTGATGTGGAGCCAATGGCCACTGGAGGATATGAGGGCAGGGAGAGGGAAAAACAGTTGTAATACAGGGGGATTTTTCAGGACTTGGGAATCATTTTGGTTTAGTTTTAAAGCTAAGTAGGTACAGATGAGAAATCTGGATAATACAAAAAATTTGCAGGAAGAGAAGTAGCATGTGAGAGAAAGTATGAGTAAGAAAATTACCTATTATTAATTGTGGATGTTATTCAGTTTTTGAAATTGAATAATAATCACCCCAAATATTTTTTATTTAACTTTATATATTAAAGTGAAACTGTAGTAGTACAGTTTCACAATCCTTTTCAAAACAATCACTTATACCAAAATCAAATAAAAGCATTCTTTCTTTAGAGGAAAATTACAAGTTGTTGTATTAATAGTAAAGTGAGAATTGATATTATGACTTCTATACAAATTTAATCAGAGGAGGAGGCTTATAAAATAAAAAGTTTTCATTGAAACCTCATTAGTGTTGTTTTCTAGTGACTGAACTGAGAGGTGGGAAAATCATTCCTAAAAATTGAAATATAATGTGTAACAAAATAGTTTGTCATTGAGACTTAGCTAAACTCAACCTCTGATTCACACACATTTATTATTGACCTGGTAATAGAGAGTTCAGTTAAATAACAAATCACTGATATCATGAAATTATTAGGGGTAGCTAGTAAGCTACCTTATTGACTCATGTCGAGCTTTAATCATTTTGTCATCAGGTCACTATTTGATAACATAGATGGTGCCATGTATACACCACGCATTAAAAGATAGTCAATGATGTGAATATTCTCGCTGTCTTGATTTTGTGATAATCAGAGTAGGCTAAACATTCGCTATATTAGAAACAATGCATGTGTTCCCAGACCTAGTTTTTCTCCCTAGTTCTGATTTTTAGAATGCTGGTGATAAACTAAGCATGATTTATTATATGACCATCCTGTATGGGAAAAGACTAACTCTAGGTATCTTTGGTCAACTTTAAGAGATATAGCAGGGGGACGGATGTGGGTCAAATGGTTGGATGTCCATCTCCCATATGGAGGGACCTGGGTCTTATCCCCAGTACCTCCTGGTAAAAATTAAAAAAAGAAAAATATAGAAGGCACGTGGGCCACTAGGCCCTGTGCGCGCGTGCGCCACCAGGCCCCGCAAGCGAGTGAGCTGTCAGGCCCCATGAGTGGGTGCGCCGCCAGGCACCACAAGTGGGTGAGCTATCAGGCCCTGTGCGCGGGTGTGTCACCAGGTTCAGTGAGCCACACAGCAAGATGATGATGTAACAGGAGAGTGACACAAGGGAGAGCCAAGACTAGATGTGCCAAAAAAACAGGAACTAAGGAAGCACAGGTGGTAGGACTCCTCTCTCCCACATCGGAGATTCCAAGGATCGAATCCCAGTGAAGACAGGAGGAGAAGGATGAGAAGAGAGGGCAGGAAATGGACACAGAGAGTTGCCCAGCGAATGGACACAAAAACAGCAAAAATGGGGGTGGGGTGGAGCAAAAATGGATAAAAGTAAATAAATACATAAATAAATCCTTAAAAAAAAGGTATAGGGGAGTAAGATACAGGCTATAGTTAGTAATATTTTGTTAACAAATACTACTATAACAAATATTCATAATTTAACAAGTGTTTCACAACAGTACAAAGTATTTGTGGTGGGGTGATGTGTGGGAGCCCTATATGATGTTATGCATGTTTGTTTTGTAAGTTCACAATGTTTACTGAACATACAGTTTATGTATGTTCATGTATGAATGATGTACTTCAATAAATTGCTTTTTTAAAAAACTACATATACTGGGGAGCCAGTATAGCTCAGGGGTTGAGCGCCAGCTTCCCATATACGAGGTCCTGGGTTCATTCCCAGCACTGGTGGGGCCAAAAATAAAAATAAAAATATAGATAGTACCTCTTGTGGAATAGAAATCACAATCACATGGAAAATGCCCAGGGCAATGCCTATGCATAGACAATAAATGGTAGTTATAATTGTCACCAGCCTGGAAAAAAAAAAAAAAGACAGTCAATGGCCTTCAAATTTCCCATTTTACAATGAAGCAAGAAAGTTCAGATAGATCAGTGGGTTTAGAACTCTAGCCTAAGTGGTTTGAATCTGTGAAGTATTCCCAGCTACACTTCTCAGGTTAATCAAACCCTTCTCAAAGCTTGGCAGCATGAAGTCAAAGAACTAAATTGATACCTGTAAGATTTTTAAAAATTGTAAAATTTCCTTTGTTCTCTAATATTTGCTTTCAAATGTGATAGAATCAAAACAACTAAAATGAGATCTTGGTCTAAGAGAATTTCTGTATTTCAATAGTATTTCAAAGATTTGATTGAAATTGAAGGAAATTCCATTTCTCAAGGTGCATTTCCTTTCTTAGTTACTGTCACTTTGCAAATGAGAAACAGAAGCAATGTCAATATTGTACATATCAGCCCACCACAATATTTACATCTTGTTTTCTTAGGAAAAACATTTCCAAAACAGGATGGAATTGGTATGGCCCATCCTTAAATTGAGCATGATATTACTTGAAAAAGGGGAAACATGGATATGTGATAAAGCAGTAACCTAAATATAATGTAGGAACATCAATGAATTGCTGACATGACAATGGTTAGGGAAGATTTTGGAGAACAAAAAGGAAGATAACAAGGAGGTCTAAAAATAATTTAGAAAGCACACCTTAGGTTTATAATATAAAAAATGAGGAAGAGGAAGAGAAGAGGAAAGAGGAGGAGGTTAAGAGAAGAAGAAAGAGAAGATAAAAAGGGAAGAAGAAGAAATATGAGGCAGAGAAGATAGAGAGGAGGAATTCAGAAAAGGGTCAGAAATTAAGATAGTACTATGCAATAAAGAATGTAAGGAAGGAATAGAGTTAGAAGAAACAGAATATTCTAAGAAGCTCAGATCAGAAGATTAGTTTTAAAAGCTGTGGGACATTGTCCTTTAAGTCTGAAGACCAGGAATGAGACTATAAACACACCCAAGTTTCAGGTTATTAATTCATAGTCAAAATAAATAAATAAATAAATAAGATAGTAAAATAAAAAAGTTTGAACTACTCAGTATATCCCTTTGCTAAATCTAATATTAAGATTGAATGAAGCAAAACAAAACAACCAAAAAATATCAAATGAAATAATCCATACAAACTTCTCAGAAGAGTTCCTGACAACTAGTAATTGCTCAATAATTTTTGGTTATTATTATTATTTACAATTTAGCTTAGTTAGATTTGTCAGATTGTGAGAACCAGTGCAGAATATACTTGAGCCCAAAATAGACTCTAAGCAATAATCTGCATGTCAAACAATGCTCTAAATACTCTAGTAACCTGTGGTATATATGTTAACTCTACATTTTCCACAAAAAAATCCTATAGTTCCAAAAAAGAAACTAGATTCTTAAATTAGGTTTGTCTGCTGATAGAATTTATATAATTTTATTTATTACTTATGTAATATGAAGTAGTATATATTATCATTAAACAACCTTAAATTACCAGAATAGTTTTAGTGGCAATTTTGTAAAAAAAAGAAAACCACCAAATCATTTAACAATCACAAGGGGATCCTGCTACATCTCTAATAGATATTCTCCCTTGGATTTTAAAGATTTTTTTCTAAAGGAAATTGACTCATTCATTCTAAGAAAGAATTTCTTGATAAGGCTACTGTTTGAGTTGTTTTCCCCACGCAGTTGAAGAAATGTCTTCAGAGTTAAGAATTATGCAGATATTCTAATAAACATTATTTTCAGGAGCATCACTCACATTTTATATGTGGCAATTCAAAGACACAGGTGCAAGCATTTGCTTGTCAATTATTAACAATCAGTGAGACCTTTCTTCAAGCCCTATTTCCTTAAGGAATTTGAAAAATTTTAAAGACCAAAAGGAATAATGTTTTTCTTATATAACACAAGTAATTCCACAATAATAAAATATAATTATTGACAATCAAATTTTCAGCAAGGAAAATTTAAGCCATTTTACAATGAGGAACCACACAGCTTCGTGGTTCAAAGCTCTTCAAACAAATGAAATGCATTACTTTTGCCACTAGAATTCATTGGAATGTGTTGATTTCATGTGTAGCTTAGTCCACTACTTGTGATATACTAAAATTGAAAAGATTATGACTTTTACTCAACTAAATAGAATCTCCACATGTTTTACCTATAGAGTTACTTGGAAACACTTTTTATTCTATTGGTACTTGGCTACACCATTTTTTGAGTTTTCTGAATTAGCACTTCCTTTTTCATTTTTGCCTACTCAAAAGGAAGGGAAACATGTTTCCTGGATATTGTGGAGCCAAGCATTGTGGTACAGGTCATCACATAAGAAATCTCATCTAAACTATAATCTTACAAAGTGAGAATTTGAACCCATTTAACAAATAAGGAAACTCAGTCTGGGGTTTAGAGAGTTTTCCTAGGTCACTTAACTAGGTGTTAGCATTAGAATTCATTCTTTGATCTTTTTAACTCCCTACTGTTGATCCTTTCAAAAATGGTATACTGTTTCTCAAGCAACAGAAAAGTTCAAGGATTAGCAAAGAGTTTTATAATTTAGGATTCAAGCCTCTTAGTCTTTTATATATCTCAACCAAGAAGCCCTTTTACTTTGGCCCTATCACCACAAATCACATTCTTATTGCTTAAAAGTGGGAAAGTCTTATATAGGATCTAATTTATTGTAAATGCATTACTTACTACAGTGAAATGCTATGAGTATGTAATTTATGTTTAGGGATAATCCAGTTCAGCTAACATGCTATTATGAAAACCCAATTGGCAGGCAATCTGTTATCCATTTCTCAATTAAAAGCCAATGTTTTGCTAATCACTATAATTAAGGTAATAAAATGGGGTTCTATCAGTGAAAATTATAATATTCAGTTGTATGGTACAATGAATATTAGAAATGTGCTATTACTGGTAAAATTACAGGTATACAAATTATTTTGTATTGGCTGAAACTTTTTTGGTGGCATGTTCCAGTTTTGTACAGAAAGCTCCACACTTTACTCTCAGGGAGAGCTCAGCAAGTTTGATCCCTAAACCTCCCTAGTATCCACATATGGAAGATTCAGGGATGCCTGATGCCAACAAAACAGCATAGAATATTGCCTCTGGAAATTTGTACTATCTACCACAAGAAAACCTGCTATTCAAAGTGGGGTTGGAGCTCCTGAAAGGACAAAGTACAGAGACCTGATCCAACTGCTTATGGATGAATATCTGTTTCGTAAATGTCTGTATGAGAGAGAAGGTTTGATCCTAAGGCTTGTTTTTTTCACTTAAGGATATTGGCAGTAGGGCATTGCTATACCTCATTCATCTCAAAGGTTTCAGTGTAACTACTATTTGTCTCTCAAAAGGAATTTGAGAGAGGCCCAAAACCAAATTGCCTTAGATCAGTTTGCCACGGGCATGTGCAATGGCACATATGATACTTGGATGTTAGAATATATTCAGAAGCAGAAATCCACACTGAAAATTCTTTTGGACTTGGAGAGAAAGTCAAGAGCAATTTTGCTACTAGGGTGTAATATATTAAAAATTTAATCATCAACCTTGTGTTTTCTCTTAAAAGAATCCTTGGTTTTTAACGGCACTCTCATTGGCATAATTCCCTATTATACAGACACACTTATACCTCATAAAGCAATTTACTGACTAAAGAATTCCTTATCTCTACTACTTCCTTACATCCAGGCTAGAGTTTTCTAATTATGACAATATGGAGAGGGAAAACATCTGTGCTGCCAAAGCTGAACAGCAACAGAAGAAAAAAGCTTTCAGATAGTTTAAATATTTGAGGGATTAAATGAAAAGTTTGCTACTGATGTGTTCTTGAGTAATCCTTTGGGAGACTTGAGAGTCTGTATGGGTTTGTGTAATAGAATACAGGGAAATGCAAGAAAAAAAAAAGTTGCATTTACTGAACAATGATTTTCACAACCTTTTAATAGCAGCTTATAGCCCCTTACCCCCCAAAAAATAAGTTTAATGAATGGTAGGAAAGGTAACAAGCCATCATCCTATTATATTCTTTAGGCTCAGCTATTGATTTATAAGGACACTATGAAATGCACTAGAATTAAGTCAGACCAGTATACCACCTCACCTAGTCTTGGCATGGCTGTGGTCAAGATAGTCTTAATTGACAATTCTCAAAGCAAATTACTTTTCTGCTTGGAAACCTCAATTGTTCCCTGTATCCCTTCAGAAAAATCCTAAACTCCTTGGCATGACATACATGACCCTTAACAATCAGACTGGTTCCCAGCTCATTCACTACTCCAAACCCATATACATTCTTCTCTTTCTAGCAAGAGCATTAGCTTCTTATCAAGTGCCTGTACTGATTTCTCAGTTATAGAATCAGGCTGCATGGAACCCTGTGCATTGTGCCAACTGGCAAAGAGAGAACACCACTGACCAACTGGCCAGCCTGGATGACTACAACCTCAACTACATCCACTAATGAGAATGAGTGAATGAGCAAATGAGCAGGTAAGTAATAATACTCATGACTGGCCGTCACAATTTCAAAAAATATTCCAGATCTCATGTACTATCACTTCTCCCCGAAAAGATAAAGTTTCCACACAAATTCATCTATACTACCTTTAGCAGTGATACCAAGCATTGAATAGATTATTTTATTTAAAGCAATATGTTGGTGCTGTCTATAATAACTTCTAGATTTTTACCTTGATTTATGAAAGCCAGGAGCTTATCATTGTGATACAGTTTGGACCATGCTTTTCAAATATTTTGCCTTCTATTTATTCTAAGACATAACTGTGTCTACCCACCAAATCTACCTAGTCCCAAAATACAGCTCTATAGTTTATTCTTAGTTACTTAACTTTTTCCCATGCTAAAATGCATTCTGCTTCAAGTCTGGAAATTTCTGAGTAAAATAAATTATTCAAATCATGTATAAGAAAATGTTAAATAAGACTATTAATATTGTTTAATCTAAGAACTAAGAACTACAATTTTTACATTTGGAGATTTGCTCTGAGCATACTATAGAGGAATGCTACAAATTAAAAGAATAAGAAAAATGCATATAAAATGGTCATGAAAAAATTAAAGTGCTATCCTAATGCAAAATATGATCATTTCAATTATGATTATATTTAATCTCTACAGTCTTTAATTCAGCTCTATGCACAGGCTAAAACTGTTCTAACTCCTTAAAGCACTGTATTTTCAAGAATTTATGAAAGTTAATATATCACATTCATTGGACCCTGTTTGTACACAGTCATATCGACTCTTGACAATTCCTCAGGCATGGGTTTCCCACTACCTTCCAAGTGATTCAATCCTTCTTCTCTTTGTCAGTATGCAGGTGATCTGTGCAGATCCATTCAACGCTATTTCAGATGAAAGCAATGATGATTAAATGAAGCAGCAGAAAGAGCACTAGGCTGGGAGTCAGAAGACCTGGATTTGGGTCTTGAACCTTCCATTTTCTGTATGCATGCCCAAGAGCAATCATTTCACTTTCCTTAACTTCATTTTCCTCATCTGTAAATTAGGAATAATGATGGTAAACTAATTTCTATTCAGAATTTTAAAATTGTGCCAAAATGTTTTGGAATATATAATATATAAATATTAGGTGTGATTATGTTTATTTTTCTTCTCCAGTCTCAGCATATATTTGAAAATTTGAAGACAAACCAGAAGCCATCTAAGTCATTTATGATATCACATCCTTTTCAAAATCACTGCTTAATATGTGCCAGGCACTGTGCTAAGTATTTTATATGCATGATCTTACTCAATCTTTATTAAAAACCTACAAAAAAGTATTATTATGATTAACATTTACATAGAGAAAGCTGAATCACAAGAAGCTAAGTAATTTGCCCATAGTAAATGAGTTGAATCATTTTTTGATGTAGCTGAAGATATTGAGTTCCTTTGAGAGGTCTAGTTAAGGGGAAGTGTATCTTTTAGAGCAGCAGTGACTATCTTCAGAAATAAAAAGTGTTTTCTACTAACATAAAATATCAAAATAAGAGTGCAAATAAATTAAATGCTTTACTATACAAATATGTAAACAGGGAGACAAAATGAGGGCATTGAGTTTCTGGGATTTATATTGCAAATCCAGATGATAGCAAGGAATCAACAAACTCAGGGTTTGGAAGGTCTTTATAGATTACTAATTCAATGCTTTGAGTTTGCAACTCATAGTTTCATCCCCTTGGAAATATTCTCCAGAATTAGCTTCTATATCAATCATTTTCAGCTGTGTAAGTTTGACATTCTTTTATGAATCCCCAAAATAAAAAGTTTATGTTCTTAAACTAATCCATTTTTGTGAGTGTGAGATGCTTTTGTTTGGACTACAGCAGTGAGGCGTTAGCCAGCTTGGGTCTCTGCTGTCTTGCTGGGTCTGATATAAATGGAGACACATAGGAAAAAGAAGCCCTGCCATTTTTGACCCTGCATGTGAAAGGAGGATTTGAACATCACTAGTAGCCAAAGCTTAAGCACAAAGTCCTCAAGAGGCTGGGCCCACGTTGCAGCTCGAGGTAGAGGAGACAAACCGAAGCTGAAGAGACAAGCCATTACACCTGATAGCTCACACCTGAACTTGGGAAGAATGCAGAGCAGCTGAGACTGAAAGAGGAAGCCCTGGAAGAGATGAGCCCTTTGTCTGGTTGTCCACAGCTGAGTTCTGAGAGGCAGTAGATTCTAGAGGGGAAAGCAGAGATCTCAGCAGAAATCGCCCATCGTCTTGCTTAACCATGTTGCAACATGCTAGGATCAACTGTAGCTGACTTTGGTGAGAAAGCATCTCTGATGGTGCCTTGATCTGGACATTTCACAGCCTTGGAACTGTAAGCTTTTACCCCCAAATAAATTTCCCCATTGGCAGCACTGTGGCAAACTAAAACAAGCTGTTATGTTTTTCTCCACAATACATGATGAATGATATTCACAGGCGTAATAAACATATATGAACTCAAAATCTCAGACATACGAAAGAAGTTATGGATTATGTGCAATATGGAAGAACTCTTAGCATTGATATAAAGGCAGTGGCCACCAGAGGTTCTGAGGGATGGGAGAGGGAAGAAGTGTAATATGGGGGCATTTTCGGGACATTGGAGTTGTCCTGCATGACATTGCAGTGACGGATAAAGGCCATTGTATATTTTGTCATAACCTACAAAATTGTGCAGGACAGAGTGTAAACTATAATGTAAACTGTAATCCACAGTTAGTAGCAATGCTTCAATATGTGTTCATCAATTGTAACAAATGTACCACACTAATGCCCTCATTAGTTGAGTGAGGGAAAGTGTGGGATGGGAAGGGAGTGGGGCATATGGGAATACCTTATATTTTTTATGTAACATTTATGTAGTCTATATCTTCTTTAAAAATAGAAAGAATAATTATTTTAAAAAACATTCCTTTCACTACTACTTAAGAAAAAAACATCAGAATAAAATTAGCAACAGTGAAGCCATTATAAAAAATAACTGAGGTTCTTCTTTATTTTCAAAGGAAACTCTTTCCAAGTTTTATCCTTCAAATTATATTAGTATCCAATTACCTTCAATAAAACAGCCTGTCATAACCCTGGCATTATAAGAATTTCGGTTCCACCCTATATTTCTGCAAGTTTAGTGATAGTGATATCAGTTTGCTTTTGGTTCAAGGTGACATGAAACTTAACTCAAATTAACATAAATAGAAACTGGAAATTTACTTGATTTTGTGATCACTAATTCAAAAAAATTGGCTTATTTCAGGCCCAATTTGATCCAGAAATTCATTATAACATCAGGGCTCCAGCTGTTTTCCTATGCTATTCTTTTCCCTCTTTCTTTTTCCCTTTGCCGCCTTCATCCTCAAATCATCCTCTCCTCTCACTATTGTAGCAAACATACCTGCACGAGTTTCAGACATCACTTGCCATACACATTGATCCAAGAAGAGAATGTACTATTTGTCCCCAAATGCCCAAAAAGAGTACTGAGACTCACATTTAGGGCTCATGCCTAAACCTGAGCCAATCAGGAAGGCCTAGAATAGAATGTGTTGATTGGGTTAAACTAGATCATGTGTTTTGCCCTTGCATGTAGGACTCAAGGCTGCTTCCCTGAAGCCACATAGATACATTCCTCTTCCTGCCACTCCACCACTCCAAAAATCAGAAACTTAGAACGAGGAGAAAAGGAAATTAATGCAAGTGATGTGACCCAAAAGGTCCACTTGAGAACTCATTCTCTGGAAAGAGCCCGTTCCCCTTTTAAGCAGCTGGTAGAAAGGCTTTTCCTTTATTAAGCCTAATTGCCCACAGATTTCACTTATTAATATAGTGTTTCCCTTGCAGATCTACAGAATCTTATATATTTATTCTCTATGGTTGATATTTACCAATAGGATATTTTATTCTTATAGTTTACTTTGTGAGTACACTCTCCTTGAATAGTAAAAGTTTAACTTCTGGTATTTTTGATGTGCTTATTTTAATAAGGATATCTCAGGATAAACTAAACAGAATTTATATTAATATTCAATTTATCTGCTGATTTTCAAAGAAAATCTAGTGATTTATGAGGTTTTATCTTGACATTTCATAGAGAAAAAATATTTCCTTTACAATTTTTAATCAAAATGCAGTCAATAGTCTGTAGCTTATAGGGCCAATTATAGTGAATGTGATTAGCCTTTTTATTTCTAGAAGAGAAATGTAGATTTCCTTCAACTTCTTTAATGGCAAGTTATTAGAGGAACCAAGACCTTGAGTGGTATCATTTTAGGCTCTTACTTCTTCAAATCAGGAAGTCAGAGGTTGTCAGTTCTCTTCTCAGTTTATTGAAAGGCCTTCCCTTCCTGCAGGAATTGAGAGATATAACTAGATCTTGCCTTTCTCCAGGACCATGGAATAGCATTCTTTTGGGTTAATCTTTTAAGATTCCCTTATCACAGTTCAATCATTCTCTTAAAAGGGCCTACCCTTTCTCACATCAGCTCTCATTTCATTTCTCATGGAAAGGGACTATATCTTCTTTTCCTGTAGTGGGAGGGGAAATTGACTTTAAAAGAGGCAAGAAACAGAGCTAAGACGTAGAAGAGAGTGTGGTTATGCATTACACTGGGTGTTAACAATAAAAGAATTATTAGAATTATGTGACTTGCTTTTCTTCATTAAACCTGGCAGATGAATTGATATGTCACAAAGCATTTTCCTTCTAGTTAACAGATGGTGTATTCCAATTAGATTCCATTACATTTTGAATTGTGATAGGTCTACTGGAAGAAAATTTGTGGTGTCCCAACCATGAAAAGAAAACTACTCTAAATTCATGTTTGAATGAAATACTCTTTTTCAGTCCTACTACATGTAGAATTAGTGATCAAAAACCTGCACAGAAAAATATTTATATACATGCATATGTATACTATGTACTTTCAGTTAAATTGCTAACTCATAACAGGAAAGATGCATATATATATATAAATATATACCTTTATCATTATATCAGTCATGACACATAATGATTTCAATACTGAAAAACTAAATTAGTTAATAATTTTTAGGAAGGAATCAACAGATTACGAACATGAGTTCTAGGCATTTAAAAAGTCATAATTGAGAATATCAATAGACATCAACTAAACAACTTAAACTTCGAAAATTTTTGCTTCAACCTAGCATACACAGATAATTGCATTAAGTTTAGCAGCTTATTGCTATTTTGTTTGAATCTGATTATTTAAAAGAAAATTGTATAACTATCCTATCATCTTTTACATTGTCTATTTTTAAAGCCTAGATTTCAAAAGAATAGATAAGATTACTGTGCTATTTTTCATTAATAATTTATAATTAATTCAAATATTAAACTTTCAGAGTGCTAGAAATATCTCTATTATTTTATCCTTCTAAGAACAGCATAGTAAATATCACAATGAACAAAATGTGTCAGACTATTTGATGAAACTACTTTTATATCTATGTGTGCCTCCTTAACACTCCAAATATACTATTTACACACTTTATAACCATGAATTAGTATTTTTCTCTGATAATATTAAAAGGCACATACAAGAACCTGTATTTTCCACATAATAGATCTAAAGATAGGCTTCTGAGATTTTTAGCAATCTAATAGGTAAAACAACTTTCTTGTTAACTTTCTCTGCAAAGAAAGTTAAGGTTAAAATGGAATCGATGTTAGGTTCCAACTATCCATCTTGTTCCACTGTTTGTTCTACAACACCCTTTCAGTCATAGCATAGTCCAGAATCTAATTCATAATTTATAGAATATGAGATAAAATTGATTGCTAGATACACATTAGTTTATGTACCATTTAAAAGAGGGAAAAAAAAAACACTGTCAATTAAACTGACACAGTGCTTTCTCAGCATTTAAATTATATACTTATTAAAACCTTTGTTTAGACTTAAAAGTGGATTTTTTTCATATACCACTTTTGTGCATACAACAAAATCAAATAAAAGCAAAATAATTTGGTTAATTATGCCTAAAACTTCTACAATTCTGGCACCTTATACTTCTTAAAAAATAAAATTTGATTGAAGTATACCATTCATACATGAACACACATAAATAATAAATGTGTAGTAAAAGTTGTAACAAACATGCATATCATCATACAAGGCTCCCATACATCTCCCCACCACCAACACTTTGCATTGTTGTGAAACACTTGTTAGAAACTATGAAATAGCATATTACTACTAACTATAGGCCATATCTTACATTTGATGTATTTTTCTCCCAACCCACCCAATTATTAACACCCTATATTAGTATTATATATTTTTGTTATCATTCAAGAGAAAACATCCTTATATTTGTCTTGTTAACCACAGTCTATCATCTACCACTGGATTCTCTGTGTTATACAGTCCCATGCTTTGTATTATGCATTCAAAGTGTACACTCAGTTGCTTCCATTTTCATCAAAGAGTTGCACTGTCATCACCTCAATTTTAGAACATTTTCATTATTCCAAAAGAAGAAATCGCATCCCTTTATTAACCCCCTATTCTTGTCTCTTTGTTTTGAAAAAAAATATCTTCTTGTCATTGCTGCAAAATATTACAATATTACTGTTAACTATCATCCATCATTACATTAGTTGTAATTTTCCCATGTTTTACCATATTCTTGCACTTTGTAAAAGAGAGTATTCTTATATTTATACTATTAACCACAATCTTCCTCTACCACCAAAATAACTATGTTATACAGTCCCTAGATTATTCTTTATTTTCCTTTCAATTGACATTTACTTTCACATACTACCCCTTTCAGCCACAAGCACATTTGTAAATACTCATTATAATGTGTTACTCCCAACTCTTTTCATTTCCACACTTTTGCAGTTAACCTTATGAATAATATTATATACGTTACTCAACCCACCTTCTATTCCCTAGTAACCTATACTTTATAGAGTTTACCTCCATGAGTTTACCCATCATATTGAGTTCATATTAGTGAGACCATACCATATCTGTCCTTTTGTACCTGACATATTTCCTTAATATCCTCTAGGTTTATTCATGTTGTAATATGCATCCCAACTTCATTTCTACTTACAGATGTTTTGTATTCCATTGTGTGCATATACCCCATTTTGTTTATCCATTCATTGGTTGATGGACACATGGGCTGGTTCCATATTTTAGCAATTGTGAATAATGACGCTATGAACATTGGTGTGTAAATATCAGTTCATGTCCATGCTTTCAGTTCATCTGAATATATTCCTAGTAACAGGATTGCTGGATCATATAACAATTCTATATTCAGCTTCTTCAAGTACTGCCAAACTGTCTTCCACAAAGGCTGCACCATTCTACATTCCCACCAACAGTAAAGGAGTGTTCCCGTTTCTCCACATCCTTTCCAGCACATGTGGTTTTCTGCTTTTTAACATAATGGCCATTCTATAAGGTATGAAATGGTATCTCTTTGTAGTTTTTATCTGCATTTTCCTAATAGCTAGTGATGTTGAACATTTTTTCATGTCCTTTTTGGCCATCTGTGTTTCCTCTTTGGAGAAATGTCTATTCAAGGCTTTTGCCCAAATTTTAATTGGGTTGCTTGTCTCTGTATACTTGAAATGTAGGATCTGTTTATATAATATGGATATTAAACCCTTCCCAGATATATGGTTTCCAAATATTTTCTCCCATTGAGTAGGCAGTGTAGGTTTTAAGAAACTACCACAAGTTCTTGAAGATGTTTTCCTACATTTTCTTCTGGAGGTTTATGTTGTAGCTTTTATATATAGGTCCTTGATCCATTTTGAGTTAATTTTTGTATAAGGTGTTAGATAGGGGTCCTCTTTCTTCCTTTTGGATATGGATATCCAGTTCTCCCAGCACCACTCTTGAATCATTTCAAGAGTCATAGATGTTTAAGTTTTTTTTATGCAATCTCATCCACTGTGTCATCAACAGTATTGGTTAAACAGCATTACTTAAAAAACACCCACAAAATAAACTGTCATAGGTTGAGTTATGTAATACAATGAAAGACCTGTTCTTAATCATAATTTGTGTTCCTGTGGATTTGAATTTATTTGTAAATATGACATTTGGAAGATGTTATTATTAGTTAAATTGTGGCCAACTCAGTGTGTGTCTTAATCCTTCCTTTATGGAAGCCTTATAAAGAGAAAGCTACAGAGGTAGGAGAAGTCAGCAGAAACTGTAAGAGCAATCAAAAGGAGATAGAGATCTCACTGCCACAGGAGGCAGAGAGGCAAGCCAGAAAGTTCGATGGACAGACTTCGAGAAAAAAGCACTGCCTTATTGACACCTCGATTTGGACTTCTAGCCTCCCAAACCATGTGTCAATAAATTCCTGTTGTTAAACCCACCCATTTCGTGTTATTTTTATAGTCTCCTGACAAACTAAGAGAGAAGCCAAAGCTCTTAAATCTGCTTTTCAATTGAACAGTAGAGCGGCACCAGTCTATTTCAAGAATGTTGCTAAACATCTGATCACAATCTCCCCCCTCTTCCCAGTCATTGAATTTCTGAGTGTAAAAACACTAGGATTTTCTTTCATGCATGTGACAGTCACTCTGCAAATTTAATGCTGACATTTTCTGATGCTCAGGAATGTATGGAAAATGATAGTTACAGTGGTCATTTAAGACTCCATCACATGGAAGAGGTGTTCCAATAACAGAAATAACAATGTGCAAAGAAAATGTTCCTATGAAATAAACCAAAATTTCTGAACATTTTTAGTGACAGGAAATTCAGTATTTCAAAATGTGGTCTATTCTTTAGATAATTATCCCTGTTAGAAAGCTTTCCCAATTGTTGAGCTAAACTCTGACCAGGTAGCTTTAAACTGTTTCTGCGAGTTCTGCCACTGCAATCTCGCCAACACAACTTGATCAGGATTCTAAATGAAAATCTCTCCAAATGTTTTAAGAAACTTATGAAGTTTCTCCTTTCCCTCCCCAAGAGTCTTCTCTCAGGTTAAGCACCTTTATTTTTTCATGAACATTTTCCATATCAATTTTTGAACAAATACTTGCTGGATGAGTGATATGTGACAGGCACCATTTATACACTGGGGAAGCAAGTTTGTGTGCGTGTGTGTATGTGCACTTGCACGCAAGAGAGAGAGAGAGAAAGAGAGAGAGTAGGAGGGAGAGTGAGAAACAGAGTTTGCATATACTTTGCACCTCCCTCCTCAAAGAGGAGGTGGCTGGTTGTACTTATGGGATCAGTAGGGTTGGCGGTATGTATGTAGAGTGTATAGGGAGAAAGAGGAAAAATTTAAAGTCCCTGTGGCAACAAGATGTTTGGTGTGTTTGAAAAACAGAAAAAGGACCTTGTCAAAAATACTTAGAAGTTTAGGATTTAATCCTAAAACCAATGGCATGCCAGCCTTTATTGACTGGTTTTAAATATATGACAGATTTGTCACCTGCTGGCCCTGTTTTTATCCTGAAAAAGTTCTTCCATTTGTTAATTATCTTTTGAAAATGTGACATACAAGTTTGAATGTAGTACTGCCAGGCTTTTTATGGACATAGCAGAACAGAATGTGATTCTCACCATTTTGCACTTACGGTGTTGGAACTATGAGACATAAATTTTTTCTTATTTAATTTCTTCTGGTTTGCCATACCAGCCACTTGAGATTATTTTGGATTCCAATTATTTTATCCCTCAGAGCCAGAAGCGTCATTTCCTCCATCAGCTTCCCAACACCTGCGGATGTCTTTCATATGTTTAAGTAATTGATTTAAAAAAGAAGGTGAGTGGACTAGATCTTGCAATGTTGTTTGAAAGTTTCTGATCAATAATTCATATATTGGTGAGAAGGCAACTCAAAAATTTGTAAATTGATCTACTTATATGACATCAAAGTCATTTCTCTTCATCTTTTTTCAGAAATCATGAGAAACTTCATAAAACTTATTGTATATTATTTAAGTTTTATATACGTTTTTGTCTATTTTAACTAAAAATGAGTTTAATAGAAATTTAAGAGTTTTATAATATGATTCATTTTAAAGACAAAAAAATGCTACCTGGGAACATCCTCAATGGAACCTTCCCTAAAACTAAGAGAATTTAGTCAATCTGATAGTACTAGAACTAAGTAATTATTTGCATCTGCCATGGGAATGTGCTGCTCAGATATCTTTAAGAGATGCCTCTGCAAGGAGAGTAGCTGAAGGCTGAGATTCCGTCCAATCTGACATACACTGTGGCCATGTTCCCCAGCCATTAACTTGGGCAGGGTCGGCCACTGCAGGATTTCTGCCCAAGCTGGGATTTCTCCAGGGGGCAGTCTTTGCTTGGGAATTCCCCATAACTCTAGCCAGAACTTTTTCAGAGCCAAGCTATAATCTGAGGCTTTTTCCTATATAAACCTCCATCTCTCTGTCTCTTCTTTCACAAGTATCAGACCTACATTGTAGTCTATAGGCTCTCCCCATCTTCAAATTGCTTCCTCTCCTCTCTATCTTCTACAAGCATTTCCTCAAAAAATCATCTTTCACATTTAATTCCGTACTGTTGTTTTTTTCAATGATGATCTGGACGGATGAAAACATCTTCTAAAATACTATCCAGATTTAGCTCACCAGGACTCCCTAGATCTGCTTACTCTGTCACTGTTGGAAGGTTAAGGCTCTCCTTTCTTCAATTGTCTTCCAGACTTTCACTCCCATTCCGTTTTATTAATGCAACTTTACCTTTCTTCCAAATTATTCCACTCTGCCCACTGGATCCCTAAAATGCTATCATTCAACTCTCCTACATTTCATCCACATCTCAAAATATCTCCATCACCACCTTGCTTAAAATGAAATGTAGCTGCTGCCTAGAACCACCGCCTTCTTTACCACTGCCTGAAGTGCCACCTATTTTTTAAAAACCGACTAGTAAGGTAATGTTTTCTTTGTTCATCATTTGTATTTCAGAACATTAACTCTCTAACCTTTTGCAAAATTCTTACATGCCTGATATTCACAACAAACAAAAACACCATGCTCTTCCCCTCCACATTTCCAGACTTTCTGGACTCATCCCTTGACTTCAATGAGTAACTTTCCTTTTTCAATAAAAATTAGTTCTCTAACTGGTTCACATTTTGCCTTTCTCTATGACATCCAGTAATCCTTTCTGGAGCCCCAATCATCCATATGACTCAAGGTCTCTAGTCTCACTTTATTCACCTCCTTATAATCAATGACCTTCCCTCCTCACAACAAACCAACTTATATTTCAAGCACTCAATTCTAAGGTTAGGTTTTAGAATTTATCAGCAACAATTTCTAACTAAAGTCATCACATTGAATACAAGCATTCTCGTCTATCATTGTACTCTCATATCCCTCCCCTTTACTTACTCAAATATTTCCACCATACATATTTTTGAACACATAATGACTTCCACTTTATTGATGGCACTGATTTCTCACTATCTTTCAACAGACTGCTGTCTTCATTTCTCTTTCATTCCAGATTAATCCATGATCCATCATTTTAATCATACCCCAATCACATTACCTGGTGGACTGACATAAGCACATGTATCAAATCGACTCTCAACACAGATTGGAAGTGTTATTACTATATTTCTTAAGAAAGTGTACATTTCCATCCAAACTTGCCAAATTACCCCCATTTTCTTCTCCTTATTACATCAACTTGTGATCATAATCCATATTTTAATTTCACACATTTACCTTCCTATACCAACTTAAACCTAACTGTGCCCATCTTCACCATTTTCCATCCTCTCATATCCATGGAAATGCTTTTTCAGTAAAAGGCCAAGTGCTCAATAATATATGGGCTTCTTTCCATTTCTCTTGCCTTTTTAAGGATTTTGAACCCTAAATTTATCTATACATTATAAATCTCTCTATCTCTTTAAATATTTTTAATCAGCTCAAAAATGCTTGCTGGTGTTTCTCATCCTAAAAAGAAAAAACAAAAGAAGGAAAATACTTTATTGGGCAAATATCTGCTCATGAATACTATCTCATTTTTCTACTCCCCTTCTATGTCAAAGTTTTCATCTGTCTATTTATCTATCTATCTGTCTACCTACCTGTCTATCTATCCTCTCATACCCATTCACTTTTTGAAAAGCTGCGAAGTAGTTTCTGCTTCCAACAACAAATTGTTCTTCATTTTACTAATCTTCTCTAGGTTGCCAATGTAAGGTGATAAGCTAAGGCCATTGTGTCCATCTATGGGCAAGTATACTAGAAGACACACCTGTTTCTCCTTGATGCAGGTGGTAAAGTTTTCAGTTTCCATGCCCTAGTGCCATAGACACCCAATTTTGTGAAGTGGTGGTTCTGATATTTCAGGATGTACCTGAGCACTTTCTCTGGCTCGTTAGGGCTGTTTTACTTCTAAGCTCAATTCTGTGGTGTTCCCAAAGATCCTGTAAACCATATGATATTCTTAATAAATCCCTTTCAGCTTAAACTAGCTAAAACAAATGTATTTGTTTTCAACTGAGACATCTAATTAATAGAGTTTTCAAGTTGCCAGACTCTCCTGAAGTCTTATAGCTCTAGTAACATTTGGTCTCCTTTCAAATCTCTTTCTCCTCTACCATCAGAACTCTAAATGCTGGAATTCCCCAGATTTTCTTCTAGGTCTTTTTATCTTTGTAAATAATTTTTTTCTAGGGGATTTTGTCCATTACTACAGCAGTACATATGCATACACACATACATAGTTATGTATATGGTCTGAACAGTCAGACCAAACTCCTCTGAGCTCCAGACTGATGTAACAGATACCACATCAGAATTTTGCTGAAGCCCCAAAGCTAATAATAGGAGGAAAAGCACATCTCTACGGATATATCCCTCTTGAGAGGGAGATAATAGACATATACTGAAATCATAAATTCCATCATCTACTACCAGAGATTAAAAGAGAGATTCACTGAAAGAGGAAACACTGATTTCTGAATTGTAGGCCTGGAAGAAGAGTGTCAAAACTTTTATTTTTCCATGTTGAAGAGAAAAGAAACAGGTTTCTGCATCAATGTGACAAGTGCTTGTCAAAAGAGGAGAATGACATTTCACTTTGGGGCTGAATTCTAAAGTATGGAATCATGGGAAATCATTGGTATTGTACTAGGGGGAGCTTTTGAAAGAGATGGGTATGTATCCCCTTTATTTAGAGCGTGAATGTGAACTTGAAATTGGAACCAGCTTGTCTTCTGGGCTATTCTGGAAGGATACAACATGGAATAATACATGAAAGCAAGGGATCAGGCAAAGAGAGTGTTTGGCAGTTTGAGCTGCCTGTCTACTTTTTGGAGGAACAAGGGTGAGTGAGGTTCTTGCAAGTCAAGTGAATGTTGCAGAGTAAATCCATATTATATACTGGTCTGTATAGCTGAAGATGGTGAAAATTATGCCATTAAAAAGCAGGTGAAGATTCTACAAGGGTCCCAGATAATAATTCCAGATTGCCAGCACAGGTTGGAAGCTGCATATACTGATCTTCTGCAGTTATTAGAAGTGAAAAAGACTTGGAAGAAGCTAAGGAATATAAAGAGGCACATTCAGTACTGACCTCAGTGAAGTAAGAAGGCTAAAATTTATCTATACAGGGTCTTTTTGGCATTAAATACTGGGATCTATTCCACAATTATTACTTTTGGCCATTGTGCATGTTCATGTAGTATGAGAATAAGATTCTTTCTTTGCCATTGCATATATTTTTCTTCACCTAATTTAACATGTCAAATAAATGAGTTCTTCTAATAAAATTGTTTATTTCAGACTTCAAAAATATGGTCTATAGGGGAGAAAAGACCTTCTTCACGACAAAAAGGGCTGTAGGATAAATTACCAGTGGTGGGAACTAGAGAATGCATCACTCTCATTAAGAATATATGCAATACTTGGGATCTTGTGGGCCACCTTCTCTAAAAAATGACCAATTTGCCTTATGGGAAAAACAGCATTTGAATCTCTGCTACTAAGAATATATTGAGGACCAGAATATAAGAGGACAATGTAAAACTGAAGTTCCTTTTTTTTTTTTTTTTTTTCTAATTGCCCATCCTGTGCCTTGATTTTAGAGGATCCTGCAAAGGAAAGGGTAGGATGGAAAGGAAGATACAAAGAAAATACCACATTCTTTTTTTCTCAGTTTGAGTGATACATGAACTTAGGAAGAGGAGAAAAGATTTGATTTAAACTTGGCTAAATTTTTGCCATAAAAAGTGATAGTATTTGCATAACAGAAAATGTATGGAACTGTATGGGATTTGCAAGATGTTTTGAGATCAAGGGAGAGGAAATGTTGATCTCAAAAGGACTTGTTTTAGGCAGAAGTTCGTGATAAGATAGAGGTATTTCCTGATGTTATAGGGGGATAATTAACCCACTCAATAAACTGATTGCATTGATATATCCAAATATTCACTTGATATATACACTTGAATTTCTCCTGGACACTTGAAACCTACCTAAATATGAACTCTGAATTTTTCACCTAAATTTTTCCTCCTGTTTTTGTTTCCATCTCAGTGGATGGTATCCGCTCAATTGTTCAAACTGCAAATCTTTCTTTCAAACTCCTGCCATTGAATAAAACAATCATATCATTTCTAATTGAAAATGTATGTTAATCTGTCTGCTCCTCTCCACATCCATTGACTCCGAATACTCAGTCGTTTTCAACGGGGGTGATTTTGTCCCCCAGGGGATATTTGACACTTTTGGAGACATGTTAACATTTTTAGTTGTTATGACTAGAAAGAATGCTATTGGAATCCAGAGTGTGGATGCCAGGGATGCGGCTTATCATTCTACAATGCACAGAAAACTCTCACAACAAAGAATTACCTGGTTCAAAACTTCAAAGCACCATCATCGCTGGATGGTCTTTTACAAATCTTCAATATATAAAAGCCAATTTTTCCTTAACATGGACTGTATTGTATTGTTATCCTACATAGAGGTCCTAGTTGATTAAAAACAGTTACAAAGAAGGAGGCGGAGTAATCTGTAAGCCAAGAAACCCGGCTATTCTGCAGCTATAGAGACTGAAAAGGTTTGAGAGGTGATAAAGGGTATGGAGCTGGACTGGGAGACTTCGGCCGCGACAGCAGCAACCACGGAGGAGGAGATGCCCAGGACACTATATGTCAGTAACCTTAGAGATGTGACGGGAATTCGAATTCTTCAGCTCTTTAGCCAGATTGGACCTTGTAAAAACTGCAAAATGATTATGGATACAGCTGGAAATGATCCATATTGTTTTGTGGCATTTTATGAGCATTGTCATGCAGCTGCCGTACTAGCTGATATGAATGGACAGAAGATAATGGATAAGGAAGTCAAAGTGAATAGGGCAACAACCACCAGGAGTCAAAAAAAAAAAAAAAAATGATGCAAGCAGTAGTACTGTTGTCAGCACACAGCGTTCACAAGATCATGGTCCTTTTCATGCCTTTGTTGGTGATCTCAGTCCAGAAATTATAACTGAAGGTATAAAAGCTTCTTTTGCTCCATTTGGAAGAATATCAGATGCTGTAATGGTGAAAGAGATGGCAACAGGAAAGTCTAAGGGATATGGTTTTGTCTCTTTTTCCAACAAATGGGATGTGGAAAATGCTGTTCAACAGATGGGTGGCCAGTGGCTTGGTGGAAGACAAATCAGAACTAACTGGGCAACTGGAAAACCTCCAACTCCAAAGAGTACATATGAGTTAAACTCCAAATAGTTATCAAATGATGAGGTTGTAAATCAGTATAGCTCAATCACCTGCACAGTATACTGTGGAGGTGTTATTCCAGGCTAACTGAGCAACTAACTCATCACACTTTTCACCATTTGGACAAGTCATGGAAATGTGAATCATTCCAGATAAAGGATAATCATTTGTTCACTTCAATTCCCATGGAAGTGCAGCACATGCAATTGTGAAATGTTATGTGAAGGGCATGTTATAAAATGTTATTGGGGCAAAGAAACTCTTGATATGATAAATCCCATGTAACGTCAGAATCAAACTGGATAGCCACATGCTTACATCCAGTGGAGCCAGTGGTATGGAAATGCACAACAAATTGGCCAGTACATGCCTAATGGTTGGCAAGTTCCTGCATATGGAATGTATGGCCAAGTATGGAACCAACAGAGATTTAATCAGACGTACTCTTCTGTACCGTGGAAAGGTCCAAATTATGGTGTGCAGCCGCCTCAAGGGCAGAATGGCAGCATGTTACCTAACCAGCCTGCAGGATATCCAGTGGCAGGGTATGAAACCCAGTGAGAAAAGACTACAGAAAAAAAAACAAAAAAAAAGCCAGGTAATGTAGTAAAGCTGCTGTTTACTTAAAGATTTATCAAATCAATCAGTGCAAATGTCAGATACAATGTATTTATTTAAAAGATATATTTTAAAATCATGAAATTACTTATCACCCACATTGGATTTTTTTTTTTAGTTTTTATTTAATTTTTAATTTTTAATTTTATTAAAGATATTTAGATTACATAAATGTTACAGAAAAAAAAAAAAATAGGGGATTCCCATACGCCCTGTTTCCCACACTGCCCATACATTGTTTTAAAAAGAAACAGGATGCTGGATGTCTGCCAATTTTAGCCTTTATTACTTTTTTTTTAAAGTTTCTCAAATCCTTCTTTCAAAGACAAATGCAGGGATTACTGCCAATTTTTAAAAATTAAGAGGCAGAACATTGCACAATGTTGAATTTTCTCCAGTAAAGTAGTGTGCAATTCTAGTTTGTATTCCTGATATGATTCAAAGCATGTACTATAAAGATGTTTTAAAAAAAAAAAAAAAGAAAAATTGAAACTGTCCAAAGTCTAGAAGTCTTGGTAATTTTCAGCTTTTGCACAATTCTCTTTTAGGTTTTTCAAAAAATAGTCATTTGTTTAAGCTGTCCCATCCTCACCGTTATCCCTTTGGGGTTTTTTAATATAAATTATTAGTTTATATTCTTTTTGTGTCTTCATTTTTTCACACGTTTGTCTTGCCTTATTAAAGTTCTGTAAAATATACTTAAAAGGAAAAATGATGTTCATATAAATTTAAAACTTTTCTCAGATGGATTGATGATTGCATTCATTTTGTGTTTTATAAGAGAAGATGCCTCAGGTATTCCATTGGGTTTCTTTCAAAGAATTTACATATAGACCAATCGAACCAAATTGAGAGTTCAGAAACAGACCCTTACATCTATGGTCAACTGATTTTTTACAGTACTCTCAAGTCCATCCAACTGGGCCAGAACAGTCTGTTCAACAAATAATGTTGGGAGAACTGGATATCCATATACAAAAGAAAGAAAAAGGGTCTCTATCTCACACATATATAAAAATTAACTCAAAATATATCAAAGTTCTAAATATTAAAAAAAAATCCTAGAAGAAAATGTAAAGAAACATCTCCAAGATTTTGTGGTAGGTGTTGAATTCTTAAACCTTATACCCAAAGCTCAAGCAGTGAAAGGAAAAAAAAAATAGATAAATGGGACCTCCTCAAAATTTTGGAAAAATTCAAATGACTTTGTCAAGAAGGTGAAAAGGCAGCCTACTCAATGGGAGAAAATATTTGCAAACCACATATCAGTTAAGGGTTTGATTTTCATGAGATTATACAACTCAACAATAAAAGGACAAGCAACCCAAGGGCAAAAGACTTAGACATATCTCCAAAGAAAAATATAAATGGCCAAAAAGCACATGAAAAGATGTTCAATATCACTAGCTATTAGGGGAATGCAAATCAAAACTATAATGTGATATCATTTCATACCTTATAGAATGGTCATTATTAAAAAAAAAAAAAAAGAAAGAAAAAATGCTGGGAGGATGTGGAGAAATAGAAAGACTCCTTCACTGTTTTTGAGAATGTTGAATGGTGCAGCCTCTGTGGAAGACAGTTTGGCGGGTCCTCAGGGAGCTAAATATGGAATTGCCTTATGATCCAGCAATTCCACTACTAGGAATATATTCAGAAGAACTGAAAACAAGTACGCGAACCTGACATCTACATACCGACGTTCATAGCAGCATTATTCACAATTGCCAAAAGATGGAAACAACCCAACTGTCCATCAACCAATGAATGGCTAAACAAAATGTAGTCTATACATATGATGGAATACAACTGAGCTGCAAGAAGAAATGAAATTGGAACGCATATGACAACATGGATGAACCTTGAGATTATTATGAGTGAAATAAACCAAACACAAAAGGATAAGCATTTTATGGTCTAACTTTAAGATGATGTTCTTCCTTCAGATGTTAATTATCTTCATTTTTCATATGTCTGGCCTCTCTCCAACCTTAACAACTCAGTCTGTGTTACCACCTCACATGAAGGCCATCTTTGATAACCTATGCCCTTTATTCAGATCATCATACTGTTATTTCCTTTGTAACTCTTTATTAAATAAAATCTAGATTTTAAGTTCTACAAATATATTCACCAGACCTACCCAATAAGTCAATAGAGTCATGACCCATAGAAAATATTGATTTAATATTTCTTAAATGGATGAATGAAAGAGAAGTAATGACAATTCTTAGAGCTGTTTTTATAAGTCCTCCCTAATTATCCAGTTAGTAATGCAAAATAGACTTTTGTATGAGCTATGTATCAATCTGTTAATAATCTGTTTAATTCATTCCTATTGTCCTCTCCTCAACCTATCTAATTTTTAAATATCAGTTTCTATGATTTCTTCTTATGGCTAAATGTTAAAAGTAAAACCGCCGTACATAAAGGTACTCTTGTAAATATGATAATAACTACTTTTCTTCTAAACTGTAAACCTGACAGATTAAGGTCAGAAGAATATCCAAGCAAAAATTTCTGTAAAGAACTGTCCAGAGTTTTAGACTATAACTACAGAAGTCTTTGTCGTAGCTGATCATAAGTATCGCATAGTTTCAGTGCAGTCCTTTCTGC
The DNA here is from genome assembly GCA_026826555.1 of Tolypeutes matacus. Taxonomy (NCBI): domain Eukaryota; kingdom Metazoa; phylum Chordata; class Mammalia; order Cingulata; family Chlamyphoridae; genus Tolypeutes; species Tolypeutes matacus. The sequence continues at coordinate 9,392,582 of JAKSZT010007815.1, read as the reverse complement.
AGATTGACAATTGGAAATGAAGGTTTCCAAAGACCTGTAACTAAAATTCATCAGGTCTCATATAGAATCATTCTGCAAACACTAATGACTAACAGAAGGAATTCGTCACTGTGGCAGATTGATGATAGCCACAAATTTTTGACATTTGTCCCATTGACAGGGAGGATCTAATTCCCTACCCCTGAATCTCAGTATGAGCTTAATGTCTGTTTTGACTAATAGAAATATTTGCAAGTGATGCTTTGCCAGTTTCCAGGTACAGGCCGGAAGAGGTTCCTTGTGCTTTGGAAAGCCACCATATAAGAAGTGCCAAGGCCCTGTGACCTCCACATTGCCAGAAGAGAAGTTCAAGCCATATGGAGACGACATGGAGGCTAAAATCCCTGGTGGAAAGAGGGAGAAGCCAAGAAGGCTGAGAACTAGACTGTGGTGAAGAAGCCACCTTCAAAGTGCATCTTCCAGCCTCAGTCACTCCAGCTGGCAGCATGTAACTCAGAGACAAACTGCTTAGATGAGCCTTTCTGAAATTCCAGACCCTCAAACTAATGAGGAAATCAAATCGATTGTTTTAATCCACTAAAAGTCAGGGTAGTTTCTTACAAAGCAAGAGATAAAATAATTTTCTCTTTATTTTAGGAAAACTGGAGATGATTTCAGAGAGTGAAAACTTTTCTCATCCAAGATATTTTTGTTTTTTTAGTCTACAGCTATCTCCTTAAATACTCTAGTTGTGAATAGTGGGCCTGCAGATATTTTCATTGTAAGATGCTTCCATTTCTATAAAAGGGTGATTGTTTAAATTGCTCATGCAAATTAAGCAGTTGCTTGCAAAATTAAAGATAAAGAGAATGAATGTTTTAGAGCATTTTATGATTTTTAGATGTGGAAAAGGAAGATAATGTGATAAATAGACTCAACGATGTATTTGGATGTGAAGTTTAAACAAATCTAATTTTATACATAACAGTGTTCCAGAAAGAGTCTATTTACAGACTTTCTGTGGTTAGCAAGAAACTGCTATCTCTCCTTTATAAGCATATCCAATGAAAATAAGCAGTTGCAGTCATGCTCAGCCAACTGCTTTTATCAGTAATATGGAATGCCTTATATTTTTCAAGTAAATAAAAACTCTTCCTTTCAAATTTTAATTTTGAGAGCTGTTAAGTGGGTGGTCATTCCTAAGTGAGGACTGCTGAAAACCAATAATTTGAATTTCTAAAATCTGTATGCCAATTAAAACCTTAGTGAAAACAGAGAAAGCTTTTCAATTGACTTAGGATGTTCTTTCGTAAATTTGCTTTGCACGGTGTTCTCTGTGTCCTATTTATATAAGATAAGCCTTCCAGGATGCAAGTTAAGAATAGTGATGGGTTTCCTGGATGCAAAGAAGAATAAGAACAACTGCCACTAAAATGTAAGACTTCTGATATCCCAGGAGAGGTTGTGTACAGCAGTGACTTGGGAGGAGGGAGGAGAATCAATAAGCTGGGTTTTTCTCTGAGTGTTCAGAAAACTCTTCAGAGTTTATATCACCTTCAGGATGAACACTGCATAGCTTAGGTGCTAACCGTATTCTTCAAATCTATTCCTTTTGGGGGAAAAAGTTTAGCCATCATCACAGAAGTGCAAATATAGGGGAATATCTTTAACGGATGAAAGCAGATTATTTTTATATTTTGTATTTGTCCATGAGAAACTCTAATAAGGACACTGGTGCTGCTAAATTGAGATTCTCACATAAGTCACTTCAATACCATCCTCAGTTAAACTGGGGATGACTGTAACATTACTGAATAAATCATTTTCTGCTAAGAAGCAAAACATTTCGAGTGCTATTACAGTAGGACTAGATACTCAAGGGCGAGAAAAAGCTCAGCAAGACTATGTAAACTGTATTTATAAAATATGACTTATACACCAAGCCCAGAGAAAATTCTAAACTTCACATTTTGTGAAATACAGTTGGGTTATTTTTTACTGCAAATAGGGGTATAGCTAGTCTCTAGGAGGTGCCGGGTCTGCAGTTTTGAAAACTCACCAAAGGCAGGACACAGCGTTTTTAATGTCAGGGGGAGATTTAGTGGGAAATTTTTGATGAAAGAGGGAAGGCTCTCTAGCCAAGGTCTCTTTGTGGGAGACAACGTTGGTAAATAGCAATCAAAAAGTACCACCTCTCAATAGGCATTAGGTCACTGATCTGGCATGAAACATTCATCTGAAGTCTCCAAAGTCCCCTGGGGTTGCAGGATTTCATGGTGAATAGGAAATAAAATAAGGCTCATGTCTGAATTTTCCTTCGAATGCCCTATAGAGCTTTTCCTGGGCAGGCTTAAGCAATATTGGCTGGGATCTGTAGACGCAAAGCAGAAACTGCCACTGCTCATACAATTGTTTTCTCTATGAATAAAGAGAACATTTCTTTTCTGAAGTTGTCAAGTTTGCATTGTTCAAATACACAGTAATGATGCAGAAAACATATTTTTCCTGGTATGGATGGGGAAAAGATAATAAACAAAACTAATAAAAAGTAAGAAGCAATAGTAGTTCCTAGATATATTTCCACTCTTATTTATGAGCCTTTATTTTTACAATGTGCAGCATCAATTCATTTAAATTACTTGGCTAGGCTGAGATATAATCCCTAATTCACAAACTAGGCCTGGATTGTTTCCAATTTGGAGCACTCAGAGATATAGATCACTTTTTGCTAAAAGTCAGTCTCATAGAGTCACCAGCAGAATGTAGAAATCTACATGTATTAAAGGAATATCAGGTCAGTTGTATTCATCACCTGGCCTAGCAAAGCTGAGGGATCAGGTGGGGTGCATAGCAAATGCTGCCATGCTTTTCAGGAGACTTGTCCTTCTCTCAATTTATCCTTGAATCACGAAACATGAATTATGTAACATAAGTTTAATCTCTGAAACCTGAGCACTAGCTACATCTTATAATAAATGTTTATTCTGCACAATGGAGCAATCTAAATTTAACATTTGCAGAAAAGAAAGTTTACCCTGGAAAACAGAAGTCGCACAGGGTAATTTTATGGGAAATTATGTTGTGATTATTCTTAACGCGGTAATTTCTAATTGAAAGCTGTGGTCTCTTGCGTTGATGTCTGCCCCCTCCCAATATTCCTTCTACTCATGATTCACCAGTCTAGACACTAGCCCATTTTTCAAACCTTTGTATGGAATACAGTAACCTTCATAAAACAACCCATTTCCAGTTGACTGAAATGAAACCAAGTTTAGAGAAATGAAACAAAAATTCCAAATCTTACTGATAAGGGATATATTAGTTCTTGCATTTAAAAATCAGATTGGGGAAGTATGGGTCTTAATTCAACCAGTGTCTCAGATGACATGAATGTGGATCTTTCCATCACCCTTTAATGTTTTCAGAAAAGCTTTTTAGCATCTGCCAAACACTTTGATACTTGTAACCTGGCTATAAACATATATATGAATGTCATATGATTTTAGGTCTTTCCCAAAAGACATGAGAATATTCTTTATGTTGCTAGATATTAAATTTTGTAGAAGAGTGAAAGCTGGGAAAATAAGAATTTTGGCAACTTTCCCAGAGCTCCAAAACAGGAAGAAAAAGTCGTGGGTGGTTTCACTCTTTTAACAACTAGAGGATTTCCTTTTAAAGAATTCTCACCTTCAAAATTAGAACTAAATGCCTTATCTTTAGATATAAATATGGAACTCAGTTTGATATCACAAGTCAGTCCTGATATTATACACTGACATAGTGTGTGTAATAGGAATAAAACGATGATGTTGGAACTGAAGTCTTGGGGCTCTGTGTTAATACAATATTGAGATCATAATATTAATAAGAATTGATTACATATATACTATCCTTGCTAGCTTCCCAGGATGTTGACAATGAATGAGATAATTTTCTGCTTTTGCAAAGATGCACTGCTTGGCTAGAAGTTAATGCTCTGAACATCTATGAAAATATTCTTTGCACTCCTTCCTCCCTAGGTTCTTATTGCTTTCTGGCTCATCTTTGCATCTTCCAGACGATGGCAGAAAACAAGTTGCCTAATGGAAACAAGTAGGACCAAGCAGTCTGACTCCTCTGAAGCTGAATAATAGGGTCCTATCATGTCAGAGCAATTAAGATCTTAGAGTGGGCCTGACAATACCTAAGTCTGAGCAGCTGAAGTCCACTTCACAGTTGGCCTAAGTGGGATGTCTTTTGCATAAAGTTTGCTAAAATTCTAAGTGGTACAAGTCATCCTTGAGGTGAAGATGGAGGGAAGCACAAGACTGACTACTGGAAGAAGTAAGGGACTAAGGAAACAGTAAACCTCAAATATCACGCAAATCAACAAGTACAAGAGAGGGTCCAAGGGAAAACTTACCTCCATGAAATCTTCTGCATGGTGTTGATCTGGCCCTGACATCCAGGACTTAGAAATGGTTGAGGAATTTCCTAAGGATATTCAACATAGGGATGAACTGGAATTTGTAGCTTTGTGTTCCAAGGCAGTGTTTACTAAGCCATGCTGTTCCCTGAATTCTTTCCCACTGTAACTTTCAGAAGCCCAGCCAAGGCTCCTTTCCTTTTACCTCCTAATTTAGAGAAAGTTTCCTTTCTGTTGTCTTCTTCCTTATGCTGTGGCTAGCTGCCCTGGGGTCATAGAGAAAAAAAAGAGTCTTGAATGGCTTAAGACTTCACTTTGTGGTTCTTAAACAGTAGAGGGATTTCAGAAAAAGTTGTAATTTTAGGTCCAGATTCTTATTGTGGAAATAGCCGGTCAGAACTGACCCGGGGAGTTCTCTTTGGATTGCCTGTCAAGGTGGTGGTTGGACAGATTGCTCCCACTCTGCCAGCAGGAGAGTCTAAAATTTCCCACGTCACCTAGGGCTTTCATTTCCCTTAGTGGGAGGAACCACATCCAAAATCAACATTCCTTTAGTTCAGGGGCCCTCAAATTCTTCAGGTGCTGGATAGCAGGCTTCTATATGCATTCCTCTAAACCTGAGAAACCAAAGATCAGGCTGGAAATCCCTCTCTTTGAAAGGGATTAATGACACAGCAGGATAAAAGGTATGTGTGGAGCAAATGTTGTTTCACACAAAACTACCCAAAGCTCCTTTGACACAATAATTCTTCTTCTGGACATTTTTCTTCAAAAATGAAAGAAAAATAGATTTATGTAGGAGAAATATAGAGTAGATGGCTAGAGTTTTCACAAAAGTGGAAAAAAAAAAAAAGAGAGATTGCCTTTGTTAAAAATAAATTGGAAATAACCATTATTAAATCATTAATTTAGCTCCAGCCATATACCAAACACTATTTTAGCCACTGAAGGTAAAGAGACAATGGACTCCTATGTAGCTATTACATTTCTTTTTTTAAAGAATATTTGTAAAAGTAAAATATATGAAACTTATGAAAATCAAGATCCAAATTTATGTATCTATTTCAAAACACTTAATGAAATATATATTTAATAAAAATCATACAAACAACGGGGAATAAATATACCAAAATATTAACACTGATGTCTCTGGAATTACTATGACTATTAATTCCATCCCCTGTTCATGTTTTCCAAGTCTCTGGTAATGAGCATCCATTCCTTTTAATTCAAAAAGATAAAAAAATATTTTATAGGAAATATTTCCTTTCCTTCCTTCCTTCCTTCCTTCCTTCCTTCCTTCCTTCCTTCCTTCCTCCCTCCCTCCCTCCCTCCCTCCCTCCCTTCCTTCCTTTCTTCCTTGCTCCCTCCCTCCCTCCCTTCCTTCCATTTATAGTTCTGAGTTGGTTATTTAAGCCTGACATTGACGGAATAGCCTAATGACTAAACTTATGTTCTGCAGACCTGGCAGCCTGGTTTCAAACTCAATCTCCACATTATATTAGCCATGTAACCTTTTGAAACTTAAAGTGCTTTACAATGCCTCAGTTTCCTCATTTGTAAATTAGAGAAATTTGAAGTATCTAAATATTGTCAAGGTAACCTTGAGAAAGTTTAACCTCAGTTTTTTTTCATTTGAAAATAAAAGAAATAAAGATATTTAAATTATAAGGTTCTAGAGGATAAAATGAGTACTATGCATACAGTGTGTATGTTGTAGCACACACTAGGCTCTCATTACGTATTAGCTCTTATTTTTATTGGCAATTTTTAGGATGTAAATTGACCTATGTTGTATGTCATTTTTAGATACAGACAACTTCTCATCACACAAAAATATTCAGGAAGTTCTAATAAGCTGGACAATTTCATAATGGAATTTATCACAACTCTTTCTTTTGGATTTAATTGCCAGAAGTAAGTTATTACAGTAAGTTCTCAACTATGGTGCTATGCTGCAGTGTGAAAACAAAGAAAAGTTATATGATTTCAGTGTATGTTTAATTCTCTGAGTATAATATTACCTGAAATAAGAGAAGGAATATTTTCTTGCTCCTCCTAGAGAAGGAATGCTTTTATTAAAAAACTTAGTCATAAATAAGAGCCATCTGCTGTCATGCAAAATTGACCTCAGTAAGTATGTTTAGAATGAATGGAAGAAATGTTTGTTTATTTATTCTTCACACCAACACTGCAAGTTGAATATTTTCAAATTCATTGAATAGGAAAGAAAACTTTGACACAGAAAGGCACACTTATTTGCCCAAAGTTATATAATAGCTGTTATATATCAGAGCCTGAATTTGAACATTGGTTTCTCTGGCTCCTAATCACACATGGTTTTCTCTGCCATGGTGAAGATCCCTCCTATCCTCTTTACTTAGGTGCATTGATTTCCCACTACATTGCTTTTTAGCAATCTCAAATCTATTTCTCACTCTCATAAGGCAATGTGATTTCCTTTTGAATAATTCCAGATCCACCTCGGTAGGCAGCATGGGTAAACTTAGCATTGAAGCTTCCTGCCCTACCCTAGCCATGTTATGGGCACACAACTTAGAGAATCCAATCGAATGCTCCTCCAGGAATTATATTCTTAAAAAAATGTTTAATACCAGAAAGAGTTCTATAGAATCCAACCCAGACTATCGGTGTGGAGAATTGTTGCTGCTGTACCTATGCCCACCTAAAGAAGAGTCAGGGAGAAAAGGCTGGAGTGTACTTTATTTATTCTAAGAACTTTAAAACAGATACTCTACTCTGGTAATCTTGATCACAGTGGTTGAATTTATCCAGCTGATTCTTTTCACTCCATATGACACAGAGAATATTTCTGTAGTAAAATTTTAGTGCTGGGGATGGGGATGGGATATCCATGGATTTTGCTAGAGACTCAGCAATTGAATCGGTCAATATTGCCTGTATATGCTATCATAGTCACAGTAACCTACCAATTTCAGTGTCCTTTTCAACTCTGAATGAACTATGAGAGAATGAATTTTATGAGAGCAAGCTACCCGTTTGCTTGGCCAAACTCCAAATTGAGACTAGGGTGCTTAATTCATAATGTAACAGCAGTTCCTTATTTCTTCCTTGAAAATAACTTTTTTGAAACTATTTATGTTATCCTTTGAAAGCCTGAAAGGTAGAAGACATTTAAAGGTATTTCAAAGTATGCTTTCATCACATAGTGATAAATTCACTTCTCAGAATATTAATGCTAAAGATATTCTCTTTCTAAAAAGTAATCAGTGCTTAAAAAAAAAAAATGATGGGGAAATAATTTTGGCCTTCATTAGCCTGTCATGATTCAGGGTGTCTACTTAACCACCCAATTTCCCTCTCTTTTTATTTCTTGTCTGTTCCTCTTTCTCCATATTCCCACCTCACTTCTTTATGTTACTTGAATATATTGTTCTCTGTTTTTAGTCTTAACTGCCTTTGCTCTGTCTCTCTTGTGTGATTACCAGGTTCCACAGACAGGACTGAAATATGAGTGAAAATGACTTAATAAGGATTTCCTATTCAGAAAAATTTGTCTTTGGTGGTGTTTGATGATTTCTCCTGAGAAAAAGGCATTCAAAGTCTTACCCTAATTATCTCTCAGCAAAACATTTCAAGTTGGCCAAGCAGCTGTACAATCGAGAGCTAGAAACAGACGGAATAAACAAAGATTTCCTGCCGCAGTAAACACAATGATGCTTTTATGTTGATAACACTCAGGGAGCAATTCCTCCATTTCTAGCAAAGGCCATTTAAAATGCAGGTTAACAATGAGAAATCTAGCCCTTTTAAGACAGCATGCATGAATAACGCATTGGTTTGCAATTACCAACTTGCTTTATAATTTTTTCTATTCTTAAAAACAGTAACGTTAAAGCTTGTGCCATTATAGTAAATTCTCTTATAATTAGATTGTTTTCCAAGGGGAAAAAGTTTTATTTCTTTTAAGAAGTCCTAATTGATATATCAGAGTGAACACTATGCCATTAAATACTTTTCAGAATGTTTTACCCATGACTATTTGGGTCAGAAGAAAGGGAAATATAACCCTCCTGGGATCTGACCAGAGAGCCTTAAATGGTTCACAACTCTGTACAAGAAATTTCTTTCAAGTTTCATATTTATCTTAAACATCTACATAAATTTGCATTCTGCTCCTTAGCAGTATCAAATTTAATAGAAAAATCATGTTTTAAATTACTTTGCTTAATTTTCCCTCTAGTCTTTGAGAAATATATAATCTCAGAAATGCATCATTTTTTGTACTATGGCTGCATGCATCCTCCCGGGATGCTAGTTCACATCCCACTTTTAAGACATGCAGACCAAAGAAGATGCTTTTTCTAACAACTGAAGAGAAATACATATTGCTATTTTGTATAGGATATAAACAGTTGATCCTCCATTACATATTAGATTATTAAATATGCTTTAAAAGATACATGAAACCAACATATTCATTTACTCATCCCTTCAGTCAGTCAACAACGATTTACTGAGTCTTTATTCTGTGTTTGCTCTGGGTTGTGCTCTGCGGAAGAAGCTGGTAAGCAAGGCAATCAAAGATATTACCCTCACGGTGTTAGAATTTTATGGAGACTGTGGGAGATTAACAAGTTAGTATAATGAAAAATAGATAAATATTTAAATAAACAAACAAACCAGACAGTGACACATTTCCTTCAAGTCTCATGAAGGAATAAAGAAATGATGAGATAAAATCCTTGGAAGAAGCCAATTTGGGTAAAAGGACTTGGGGGTGCCTCTTTGAGAAGGCTATGATTGTGGTAAGATCTGAAAGGAAAGAGCCACCCGGCAAACTGGGGATACTGATCACATTGCTTACATGCGAAAGGAGTTGCATTTAAAGCTAGAGATGCTCTTTAAATATGTGTTTATTGGTTCTCTTCTAACTCTTGGATTAGAGATTAGCTAAAATCTTGACTCAGTTACTGTCACTCTTTCCTGATTTCCACGTGCAAAGCTGCACTTCTTGCTACTGTCATTTCATACATATGTCATGCTGTCTGAGGAATACATCTTGAGATGTATTGATGCATGCAAACATTGATGCAAACTTTTTTAGAATCATTAATACTTTCTAGATAGTAATCCTGTTAACCCAGATTTTATAAAAGCGTTCATTTTTCAGGAACCCATTACACTTGGCTTACATACATACAGGAAAATTTGGAAAGAAACAATGACGTTTTAACATCCAAACTGAAGAATCCTTTTACTCCTTCCATAGAAGGGTTAAATACACATGCGTGCACACACACACACACATAGACACTTTCAACTTCAGGAAATTTTCTTCAAGTGCAATTTGGAATACAAATGCTAGAAAAATGTAGTAGCAGAGAAACTCTAGTTGAAACCTCATCTGGAGGCCAGATCGCTTTCCAAATGGGCCTTTCCCTTCCATATTTCCCCTCCCTTACCCCTTTTTTCCACAGCAGGCCATAAGTCACTGGATACTTGATTCACCCTGGGCTCCTGGGAGTATATGAACATTGTATCCTAGTCCAATAAAAAGATACATGACAGTCTTTCCTTTTTACCCCATGCTTTTATAAAAGGAAGTATAAAATCTATTAAATGTTATTAAAACCAACCACACCAATGCCTTGATGGGAATTGAAAGTAATATTAACAAACCCTTAATTTTACAAATAATTTTAGCAGTGCATTACAGCAGAACATTCCACAAAATTCTACTTTCTACACCTTTATTTTAGAAAAGTCTTTTCATTCTATAAAGCTCTAATTCTTGTATTCATTCACTTGGATTACCTCAAAGAGAGTTACTTTCTCAAAATGCTAATTTAATTATTTCTCATTCTCCATTCAGGGCTAAATTATTCCAATCACCAAAATTTCCTGTTTGGTTCAGACCAAACATCCACAAATGACTTTTATATTGGTATCAGCAATAATACATTATTAGAGATGCCCCAGAATGTACAAATCCTTAAAGAGAAAGTACTTCTTGGAAATGTTTCTAAAATAGTTTTCATTCCATGATTAAATGTTTGATCAAAGAAGAAAAACACTTTCTGTTATGTGTTCCACTACTCTATTGCCTATAGTCTGAAATAGACTTCAATAGGTGGGCTAATTTACCAACTCCTAAAATAGTGTCAGTTAGGTGACTCTAGTGCAGGGGTTCTTAACAAGGGGTCTGTGAGCTTGAACTGAAATTCAAAAGAACATTATTCTTGAGGGGAAGTGTTGGTGCAGGTGTGATACATTTATTAAATACACACAGTATAGTGTGGACTTAGTAAGGGGTCCATGATTTTCACCTGACTGGCAAAGGGGTCCGCAGAAAAAGATAGGTTAAGAACCCCTGCTTTAGTGGAAACTTGGTATTTTCTAAGGCAATACCTGCATTATTACCAGGTGCTTCTAATTCACACTCACACTTCAGGGCCAGGGACCTAAACTTGTGATAGCTTATTGGGTTAGTTTATGGTTATTGAAATCAATCTTATGGAGGAAAAATCACAAAAATTACTTTCTATAAGGATTTACTCAAGTGTTAGCATTTGTTTGTCTACAGCTGGAGAGTTAATCACTAGATTAATTTCCACACAGGAGAGTGTGTAAAGTATGTTATCTACAATTAACTTGGGGACTCAGAATTGCTTTATCAAAACAGAGGGTTACTTCTAGGAAAGCTATATATTATATGTAGATGTTTCTTGATAATAACCTCAGAGGGAACAAAAATTTTTTTTCAATCAGTTATTTAGGGCTAATCTTTGAGGTTTAAGGATGAGTATTAGTTCTATCCCTTGAGGATGCTCTTTTTTGTCTTTCAATAAAAAATGTATAAATTTCTCTAGGTGTGGGATGCAGAAATTATGTATATCTTCATAAGTAAGTGTGAAAAATAGAGGAGGCTCAGAAAAATTGTAAAGGATCAATATTTATAATTTTGAAAATTGCTTTTCTTTATTTCTGTGGATTTTCCTTCTGATTATTTCATGCGATATGGTATTTTTGGTACAAATTTTAGAAAAACAAGGGTTTAAGTTAGGGCAAATACCTTGCCCTGTCACTTAAAATCTTATAACTTATATTATTAATATACTAGAAATAGATTCATACGAAATCTGATTTCCCAGTCCTAGTTCTAGGTTGTCTATCAATATGTAACTCTGGTATATCAGGTTTTATACCAGTTGCTCAGAAAATCATAAACCTGAATTACTTTCTAACAGTTTTCCTTGGTTTATGTAAAGCAATTCTTTGGAATAAAAATCTGGAACAGAGCAAGTAGGAAAGGGATAATGGTCTCTAGACAAGAAAAGATTTAAAACCAATGAAAGATAGAAAATATTTTAACATTCAAATTCTATTTCTCTCTATAAGTTATTATGCAACCTAAACAAAAGAGAGACGGAGAATATAGTAGAGGAAACTGGGTCAAGGGTAAATGGGAACTTTGTGTTTGCAACTTTTCTCTAAATCTAAACTTATTCCAAAAATAAAAGTTTACTGAAATTTTTTTTTTAAAGGCTGAGGAAATCAGCATCTCCCCAAATCCTAAAGCTTCCTTGGACTCTCTAAGAGACATTATTTGAGGAGAGATGGAAATTGACTTTATAAATGAAAAGAAAAATGAATGTAAATGCAGATCCTGTTTGAATACAATTCTACACTAAAGTCTAGGATTGAAGCATTATCAGTTACACAAACATACCAGCAAACTAAAGATATAAACATTTCCATACAATGTATCCTTCTAAGTATTTCAGTTTGAAATTTTAGCCTTTATCTACGTCTTAAGGAGGAAAAGTATATTTTTGGACTGGTCTATCAGGAAAATATTGCACTCTTTATGAAACTGGCTGTTCTAAACATTTTGTAACTAATTATTTAGTTGTAAAGTATTCAGAGCATTCAGATAAAGGTTGTAAAATGACGGAAATATTTAAGGTACTTATTCAAGTTGTGTTGTATCTTTTATCTTTTTGAGATAATATTGGATAGAAAAACTAGGTACACATTTCAGATGGAAAGAATCAGCTGATCTCATAACAACAAAATTAATATAATTATAATAGTCTGTGAACTGAGTTAATAGACTATAAAACTGGATTTTGGAGGCAAGACTTTGAATAGCATTATACTTCTCAACTACAGAGCTGAAATGCCTTTCTAGATTTAAAATATTTCACAGATTTTCAGTAATACCATTATGCATAAAATTTCCAAGTTTTTACCGTAACTTACCTGGTTCTTCATCATAATAGCCCTTACCTAATCGTCAAGCCTTGCCCACTGTCTGTTGTTTTGCTCAATATGCTATAGCTACTGAGCTCCCTGAAGTTGCTTAGGCATCCTTAGCCTGGAATAATCTTCCCCAATTCTGTGTCTCTGTCTCCTACCTTTCTCTCTCTCTTTTCCCCACAAACCCACCACATGCTCTTTAAGGACAAAGGGCTCTATCCTCTCCTTCTAGTTTATTAGATGCACACATGTGCACACACATACCTCTTCCTTAAAGAGCTAGTTCCTCCCTCTCATCTTTCTTGTTTATTACACACACACACATCTATATACACACTCTAGAAATGACTCTCCCTTCCTTCTTGCCTCTGATTTGAGCATAAAGAGAACATATATTCTAGTATCTATTCTCTCTCTTTCTCTCCCCCCGCCCCACCCCACGGCAGACATACACACACATATATTCTAGTATCTGTTTTCTGTTTTTCTCTATTCATCCATTAGGTATTCTATTTAGTAACTAGAAATAGACAAAATTTTGAAAGGAGAGGTGGCAAAGGAGAAAAAGGAAGCTTAGAGTGAGTTATGACAGTGTCCTCCCACACTAGGTACCTGAGGCAATTCTTGAGAATCGCAGAGAAAGGTGATTTGGACTGAAAATTGTGGAGCAATCCCAGGGGATCTTTGTGGTACCCTAGTAACAAGCAGAGATGCTTTGGGAGCCAGGTAATAAATTGGGGCATGAAACTAGAGAACAAGGCACCCCCGCTTCCCCCCAAAAATACACACAGACACATACATATCTCTACAGAAGCCAGTGCTCTTCCAGTTGCCCAAGAATTGGGAACTTTTGATCTCCAGGGATGGAACACTGAAGAAGTACTTTGCTATTTTTTCAATATGAAGTTTCCTCAAACATGTTTACGGAGAACAGTGGTGGAGATGTGTGAACTGGAGGAAGAGTTGGAATAGGGCATTCACCCTGGATGATTGGAAGTGAAAGATTGATGTAGGAATACAATATGGTATATATTTTGGAAATACAAAAACTAATTTTTGGATGGAGATGGTAATGATTATTCTGCTGTTACCTGGATGAGGTCTTACAAACCAGAAGACATTTGGTCTACACTACATATTATACAGTGTCATTGGACATCATTTATTTTCTCCTCACAATAAATGTCAAACATATTAATGTTTATTTCTCTAATAAATCTTGAGATATATTAGAGAAACAACTTGTATCATTTAGGTTAGAATTTCTCCTAAAATGTTTGTTATTTGTGAAATAAATATCTGGTAAAAACCCACCTAAATGAACAGGAGCAAATGTGGTCTGTGAAATTTTGTCCATGGAAGAGACAGTTTCCTGTGATGGCCTTCATGTCTTACTTATGTCAACTGCATGAAATGGTATCAAGCTTGGAAATCATCCCTCACAGCAGAAAGCAAGCATATCGAATTGTTTATCTCATTAGATCATGCAAGTGTGATGTGTCCCTGTGATTATAATTGTATTATCTCTCATATTTTATCCACAGTGAACCCAGAAGTTACATCCTTTGAACAAAATCAGCCTAAATGCCAAGCGTACAACCAAAAAAACTGCACAATTTACATGCTTTAAGAAATTACAGACTACTTAAAAATATCTTACCTCTCAGGTAACAACACAGAAAAGCAGGTTTAAAATTTCTTCCATACAAAACAGATCACAGAAATGTAAAACAGAGTTCATGTTTATTATTTTACAGTGTAGTAATAATCTTTTATAATGCACATTAATAAATTATTTAGATTTTCCTTATATACCATAAGTCAAATTTTATTATTAAAATATAAATGTCAGTTTGAAGACAAGTTCTTGTGTACTTTATTCCTTGGAAGTCACATTTATAATATATTGCTCATTAATATATTCAACACAGAATCCTCCTTAATGTATTTGTATTAACATATATAATATAAGAAAAAAGGATTTCATAGTTTAAAAAGTCAATATTAGATGCTAGATTAAAGGAAGCTAAACATGTATCAATGTTAATATAGGCTTTCTTTGAACTTTCATAAAGTAATGGACTAGAAAATAATGAATACATTTCTCAGTATTCCCCAAGTTATTTAACTACTCAAAAGATGTGTAGGAACTATTATATACCCGTGAACACATTTTTGCAAAGACATATCTAAGTCCTTTTAGAACCTGTTTATAATTTCAGCTGATTATACATGTCATGGTATGGTTCTTTTATATTATTTCTTGTGTTGTAAACCTGTACAGTTATTTATCCTAAGTTAATTTCATAAGATTAAAGCAATGGAATCTAGTTCCTAAAATTTAATTATGAAATCTTTGTTTTTCTTGTCTATATATACTTCAGTCTTTATCCCTCTATATTGAATCCTTTTTATAAAATATTCTTTTAGAAAAACTAACATCAATTTTTAGTAAACTCTGAAACGACTGTTTTGTCTTTTTCTGGCAATTCTTTGTAATCTGTTAATGAAGAAAGTAAATTGTGAGGATTAGCAGTCTTGAAGAATCAGTGTTATCAGGTATAAAAGCTATAGAATGTGAGAGAACACAGCATGGCAGTGGGTGGCCAGACATCCAGGAGTAGTAGTGACTGAAACTCTAGGGAAAGTTACAGAATACAACACAACACAGGAGAAGAGCAGATGAGGTGAGTGGGAGACGTGGAAGTAAGGAGATAGGGGTCAGAGTGGAGGTTCCCTTTCTATGAAAATGGAAGGTTTAGCATTTTTAGAATAGACAAAGGGTTAAGTAGGTACTGATAACCTGTTCATGAAGGATAGTGATAAAAGTTCCTGAATACCCACAGCAAACCATAATGAAATCAAGATTTTATCTGAACTCAGCCATGAAATATCACAGAAAAAAATGAGCCCCATGAGCCACAGATTTCTCATGTGTATCAGAAGGAGGTTGGATTGTTCTTTGGTAAGAATTTTTCCAGTGCTAGAAGTCTGTTCTTTCTTGTAACCTGTTAAGTAATCTTATCTCCCTTCTATTTTCTTGCTTTCTTTTCTGAAATTCAAATTCCACACCTGGCTAAATAATTGCAGATACAGAAACACTAGATTTTAGACAAACCTGGCATATTTTTCTTATTATGTTTGGGGCCTCTCAAGATCTTGCTTCATATCTTGCATACTTTTTAGGCTACTATGGAAAATTGAGTCAATATCCCCAGGAAATAACCTATAATGACTGACTCTGACTCTAAGGTATATCTCCTGAGTTTTAATTAACAGCTCATAGTTTCTCATTTCAAGGAAGAATATTAAAACACAGAAGTCCTTGTAACTATCAACTATCAGAGGGTATCCCAAAGACTTCTTGATCCTTGTAGCAGTTTGATATTATTGATGAATTCCAAAAAGAAATATTGGATTATGTTTGTAAACTGGTCTGTTCCTCTGAGTGTGATGAAATTATGATTAGGGCTCTGATTGGGCTCCGTCAGTAGGGCATTGAGTCCCCGTCCCTTGGTGGGTGGGGACCCAGAGATAAAAGACATGGCAAAGGAAAGAGTTGAAGTTTAGATGTTGGAGTTCTGATGCTGAGATTTGAGCTCAAGCCCCAGGAAGTAAGCATACAGTAGTCCCTGGGAAAAGAGCCATTCGCCTAATGGTTCACAGCTGGCCTTGTGGAGAGAGACAAAGCCTAAAGAGCCTAATATACAGCTGACCTTGGGGAGATAGCAGAGGAGCTGAGCCCAGAGACAAGCAAGGCCCGAGAAGAGAGGAACCCAGGAAGCCTGAACCTTCACAGACGCTGGCAGACAAATTGCTCCAACTGTGGCAATAAACTTTAGTGAGAGAAGTAATTTATGCTTTATGGCCTGGTAACTGTGGGTTTTACCCCAAATAAATACCCTTTATAAAAGTCAACCGATTTCTGGTATTTTGCATTGTCACCCCTTTGGCTGACTAATGCAATCCTGAAAAAATTTTCCCATCAACTACCACCAAATTACACATTTCTACCACTGTCTTCTAAGAAAATTTTGATTTCTATATTTGCACTAATTTAAATACATAAAAACAAACAAACAAAAAAAAAAGAGCAGCAAAGGAAAAATTCTTTAGCTTAGTCTCCATTTTCCTCCTTCTTCTTAACTTGTACCCCTTGTGGTAGGCAGAAAAATGGTCCTCACAGATGTCCCTGTCCTAATCCTCAGAAACTATGAATATATTACATTGCAAAACAAAAGGGGCTTTGTAGATGAGATTGAGGCTAAAGACCTTTAAATGAGGAAATGATTCTGTATTATTCAGGTAGACTCAATCTAATTATGTGACTTTTTTTCCCACTTTTTTTATTTTTTAAAAGATACTTCAATTACACAAATGTTACAGAGAATATATAGGGGATCCTCATATGCCCCACTACCCACACCTTGCACATTAGCAACATCTTTCATCAGTGTGGTACATTCAAGGCAATTGATAAACACATCTTGAAGCATTGCCACTAAGCATGGATTACAGTTTACATTGTAGTTTACACTCTCTCCCATTCAACTCTGTAGATTATAGCCAGATATATAATGGCCTGTATCTGTCATTGTAATGTCATTCAGGATGACTTCCAAGTCCCGAAAATGCCCCCCTATTACACCTGTTTTTCCCTCTCCCTAACCCCAGAACATCCATGGGTCATACATCAATGGTATTTCTTCCATTGCTAGAATTATAAGTAGTCTATAGTAGAATACTAATAAGTTTATTTTAGTCTACAGTTCATTTCCCAATCCTGAGGACTCTGGGATGGTGATGTCCACTCCACCATTAATTGAGGGGGGCTTCTATCCAATACATATGATAGATGGGACCTTCTTGCTGCAAATGTAGGCACTCTCAGTTCCTTGGTATGTTGTTTGTCCATCATCTCCTTTCTGTTAGTTGTTCTAGGTGAGTCCATTGAACTGGAGAGTAAATGTTGCAACTCCATTGAGACTGAGGGCTCAGCTGGCACATGGACAGCCCAAAGATTTAAGTCTCTTGGATGCACATCTACCAACTCTAGTACTAATTATAGGTTCAAATAATAATAAGAGTCATGCATAGGGAAACCACTACTGAGTTTAACTCAGTCACACTGGGGAACATAAATACCAGATTAGGACCCACTGGCAAGGGACAAAATTCCTGAAGCTGTCTGCCCTGACTATAGTGTATGGATGTCTCCATATCCCTGAGGAGCTTTGCTATTTGGGGAAGCACCTAATTTGGCTGTCAGTGAGATCCTGTTGAGATGTGCATAAACGCTACCTCTAGGATGGCCTCCCAACTGATTTTGAATTCTCTTAGCCACAAAAATTCAATTGTCTTTAGCTTTTTCCCCTTTTGGTCAAGGATTTTTGTTTGTTTGTTTTGTTTCATTTTGTTTTCCAGTTGCATTGCTTTTTAGTACATGGTAGCAATCCCTTGGCAGCAGGGAGGCTCATCCCTGGGAGTCACGTCCCATGCTGGGGGGAAGTTATTGCTTTTATTTTATTTTATTTTTTATTTAAACAATATTTTAATGATAAAATTTGATTTAATATCTCTCTGCTGATGTTCTTTTTAGAAGGTATTATGAATTCTTCATAATATTCACACACTCTCTGGGTGTTTGAATAAAAAAAATTTCATGGCCATACATAGACATATTTCCCACTTATCCACACTTGTATTTGTCTTTTATTTGAGGAATATAAAGTAGCAAAATTTACCTCAAGAAATGGTTATTGATATTCTACCTGACTCAGTTACCTGGCAATAATACATTAGGGCTAAAAATATAGTATGTTTTTATGAACACATCATTATTTTAAATTTTTAAATTTTCTTATATATATTTCTTTAATTTTTATTTCATTTAAAACAGAATATAGCTTAAGCTTCTTGTGTTAAATGAAACAACCCAAATTCAATATATGTACTTCTGAGACAAGATATTATTATTATGCCAAGAATATTAAAAATATTAAACATTTTTGAATATCTATATTGAGGATCACAAATGCAATATATTCTATTTAATTTCATTCTATGGAAAGGTGATATTATTCCTTTGAATAATATATTGAATAATATGATCCTTTTTATTTTATATCATTATTTTTAAAATAGGGACTTTTAACCATTGTTTTCTCTCACAGCTTACTTTTTTTTTTAATTTATTTTTTA
Organism: Tolypeutes matacus; assembly: GCA_026826555.1. Taxonomy (NCBI): domain Eukaryota; kingdom Metazoa; phylum Chordata; class Mammalia; order Cingulata; family Chlamyphoridae; genus Tolypeutes; species Tolypeutes matacus. The sequence continues at coordinate 9,373,753 of JAKSZT010007815.1, read as the reverse complement.
TTGTGGGTAAAAATCAAAATTTTCACAATACATACCAATATTTGTAAAATGATATATAAATATATATGCATATATGTGCATTTGCTTACAAAAATGTTATTTATATATATATAAATATATTTTAAGAGGTGCTTAGATTACTTAAAATATTACATGGAACCCACTGGGATTCCCATGTTGCCCACCTCCCACAACTCCCACCACATTCCACACAAACATCTCCCACAAGTGTGGCCACCACCCTCAATGGACTTACACATCCTGGGGCCTTGCCACCAACCAAAAACCACAGTTCACATCGTAGACCACACTCTCTCCCACACAGTTCTGAGTGGTGTGTGCTGATTTAAAATGGCCTACATCCGTTGCCACAACGGTTCTCAGGACAACCTCCAAATCCAAAGAAGCCCCTGTATTTCAATTGCTCATCCCCTCCCTGCCCCAAAAGTGTCAAGTGGCCACTGGTTCCACCTCATTGTTATAATTTCTTCCATTGCTAGAATCACCATATGTGTACAACAAAATACCATCAAGTCCACTCTAGTCCATAGTTATTCCCCCAATCCTGAGGGGACAGGGTTGGTGATGTCCACTCCACCTACAAGTGAGAGAGGGCTTATATCCCATGGATATGGTGGGTGGGATGATCCTGCCTGCCGATGCAGGCCCTCTCCATTTCCTGAGCTGGCCGTTGCCCATCATTGTCTCCTCGCCAGGTGACTTGGATGAGTCCATTGAGCTGTAGGGTAGGAGTTGCAGCTCCACCGAGATTTCACGCACACCTGGCACATAGGTAGGCCAGAGGCTCCAGTCTCTGGAAGTATACCTAAAAACTCCAGAATCACATATAGGTTTGAATAGAAGGGACTGATGAACCATGTGCAGGGAGGACTTATTTGAGTCCAATTCTGTCACTCTCAGGAGCACAGATTCCAAAATAGAGCCACTGATAAGGCATCAGTCTCTGGGGCTATCCCCCCTTATATAGGACCTGGGTGTCTCCAGAGCTCTCAGGAGCCCCTCTGTGTGGGGTGATATCCACTTTGATGTTCTATGAGCTCCTACTGAGGTGTGCGTAAGTGTTACCTCTGGGATGACCTCCCGACTCTCTTTGA
>JAKSZT010007815.1:9336474-9372238 GCA_026826555.1 Tolypeutes matacus | reverse complement strand
TGCATTAAATCTGTAGATTAGTTTGGGTAGGATAGACATCTTGATGATGTTTAGTCTTCCTATCCATGAACAGGGAATATTTTTCCATTTATTTAAGTCTTCTTTGATTTCCTTTAACAGTGTTGTGTAGTTTTCTGTATAGAAGTCCTTTACATCATCTTTAGTTAAATTTATTCCTAGGTATTTGATTCTTTTATTTACTATTGTAAATGGTATTTTTTCCTGATATCCTCCTCAGTTTGCTCATTATTGGTGTACAGAAATGCTACTGATTTTTGAGCATTGATCTTATAGCCTGCAACATTACTGAACTCCTTTATAAGTTCTAGAAGCCTTGTTGTAGATTTCTCAGGGCTTTCTATGTATAGGATCATGTCATCTGCAAATAATGAAATTTTTACTTCTTCTTTTCCCATCTGTATGCATTTTATATCCTTTTCTTGTCTCAGTGCTCGTGCAAGTACTTCTAAGACAATGTTAAATAGGAGTGGTGATAGTGGGCATCCTTGTCTAGTTCCCGATCTCAAGGGAAGGCTTTTAGGATTTCACCATTGAAAATGATGTTAGCTTTGGGTTTTTCATATATACCCTTTATCATATTCAGAAAGTTTACGTCTATTCCTATCTTTTGTAGTGTTTTTATGAGGAAAGAGTACTGTATCTTGTCGAATGCTTTTTCTGCATCTATAAAGATGATCATGTGATTTTTTTCTTTCAATCTGTTTATGTGTTGTATTAAAATGATTGATTTTCTTATATTGAACCATTGTTGCATACCCGGGATGAAACCCACTTGGTCATGGTATATAATCCTTTTGAAATGTCGTTGAATGCGATTAGCAAATATTTTGTGGAGGATTTTCTCATCTAGGTTCATTAGAGAAATTGGTCTGTAATTTTCCTTTCTTGTGGTATCTTTATTTGGTTTTGGTATTAGGGTAATGTTGGCATCATAGAATGAGTTAGGCAATATTCCTTCTACTTCTACTTTTTGGAAGAGCTTAAGTAGAATTGGTGTTAACTCTTTCTGGAATGCTTGGTAGAATTCAGCTGTGAAGCCATCTGGTCCTGGGTTCTTCTTAGTTGGGAGGTTTTTGATGACTGAGTCTATCTCTTTACTTGTAATTGGACTGTTGATTTCATCTATTTCTTCTTTCATTAATGTAGGCTGTTTGTGAGTTTCTAGAAACTTGTCTATTTCCTCTAAATTATCATTCTTGTTGGCATATAATTTTTCAAAGTATCCTCTTATGATACTCTTTATTTCTGTGGGGTCAGTAGTGATATCCCCTTTCTGATTCCTTATTTTATGTATTTGCATCTGTTCTCTCTTTTTCTTTCTTAGTCTGGTTAAGAGTTTGTCAATTTTATTGATATTCTCGAAAAACCAACTTTTGGTTTTGTTTATGGTTTCCAGTGCTTTCTTATTCTCTATTTCATTTAGTTCGGCTCTAATCTTTGTTATTTCCTTCTTTCTACTTCCTTTAGGTTTAGTTTGTTGTTGTTTTTCCAATTCCTCCAAGTGTGCAGTTAGGTCTTCAATTTTAGCTCTTTCTTCTTTTTTAATATATGAATTTATGGCAAAGAACTTCCCTCTCAGGACTGCTTTTGCTGCATCCCATAGGTTTTGATATGCTGTGTTTTTGTTTTCATTAGTTTCAAGATAGTTACTGATTTCTTTTGAGATTTCCTCTTTGACCCACTGTTTGTCTAAGAGTGTATTGTTTAACTTCCATATCCTTGTGCCTAACCTGTTTATCTGGCCCTTAGTGATTTCCAACTTCATTCCGTTGTGGTCAGAGAAATTACTTTGTATAATCTCAATCTTTCTGAATTCATTGAGTGTTTTCTGTGGCCTAGAATGTGGTCTATTTTGGAGTATGATCCATGTGCACTCGAGAAGAATGTAAATCCTGCTGTATTTGGGTGTAGTGTTCTGTATATGTCTATTAAGTCCAGGTCTTCTAATGTATTGTCGAATGCCTTAGTTTCTTTATTGATTCTCTGTCTAGATGTTCTATCTAGTGATGATAGTGGTGTGTTGAAGTCCCCTGCTATAATTGTAGAGGCATTTATTTCTCCTCTTAGTTTTTCCCGAGTTTGCCGCATGTATTTTGAGGCACCCCGATTAGGTGCGTAAATATTGATGATTGTTCTCTCTTCTTGAGGGATTACTCCTTTTACTAATATGTAGTGTCCATCTTTGTCTCTTACAATAGTTTTTCATTTAAAGTCTATTTTGTCTGATATTAGAATAGCTACTCCTGCCCTTTTTTGGCTATTGTTAGCTTGGAAAATGGTTTTCCAGCCATTCACTTTCAGCCTCCTTGAATCCCTGGGTCGAAGGTGGGTTTCTTGTAGACAGCATATTGATGGATCATATTTCTTATCCATTTTGCCAATCTGTGTCTTTTGATTGGTGAATTTAATCCATTAACATTCAGTGTTATTACTCATAATGAATTTCTTACTTCAGCCATTTTTTCTATGGGTTAATGTGTGTCATATGTTGTTTTGTTTCTCTTTTTGTCTTTTCAGTTGTTTTTAAGCTCTCCTCCAACTCTCTCTCCCTTGTTTTTTTCCTTTCAACTTGTAAAGATTCCTTTAGTATTTCTTGAAGTGCTGGTTTCTTCTTGACATAATCTCTTAATTTCTGTTTATCTGTGAATATGTTGAACTCTCCATCATTTTTGAATGCCAATTTTGCTGGAGAGAATTCGCGGTTGGAAGATTTTTTCTTTTAGTGTTTTGACTATGTCATACCACTGTCTTCTTGCCTCCATGGTTTTAGCTGAGAAATCAGCACTTAATCTTATTATGCTTCCCTTGTATGTGATGGTTCTCTTTTCTGTTGCTGCCTTGAGTATTTTCTCTTTGTCTTGAGCATTGGACATTTTGACAAGTATATTTCTTGGACTTGGCCTGTTGGGATTTATACTATTTGGGGTGCGCTGTGCTTCCGGATCTGCACATCCATCCCTCTCAATAGAGTTGGGAAGTTTTCAGCCATTATTTCCTTCAACACTCCTTCTGTTCCCTTTCCCTTCTCTTCTCCTTCTGGGATACCCATAATGTGTATGTTTGTGCGTTTTGTATTATCAGTTAATTCCCTGAGTCCATGCTGGATTTTTTCTTTTTGTCTGTCTGTTCTACTATCTCTTTGATTTCAGCTGTATTGTCTTCCATATCACTAATTCTTTCCTCTGCCTGTTCAAATATGCTCTTATGTGAGTCCAGCGTCTTTTTCATTTCTTGGGTTGTGCCATTGTTCACCATCATATCCATTACCTTTTTAGGCATGTTTGCTATTTCTTCAGTATGTTCTCCCAGTGTCTTCTTTATATCCTTAATCTCTTCCTTCAGTTCTTTAAGTTGGTCCATGATATTTGTTTGGATAGCTTTGATTAGTTGTTCGATGTTCTGCCTTGCTTCCTGGTTTTTATTTTGTTCATTGGACTGGTCCATGTTTTCCTGTTTTCAGAGTCATTTGTATTTTTTTGTTGCCCTCTGCTCATCATATTATCTTGATGGGTTTGTTCAGTTGATTAGCTTTTCTCTATGCTCTAGAGTTTTATTTAGCTGTTGGTTCTGCGTGTGAGTTAAGTGTTCTCTTTGGCAGTTTTTCTTCTTATTTTATTTCCTTACTTCTTTCTATGTTCCCTTTAAGGCAAAAGGTTAGGGCCAGAAGAATCAAAAGATGTAGGACGGCAGAAGGATAATAGTAATATTGATAAAAGTTAGAAGAGGGGCCAAATGAGAATTAATGAGATGATTATTTAACTTGTGTAGGCAGTGTGGATTACTAGGGAAAAAAAATGGAGTTCCTACAATGGACTGGGAAAACAAATGGAGGAATATATATATAGTGATTTAGAAGGCTAGAATTATGAGGAGGGAGAGAAATAGTAAAGAAAGGTCTGAAAGGAAAAAGTTAATACTAATTAAAAAAAGAAGAAAACAAAATAGATGGAATAGAAATTGACACCCTTATGTTGTGGGCCTATGAAAAAATGTTGTATCTAAGAGCCACAACAGAAAACAGAAGGCAGAAAGATGCAGGAAGGATAAGCGATAATTTGTAATACAGAATCAATATAGACAGTGAGTGGCAAAATACTGAAAAAGAAGCACAACAAAGAAGTGACAAGCTAGTAGCACCTAATTTTTTTAAAAAATGGAAGAAAAAAGAAAGGGGGGAGGAAAGAGGAAAGAAAAGCAAGAGACCAGAAAGAAATAGAGAGAAACCAAAGATCCACACAGGCAAGCAGTCAAACAGAGCTAAGGGGGGTCAATGATTCCCCTAGGGTTCACGTGGATCCTCTCTGCCTACTTGTGTTTATCAATCAATTTCCCCGCGGGGTTCTATATGCAGGTCCTGAAGCAGCTTTTAGCTATTAAACTAAATTAAAAATAATTTATTTTTCATTTATTGAAGTGACCTTCTCACTTTTTTTAATTTTTTAAATTTTTTTAGCAAAATACAGGACCCAAAATAATTCCTCCTCTAGACCAACCCCCTTACGGAAGGGACTCTACCTGGGCCCGTGGAAATTAATCAAGCACGTCCCACTTCCTTGACTCACCAGGGTAGCTGTAGCTCTGATGTTAGTCAGTGCGGAGTGCTAAAAACGGCCGATTCAGTCCTTTCTGGAGCCAAGTACCAGCATCACCAGGTTGCTAAGTTAATCAGTTTGAGTGCAGATTCGTGTCTGCTCTCAGCCTGATGCTGCTTCAGGTCTGCTTATCTGCTCCCCAAAGCTATGGGGTGGTGAAGGCAGCCAGATCGATATTGAAAAATAAAAATAAAAAATACCCTTCCCTGTCCTCAAACAGAACCCTCCCTCTTTTGGGGAGTGTCCCTTCTTCCTGGCTCCGCAGCGGTCCGGGTCTTATCCCTGGGCCGCTAGGAAAATCAGCTCCTTCCCCCAACCAGAATCCCCCCTCCGGTTCACTGGGTGCCGATTAGCTTGGCTGTTCTGTTCACACAAGGTCCAAGGGGCGCCAGGCAGCCAGATCCCCAGAAAATAAAACTTTCTTGCCCCGCTCGCGGCTCCAAATAGCCGTTTTATTATTATTATTTTCTCCCTAACCGTGGGGCTCAGCCATCTGTGCCACCCACCACCAGCAGCCTTAAAACTCACGAATCTCTACTGTTCCATCCACGCTGTTGATCCACGCAGATAGATGTCCCAAGCTTCTTACTCCTCACGTGCACAGCACAGACCCCCGGGCAGGACCCCATCCACAATCTGCCTTGCTCTGGGAACTTGCAGTGTGTGCCCTCCTACACTAATGCCATCTTGGCCCCCTCCAAGTTATTGCTTTTATATACTGAGTTTGGCTTAGAGAGAGGCCACATTTGAGCAACAAGGAGGGTCCCCGCAGTTAATTCTTAGGCATCCTACATCACTAGGCTAAGTTTCAATTTCAAGAGCAAAGGCTCATAAGCATAGTCATCAATATCAAGGGTCCTTCAATGGGCCATCCTCCTTCACAAGTCATTGTCCCTGTACTTGGTGCATTCTTGTTGTTTTATTAAAGAATGTGTCAGAGCTCCGCCAGATGGGGAATTTGAAAATTTTGGTAATTATGTGAATCTCCACACACAATGGCAATGCCCCATGAGAATTTGAATACATTTATATGTCTTATATGTATACCCAGGGGAACTTCCTCCCATGTATCTCCCGTCTCTGACACCCTGCATCAATGATCCTCCTCTGTCATAGTTGTAAACCTTCTGTGATCTAAAACTTCTTCAAAAATGAAGCCAATAAAATAGCCAAATATAATTAATAAGAAAATGAAATAGTAATGGTAGTTTTATACATAAGAAGTAAAATACAGAAAGAATGAATAAAAAGTAAAAATAGAATATTTTTAATTGGAATATTAAAAAATAATGAAAAAATATTGGAAGAAAAAAAATTTTTTTTTTTACATTTTGCCTTTCATCACTCTAAGACTGTTGCCTTGTATGCACAGTGACATTTTCTTCCATTTATTCCCCCAGTTCTTACTTTTTTTTTTTTTTTTTCATTTTTTCTTCAAAGAAGTTTTAGATCACAGTAGTCATGTACAGAATACAGGGGATTCCCATATACCCAGCATCCTCCCCCTTTTCCCCTTTCCTCCAACAATCACCTTTTACATATGGATGGTACATTTGTTACAATTGATGCACAAATATTGAAACATAGCTATTAACCATTGTCAATGGTTCACATTATGATTTATATTAGGGACCATATACTTTTATAAGATCTGATGAAATTTAATATGATCTGTATCCATCTTTACAAGATCATGCAGAACACTTCCATCACCCCCCAAATGCCTTCTGTTCCATTTATTTTATTCCTCCTTCCCCCTACCCTTTGAGCCCATGGCAACCACCAGGCTTCACTCCTTGAAGGACAAGATTCACAGTTACTTGCATCTTCACTGAGGGCTTGACACACTGGTCTGTCCTTCCTTATTAGGCACCACCATCACTCTCAAGTGACTCTCATCCCTCTTTTTGGGAACACAGCGGGTGTCCCTAAGATTGGAGACCAACACCTTCCTGCTCATTATGTGGGCATCTACCCACTGATGCAACATACTATGCCAAATGATCACTCACACACTCCCTAGAAGCCTGTACCAGGTGTGCCTGGCCCATATGCCCCTCCATCCAACACCCTAAACCAGTAACCCTTCCTTGTCATATTGCCAAATAAGCATTCCCAACATGGTAATTTCAACCACATACCTGCCAATCTTCAGTGTTCACCTGCTCCCTCCCCCAACCCTCCCCGCAGTTCCATGGACCATCCAACCCACCCTCCCCACCCTCCCCACCCTGCCCCTCTGTCAAACCTGCACCACCCAACCCAATATTATCACTCTACCCCTGTCATGTTCCTTCACTGCACAACTATATAGTTGCGCTTTGTCATAGATTTTGCCCGTATGGGTGTTGACTAACAACCTTCTTCTCTTTTTTTATTTCTTGTAAACCTATCTTCCAGACTCTAGCTCTGTGAGTCTGCTCAGTTTGCTTAATTTATATCAGTGAGGTCATGTAATATTTGTCCTTCAATGCCTGGCTTGCTTCATTCAACATAAGGTCCTCAAGGTTCATCCATGTTATCCTGTGTGTTAGTACTCTATTCCTTCTTACAGCTGAGTAATATTCCATTGTATGAATATACCACATTTTGTTTATCCATTCATCTTTTGATGGGCATTTTGGTTGATTCAAACTTTTGAAAATAGTGAATAATACCACTATGAACATTGGTGTGCATATATATGTCCATGTCCTTGCTTTCAATTCTTCTGGGTATATACCCAGCAGTGGAATTGCTGGATTATATGGCAGATCTGTAGTTAGTTTTTTGAGAAACTGCCAAACTATCCTCCACAATGGCTGCACCATTCTACATTACCACCAGCAGTGGATGAGGGTTCTAGTTCCTCAGCATCCTCTCCAGCACTTGTTGTCCTCTGTTTTTTTAATAGCTGCCAGTCTAATGAGTGTAAGATGGTATCTCATTGTAGTTTTGAATTGCATTTCCCTAATAGCTAGTGATGTTGAGCATCTTTTCATGTGCTTTTTAGCCATTTGTATTTCTTCTTTGGAGATGTGTCTATTCAAATCACTTGCCCATTTTTTTAAATGGGTGGTTTGCCTTTTTATTTTCAAGATGTAGGATTTCTTTACATATGATAGATAATTGACTAGTATCAGGTATATAGCTACGAAATATTTTCTCCCATTGGGTAGGCTGCCTTTTTACTTTCTTGACAAACTCCATTGAGGTGCAAAAGTTTTTAATTTTGAGGAGCTCTCATTTGTCTATTTTTTCTTTTACTGCTCATGCTTTGGGTGTGAAATTCATAAGATCATTTCCTATTACTAGGTCCTGTAGATGTTTCCCTACATTATCTTCTAAGGCCTTTATGGTGTTGGCTCATATTTGGATCTTTGATCCATTTTAAGTAAATTTTTGTATAAGTTGTGAGATGATGTTCCTCTCTCATTCTTTTGGATATGGATATCCAGTTCTCCAAGCACCATTTTTTGAAGAGACCATTTTCTCCCAGTGGAGTGGGCTTGGTGGCCTTGTCGAATATCAGATGACTGTATATGCAAGGATCTATATCAGAACTCTTGATTCGGTTCTATTGGTCAGTATGTCTATCTTTGTGCCAATACCATGCAGGTTTGACCACTGTAGCTTTGTAGTATGTTTTAAAGTCACTAATGTGATTGCTCCAATTTCAGTTTTCTTTTTCAGTATGTCTTTGGCTATTCAGAGCCTCTTGCCCTTCCAAATAAATTTCATAGTTAGTTTTTCCAATTAAGTAAAAAATGCTGTGTTGAGTTTTTTTGGGATTGCATTAAATCTGTATATCAGTTTGGGTAGGATAGACATCTTAATGATGTTTAGTCTTCCTATCCATGAACAGAGAATATTCTTCCATTTATTTAAGTCTTTGATTTTCTTTAACAGTGTTATGTAATTTTCTGCATATAAGTCATTTACATCTTTAGTTAAATTTATTCTTAGGTGTTTGATTCTTTTACTTGCTATTGGAAATGGTATTTTTTCCCCGATTTCCTCCTCAGCTTGCTCTTTATTGGTGTACAGAAATGCTACTGATTTTTGCCCATTGATCTTATAACCTGAGACTTTACTGAACTCATTTATACACTCTAGAAGCTTTGTTGTAGATTTCTCAGGGCTTTCTATGTATAGGATCATGTCATCTGCAAATAGGGAAGTTTTTACTTCTTCCTTTCCAATTTAGATGCCATTTATATCTTTTTCTTGCCTAAGTGCTTGAGCAGGTACTTCTAACACAATGTTTAATAGGGGCAGTGACAGTGGGCATTCCTGTCTTGTTCCAGACCTTAGAGGGAGAACTTTTAGCATTTCACCATTGAATATGATGTTTGCTGTGGGCTTTTCATATATCCATTTATCATGTTGAGGAAATTTCCTTCTATCCCTATCTTTTGCAGTGTTTTTATCAGGAAACAGTGCTCTATTTTGTTGAATGCTTTATCTGCACCTTTAAAGATAATTATGTGATTTTTTTTCTTTCAACCTGATTATGTAGTATATAACATTGATTGATTTTCTTATATTGAATCATCCTTGCATACCAGGGATGAAGCCCACTTGGTCATGGTGTATAATTCATTTGATGTGTTGTTGAATATGATTATCAAGTATTTTCTTGAGGATTTTAGCATCTAGGTTCATTAGGGCGATTGGTCTTTAGTTTTCCTTCCTTGTCATGCCTTTGTTTGGCTTTGGTGTTAGGGTGATGTTGGCATCATAGAATGAGTTAGGCAATATTCCCTCCACATCTATTTTTTGGAAGAGTTTAAGCAGGATTGGTGCTAGTTCTTTCTGGAATGTTTGGTAGAATTCAACTGTGAAGCTGTCTGGTCCTGGGCTCTTCTTACTTGGGAGGTTTTTGATGACTGATTCTATCTCACTACTTGTGATTGGTCTGTTGAGCTCATCAATTTCTTCTTTCATCAGTGTAGGTTGCTTGTGTGTTTCTAGGAATTTGTCCATTTCCTCTAAATTGTCCATCTTGTTGTCATATGATTTTTCAAAGTACCCTCTATGATACTCTTTATTTCTGTGAAGTCAGTGGTGATATCCCCTTCCTCATTTCTTATTTTGTGCATTTGCATCTTCTCTGTTTTTTTCTTTGTTAGCCTAGCTACTGGTTTGTCAATTTTATTGATCTTCTCAAAGAACCAGCTTTTGGTTATGTTTATTTTTTCTAGTGCTTTCTTATTTTTTATTTCATTTAGTTCTGCTCTAATCTTTGTTATTTCCTTCTTTCTACTTCCTTTGGGGTTAGTTTGTTGTTCTTTTTCTAATTCCTCCAGGTTTGCAGTTAGGGCTTTGATTTTAGTACTTTCTTCTTTTTCGATATATGCATTTATGGTTATGAATTTCCCTCTCAGTACTGCTTTTTCTTCATCCCATAGGGTTTGATATGTTGTGTTGTCATTTTCTTTAGTTTCAAGGTAGTTACTGATTTCTTTTGTGATTTCCTCCTTGACTGACTGTTTGTCTAAGAGTGTATTGTTTAACTTCCATATCTTTGTGCCTAATCTGCTTCTCTGGCCCTTACTGATTTCCAGCTTGATTCCATTATGGTCAGGAAAATTACTTTGTATAATTTCAGTCTTTCTGAATTCATTGAGAGTTGTTCTGTGGCCTAGCATGTGGCCTATCTTGGAGAATGATCCATGTGTACTCGAGAAGAATTTATATCTTGCTGTATTTGGGTGTAGTGTTCTGTATATGTCTATTAGTTCTAGATCCTCTAATATATTATTCAAAGTCTTTGCTTCTTTATTTATTTTCTGTCGAGATGTTCTGTCTAATGGTGATAATGATGTATTAATGTACCCCACTATAATTGTAGAGGCATCTATTTCTCCACTTAGTTTTCCAGTGTTTGCCTCGTGTATTTTGAGGTACCCTGGTTAGATGCATAAATGTTTATAATTATTCTTTCTTCTTTGTAGATTACCCCTTTTATTAATATATAGTGTCTGTCTTTGTCTCTTACAATAGTTTTGCATTTAAAGTGTATTTTGTTCAATATTAGTATAGCTACTCCTGCCCTTTTTTGGTTATTGTTTCCTTGCAAAATTGTTTTCCAACCATTCGCTTTCAGCCTTCCTGAATCCCTGGGTATAAGGTGCTTTTTTTGTAGACAGCATACAGATGGGTCATATTTTCTTATCCATTCTGACAGTCTGTGTCTGTTGACTGGTGAGTTTAGTCCATTAACAATCAATGTTTGGGAAGCGGCTGTGGCTCAGTCAGTAGGGCTCCCGTTTACCATATGGGAGGCCCCGGGTTCGGTTCCCGGCGCCTCCTGGTGAAGGCAAGCCCGCCCGCACGGCATGGTTAGCTGACCCAGCGAGCACAAGCAGCAAGGGGGAGATAAATGAATAAATAAATAAAATCTTTAAAAAAAAAAAAAAAAAACAATCAATGTTAGTATTGTCATGGAATTACTTAGATTTGCCATATTTTCTTTGTGTTAATGTATGTCATATATTGTTTTTATTACTCTTTTTGTCCTTTTAATTGTTCTTACACTCTCTGCCAACTCTCTCTCTCCTGTTTTTTTCCTTTCAACCTGAAGAACTCCCTTTAGTATTTCTTGAAATGCAGATTTCTTATTAACATACTATCTTAGATTCTGTTTGTCTGTGAATATTTTGAACTCTCCTTCAGTTTTGAATGTCAATTTTGCTAGGTAGAGAATTATTGGCCAGAAGTTTTTTTTTTCTTTAGTACCTTAACTGTGTCATACCACTGCCTTCTTGCCTCCATTGTTTCAGATGAGAAATCAGCACTTAATCTTATTGAGCTTCTCTTGTGTGTGATGGTTCTCTTTTCTCTTGCTGCTTTCAGTATTTTCTGTTTGTCTTAAAGCATTGGACAATTTGACAAGTATATGTCTTGAGGTAGGCCTGTTGAGATTTATACTGTTTGGAGTGTGCTGTGCTTCTTCGATATGTACATCCATCTCCTTCAATAGGATTGAGAAGTTTTCACCCATTATTTCCTCCAACACTCGTGCTGTCCCCTTTCCTTTCTCTTCTCGCTCTGGGATGCCTATAATGTGTGTGTTCATGCATTTCTGGTTGTCATTCAAGTCCCTGAGTCCCTGCTGGATTTTTTCTATCTTTTACCTATCTGTTCTATTATCTGTTTGATTTCAGATGTACTGTCTTCCACATTTATAATTCTTTCCTCTGCCTGTTCAAATCTGCTGTTGTGTGCTCTCACTGTATTTTTGATTTCTTGGATTGTGCCATTCATCACTATCATATCTGTTATCTTTTTATGTATGTTTACAGTTTCTTTGGTATTTTCTCAGTGTCTTCTTAATATCTTTCGTCTCTTCCTTCACTTCATTAAGTTAATTCATGATATTTTTGCACAGCTCTGATTAGTTGTTCCATGTTCTACATCTCCTGTTGGTTTTTTGTTTGTTCATCGGAGTGGGCCATGTCTTCCTGTTTCTTAGTGTGGCTTTGTGGTTTCTAGTCACCTCTTTATCTTGATGTGTTTTCCTTCAGTTGATTGACTTCTCTCTCTGCTCTCTGGTCTTATTTTGCTGTTTTTGACTGTGGTAAGGTTTCACTTTGACAATTCGTTCCTCTCATTCTATTTCCTTGCTGTTGTCTATGTTCCCTTGGAAAAAATATTAGTACCAGAGAAATAGGAAGAGATAGGAAGAGAGAATGAATAATAGTAGTGATAATAGTAAAATGTAGGAGAGGGACCAAACATGACATAGGCAATTGAATAATTAACCTGAGTTAGGAGTACAGAAGAATAAGATTAGAAAAGTGGAAGAGAAACAATGAAACATGTAACAGAATGGAGAAAAATATAGAATGAATTAAAAGTCCAGAATGATGAGAAGAGGGCAAAAGAAAAAATAGAATAGAGAAGGAAAGAAAGAAATTATTTTTTAAAAAAGAGAAAATAAAATACAAAGTAGGAGAGAGAGAGAAATGAATAAAAGAAAAATTGATGACCAGGCCCAAAGAAGTGGAATGAAAGAACAGCAACAGAAAATACAAGGATGAAGGAGGGAAAAGATATAGCATAGATAGAGAAAATTGGGAAACAAAAGAAAGAGAGGGAAAACTAACAGACAAACAGAGAAACAAAGGAAGGGGAAATACAACAACAAGAAATCAAAACAGCAGCTACTCATTTTTTTTGTTTCTTTGATTTAAAAAAAAAAAAAGAAAAGAGAAAGATGAAGGAGACAGGTAAAGGATCAAAAAGCCAAGGTAAACATGGAAAAATAGCCTTTTGTCTTGGACCCCTAGTGACCTTCTCGGGCTTTTGCTATTCAACAATCAATTACCCTGTAGGTTTTAAGCCAGGTTTTTAGTGAGTAAAATAAGGAAAGTAAAAGAGGAATCTTTTTTTTTTTTTTTTTTTTTTTTTTAAGTAAGAGATCCAATAAAAGCTAATACAAAGACTATGTCAATATGTTCCCTGTCATAAAATTTCACTGGATGCTTGATAACCTTGTATTGCTTTTCAGAGAGGAGCCAGAGGTTAAACCAGGGACCTTGTATATTCTAGGTAAGAGCTCTTCCATTGAACTAATGTGTCTTCTTAGGTTGCCAAGACTTTTCAGAAGCCTATCATCCTCTATTCTCTCCCTGTTATCTCTGTCTCCTTTCTGATGTCAATTCTCTCTTTACCTAGGCTGCTAGCATGGCAGCCTGCCTGAGGAGATGCCCCTTTCCCATCCCTGTCATGTCAGGGTCCCTTCCAACACCCAAGGGGGGCTCGGCTGGCTAAAATAAATGCTAAGAGACCATCTCCACCCTCTCCAACCTCTTCTCCTCCCAGAGAGGTTGCCACCACACTCCTCTTGGAGGAGGAAGCCAGTGGCTCGACTTAGGCTGTTTGTCCTGAGGGCAGGGTATAAGCACCACTTCCAGCCACAGGCAGGAGAAACTCAAGATTTTTCGCTGGCTTCCCTTTCTTTCTAGCACCTTCCTAGATGACCCAAAGCACTCCCCTGCTCTCTATATATCTAGAGGTGCTGGCAGGGAGGAAGAAGTCTGTTCTTTTAGTCAGATACTATTTGTCAGGTGTTTTAGCCTTGCCTGATATCTCAGGGATGGGGGAGGGGAGCCCTTCCCGGCAGCCAGGAGGATCAATAACTCACAGTTTGCTATTTTGGCTTCCTTCTCTCTGTCCCCAATTCTTCTGTTAGTTGTGAAGCAGTGTCCTGGTCTGCTGTACCCCTAAGCAGGTCGCCAAGGCAGCCCTAGACTCCCTCTCCATTGTTTTAGTAAGAGCTAAGCTTTATCTGTCTACCCTGTTGGCCATATTCATACAATCCCCGTATGAGTTCTTAAAAGCAGAGAACTTGCTCTCGCAGCTGCAGACAACCAGAGAGACGGCAGTATGAGAAGATGGAGGAAGCAGACCATGAGCCAAGAATGAGGGTAGCTGCTAGAAGCTGAACAGGGTAAGGAAATGGATTCCCTCTTAAGAGCCTCCAGACAAGGAAGGTTGCCCAATTAATACATTGATTTTAGCCCAGTGAGACCTGTGTTAGACCTCTGATCTAAAGAAATGTAAGGTAATACATTTGTATTGTTTAAGCCACCAAGTTTGTGGCAATTTGTTATGGCAAAAATAGAAAAGTAATGCACCCCTTTTATTCACAAATGCAACACACATGCACACACTCCTCCACTCACACTGTAATCTGGTATCGTGTCTAGAAATGATTGGGATATAAATGTCTTGGCTTAAAAAGGGATTTGTTTGATTTTAGATAAGTAGCCTATTTTTGAACATGAAGCAAAAGCAAATTTCTAAATGAATAGAGTTTAATCTGTTTTCATGACTTCTTTTTCTTTGGAAAAACAATTTCTAAAGAAAAAGGTCATAGATTTTTTACAAATGGAAATCTATTATATGACTTTTCTCTTTTGCTCAAATATCTTTAAGTGTGAAAGAACTAACATTTCATAAAACATTCAAATTGCCTTTATGGTCTTTACATTTGAGGGAACCTACAAAGCAATAAGAATGTTTAAACATTGCTAAAATGGTTGATTCTTTTGTAATAGAAATAATGGTCAAGTTTCGACAGTTTAGCTGGTTTAGTTTTGAACCAAGGATAAATTAGATAAGGATGATTACAACGGCAGAGTGAGCTTTCTGAAGATCAGAAAGTCTCTGACATTTATAGGCAGTAGGAGAAATTGTGTATATAACTGTGCTTAGAAAACACACCCAAGTACCCACTCATACATTTGCATGCATCACCTGTCTGCTCCGAATATAAGTGTACTTGGATTTGCCTGCTTCTGTTATTACAGAAATGGGTAAGTCATGTTCTTATTTTGCCCTTCATTAGATGATAAGCTAATCCTTAATGAAATGGAGAGTTTTACTTCTGACTTTTTCACTCACACAATAAACAACATATTTTTGAATAACTTCCCAAGGTAATAAAAGTACAAACCACCTGCTCAGAGACCAAAATTTTCACTGGAACTTCAAATATAGTACTACAGCAGCTCCATTGCATTATACAGAACCTATATTCCCAGGAAATAAAGCCAACCTACATTGACAAAGAATCACATCCACACCTTCCTGATATGCAGACATAATGTGTGATACACAATAACAATATGCTTGCCTTACTCATTATTCCAAATAATACATTCTTGAACAAACTGAAAAGATCTTTCAAGCAAGGCTAAGCAGTGAATCTCCAAGTTGAATGTGCATTATAATCATGTGGAATATTCTGTAGAGTGCAGTGTCCTGGGTCTGCAGATTCAGAATATAGTGTTTCTAACTGCAGGTAGCCAGAGAGCCACACCCTGACATGAAGCAAAAAACAATAACAAAAGCAAAAATCTTTAGACTAGGCCCAACCTGGTAAAAACAGTTGAGTAAAGTGGAGGACATATTTTCCTAGAATTAAGAAGTAGTATCAGAGAGATTGTATCAAAGTAAAAGTCTTACTTACTGAGGGCTGTTTTGCTTGTCCGACTGTGTTTAAAACACCTTTAAAATACACTGAGGCATCTTCCATTTCTTTCAAGAGAAATGATATACCAGTTGGTTTAGGATGACACCTCTTTAGATTAGATTGAGTTCAGCCATCCAAAACTTTAAACCATGAATGTGGTTGAAAGAGAAGAAAACTCTAATTGGGCAGATATGATCATAGTAGAGCCACAGAGCTGGGGGACTAACCCACTGTAGAAGCTGACCTGAGCAGGGAGGGCCATGTGTGCCAAGATGAGGAGTCTTTTATTCCAAGGGATAAGGGATGGACAGAAACCCCCAATGTTTTTCTGTGTGGGCACATAAGTGTTTGAAAATTTGTTAAAAGTCATGGTAAATCAGAGTGCAAGCCGAATGGATCATGTGTGACTTCAAAATCACTACTGCTTTTTTTCCTGAAGCATCTGTGTTTCCAGAGTGAAGAAGGGTTTGTAGAATCAGTGGTCACTTTATCCTTGTCCCTCTTCTTTCTAGCAGTGAGGGATGAGGCTCTTAACATAATTTTAATCATAATTTTTCTGATTATAAATATGAAGATAATAATAAATAACATGTATCTGAGTTCTATACACTTGAATCAACACCAAAATGGAAGCATCCTAAAAAGTTTTGTACAGAATTAGTCTTTTCTAAAATACCTTAAGGGTAGCAGAGGAAGAAAAACTTTTTTCCCCCTTCAATATGGTTTGCAAGGTTTATTAATACAAAAATAATTTTAACTACATGGGCATATGTATAATGTATTAAATTACAGCAAGGTTTCTCCTTTAGCTGCACTGATTTCATTTGAGTTTATAGTTATTGCTCATTATGTGCAGCATCTGCTTTATTGAATAAATCAATAAATCAATTAGGAGCATAGAGCATAAGCTAGCAGAAGTGCACAAATTCCAAAGCTTAGAAATGTGTATATCAATTCTGCTGTTAATTCTAATGCAATCTAATAAAAGACTACAAAATTGAGAGTCAAAGAACATGGGTTCTTTAGCCTAACACCTGGTCTGGGTTTCTTGGGCAAATCACTTTTACTTAAAAAATGAAAAAGCAGTTATATACTAATGGTATCCACTAATTTTTATGCCACAGTATCTCTTCCTATCTTTTTTCCCTAAGGAAATAAAGTTCAACTCTGTGTGTGTATACATGTGCCAGGAAATGCAGGCCCACTCCTTCATTTGGGCTAGGGCGGTGCTAATTGATTCTTTCCCTTTTGTTCCACCCCCCCTACCCCTCTATAAACTCCCAATCTCCACCCTCAAGAAGTATCTGCGGTGAATTCATGGGTCCATGGACATTAAAATTAATCTTTGAAAAACACTGTCAATATCTAAAATACTATCCAGGTCTAACTTTGATCATCCTTTGAACGTTTAACCTAAAATAATGGTTTTTTTCCCATCTGATGTTCTATCCAGGCAAGTTTATTTATATTATAAACCATATTTGGAGTTCATAAATTACTTTAATCTGGAGCAGGTTAATTTAATTTATAATTTACACTCACACACACACACACACACAGGCAAACCTCGGAGCTATTGCAGGGGTTTAATTCCAGACCACCACAATAAAGCAAATACTGCAGAAAAGCAAGTCACATGAATTTTCTGGGTTCCCAGTGCATGTAAAGTTATGTTTACACTGTTCTTTAGTCTATTAAGTGTTCAATAGCATTATGTCTAAAAAACAATATACATACCTTAATTAAAAAATACTATATTGCTAAACAATGCTAACCAACATCTGTGCCTTTGGTGAGTCATAATCTTTTTGCTGGTGGATGGCCTCGCCTAGATGCTCATGGCTGCAGACTGATCAGGGTGGTGGTTGCTGAGGTTGGGCTGGCTGTGGCAATTTCTTAAAATAAGACAACAATGAAGTTTGCTACATCAATTGACTCTTTCGTGAAAGATTTCTTTATAGCATGTGATGCTATTTGAATAAGTGATGCTATTTGAAAGATGTTGAACATCTTTCAAAGTTGGAGTCAATCCTCTCAAACCCTGCTGCTGCTTTATCAACTAAGTTTATATAAAATCTCATTTCAACAATGTTCATAACATTTTCACCAGGAATAGATTCCATCTCAAGAAACCACTTTCTTTGCTCATCCATAAGAGGCAACTGTTCATCCATTAAAATTTTATCATGAGATGATAGTAATTCAGTCACATCTTTAGGTTCCACTTCTAATTCTAGTTCTTTTGCTATTTCCAACACATCTGCAGTTACATTCTTCACTGAACTCTTGAACCCCTCAAAGTCATTCATTAGGATTTGAATCAAATTCTTCCAAACTCCTGTTAATGTTGATATTTTGACCTCCTCCCATGAATCACAAATGTTCTTGATGTCATCTAGAATGGTGAATCCTTTCCAGAGAGTTGTCAATTAACTTTGCCAAGATGCATCAGAGGAATCACTATCTGTGACAACAATAGTCTTACAAAATGTATTTCTTAAATAATAAGACTTGAAAGTCGAAATTGCCCCTAGCTCCGTGGGCCGCAGAGTGGATGCTGTGTTAGCAAACATGAAAACATTCAATATTTGTCTCACTATACATCTCCATCAGACCTCCTGAGGGACCAGGTACATTGTCAATAAGCAGAAATATTTTTAAAGGACTCTTATTTTCCTGAGAAGTAGGTCTTAACAGTGGGTTTAAAATATTCAGTAAACCGTGTCGTAAACAGATGTGCTGTCATTCAGGCTTTGTTTTTCCATTTATAGAACAGAAGCAGAGAAGATTTAGCCTAATTCTTAAGGGCCCTAGGATTTTTGGGAATGTAAATGAGCATTGGTTTCAACTTAAAAGCACCAGCTGTATTAGCCACAAACAAGAAAGCCAGCCTGTCCTTTGAAGCTTTGAAGCCATGCATTGACTTCTCTCCAGCTATAAAGGTTCTAGATGGCACTTTCTTCCAATATAAGGTTGTTTTGTCTACATTGAAAATCTGTACTTTAGTGTATCCACCTTAATCAATTATCTTAGTTAAATCTTCTGGAAAATTTGCTGCAGCTACTACATCAGCATTTGCTGTTTCTCTTTGCACTTTTAGGTTATGGAGATGGCTTCTTTCCTTAAAGCTCATGAACAACTTCTAGCTTCAGCATTTTCTTTTGCAGCTTCCTCACTTTTCTCAGTCTTCATAGAATTGAAGAGAGTTAGGGCCTTGCTCTCAGTTTGGCTTTGGCTTAAAGGAATGTTATGTCTGGTTTGATCTTCTATCCAGACCACTAAACCTTTTTTCCATATCAGCAATAAGGCTGTTTTGCTTTCTTATCATTCATATGTTCACTGGAGTAGCACATTTAATGTCCTTCAAGAACATTAACTTTACATTAAAAATTTGGCTAACTAGTACAAGAGCCCTAGCTTTCAGCCTGTCTCAGCTTTTGACATGCCTTCTGAGGAGACTTCTGAGGATCCTCTATGCTTAATCACTTTTAGAATTTTATTTAAAGTGAAAGACATTTGACTCTTCTTTTCACTTGAACACTTAGGGTTATTAATAGGCCTAATTTCAATATTGTTGTGACTAGGGAAATAAGGATGCCCGAGGAGAGGGAAAGAGGTGGGGAATGGCCAGTTGGTGCAGCAGTCAGAACTCACACAACACTTATTAAGTTTGCCGTCTTATACAGGAACAGTTCATGGCAGCCCAAAACAATGATAATAATAACATCAATGACCATAGATCACAGATAACCATAACAGATATAATACAATGAAAAGTTTGAAATATTGCAAGAATTACCAAAATGTGATACAGAGACACAAAATGAGCACATACTGTTGTAAAAATTGTGCTGATAAACTTGCTCATCATTGGGTTCCCACAAACCTTTTTTTTTTTTTTAAACAAAACACTATGAAGCATAATAAAGCAAAGTACAATAAAATGAGGTATGCCTATTCACTTCAACTTAAGATCACCTGCTGCATTATATATATAATATATATTTAATAGGTATTGTATATAATAGATATGCTATATATATATATATATATATATATATATATATATTTATACCCATTTTTCTTATTAACAGAAATCTTACATTGGGAGAGGAGAGCCACCCACAAAGTTTTCAGATCAATTTTTCATTTACTTCCCAACCTTGAAGATATAGCTAGCAATGAGACATAAACAGAGGTCATGGTTAACCCTGGGGAAATACTTTAAAGAGCCCTTACTTGGTCTTGTTCCTGCTGCCATGAAGAGGAAGCGATGACCAATAGTTCAGTGACCATCTTTAAAAACATGAAGCAAACTTGAGCATCGAACCCTCGAAGCCTCAAAGCCTGCACTAAGGAAGACAGATTGGAGGAGATCCAGGGCCTGCTGTTGATGGAGAAGACATACCTCATGCCAGTATCTAGACTTCCTTTACTTGAGAAAGAAATAAAATTTATCTTGTTTAAGCCATTGATTTTAAGAAGCAGTCCAGTTTAATTCTGATACCCATTTCTAAGCCAAATATAGAAAAGTCTGTAATTACACATGACTGCTTCTGTTGCTGCTGAAATACCCTACACTGCTTCCAAAAGAATCTTGATGACTTAAAAATGATTGGCTCTTAGAAATCTATGGGCTCACGTGGGAGGAATGAAAAAATTCTTGGCAAATGAGGCACAGCTTAAGAGTTATGTGGGATAGTGGATAGACAGACTGATAAAGAAGAAGGAAGGCAGAAATGTAAAAAAAAAAGACACCTGGGCCACTTAGCCACACTGTCTCTCTCTTAGGCATGCACATAATCTTACTGATTCTCAACTTTCTCATCTGTCAAGTGAAAATTACATTATTACTCACTGACCAGAACTGTATGCTAATTCAATGACATAATTCTGTACAGAACATTTTTATCCACCTATATAGTAAGTACTTAATAAACTAAAGCCATTTTTATTCTCATTTGCATGCTCTCCTCCTTTAGTTAACCAAAGTCTGTGCCTCAGTTTCCTGATTTATTAAGTGAAAGGTGTGAGCAGATGACTTCTAGTGCAGAAGGTTGATCTGGGACAGAGGCAGATGACCTATATGTTAGTTCTCTACACTAAATCACCTCCACTCTGACTCTGACTGCCAAAACCTTTTCTACTTAAACATTACAGTGCCAGGAGTGGGTGTAGCTCAGCTGAGTGCCTGTTTCCCTTGTATGAGGCCCCAGGTTCAGTCCCCAGAACATCCTAAAAAAATTTAAAAAATTTACAGTGCCCCAAATTCTACCAGTTTGAGGTTTGTTGTGCTCTTGATTTAAAATTAAAAAAAAGTAGAGAAGTGTAAGGGGTTGTATATTTCATGCAATAATGTGAATCAAATTGTAATATTCTGGTCCCTGCTTCTCTAGGAGCTTTAGTTGTTGGTAGACAAAAAGAGGTAATTAGAATGAGGTGTAATTGGATTCAGCACATTGGGGTTCTATACAGAGTATGGCCTGGGGTGAGCAGGCCTGTACTTGAATATAGCCCACTAAAGAGAAAGGACTCTTTTGAAGGGTTTATGATAGAAACAAGGTATAACCTCAAAGTGTACTGATCTCAGTAAGAATCAAAGAGGTGAAAGAGTTCCCTGGACCACAATCTCTCTGAAGTCTGAGACCATCTCTCAATTGTTCAGTATTGTATTCCCAACAATTAACACAGGACCAGTCAGTGGTAGAACTTTAGGAAATATGTGATGAATGTTCAACAATTTGTAACTTTTCACATAACCAATAAGTAAAAGTACCAGATAGAACCAAAATCTCTTCATTACAACTCAAGTGCTTTTATTCTCACTATTTGTAACATGTTTTTGCTCCTTTACATAGCAAAGTAAGTATCTGTTGAATGAATGGACAAATGAATAAATTCATGAATATATCATTCTGTTTTTATATATCTGAGCAAAAGAAAGACTGGAAGACTAAAAAAAGGAGTGGAGGGGAAGGAGAGAGCCATTTCTGTTCCTTTCCCACCTCCTCATCTCCTCTTTCACAGCATCCACCTACCCCAACACCTACGTGCAATTCAAGCCAAACCTACAAAAATTCTAAATCAGAGCATGCTGTGGGGAAGGAAAGAATGAGACATTCGGGCTTGGTATTTTTATTTTAAGGTGTCTACCTGCAAAGGACAAAATAAAGGTCAGAAGCAAACAATGTATGAAGCAGTTGAAAAAAATAATTGCAGGAGAAAGCTGGGTTCTCTCTGACAGTAGTGACTAAAGATGAACAAATGTTGACAGCTGTTGTCAAGAGGATTCCTTTGACCCACAATTCAGAAGAGAGGACCACTGAGCTGTTCTGATGCTTAAAATGTTAAACATGCATAGAAAGGAGTAAGAGTAAATCATGCCTCCTTCCAAGAGTCCGAGAACTCATTGGCAGCTGCTGCCTGAGTCAGACATGGTCCGAAAATGCAGCAGGAGGTTAAAGTTGGATCATTCCCATGCTTGACTGGGTGGGAACCATTCACTAGGTGAACAGATTTTTCTAGCTGAAACACATCTACGTGGGAGTTCCGTGCAAAATGATCTCGCAAAGGAGAAAAAAAAAATAGGAAAGGAAAGGCAGGCTTTGGAGAAAAGCAAACCAATTCAGAACAAAGGCAGTTTAAACTTCAAGCACTGAGCTACTGGGAAAGTGCTGATTTTCTCCCAGGAATAGCCCACCTCTCTCAACGTCTACAATGTGTGCAGTCTCCAGCAGGTTCCCAGTCCACGACTGTGGCTCACAAACTGTTTGAAGCTGTGCTTGAAAAGACTGTTTTAAAAAAGTAGGGGACAGAGGGAGACTCAAGAAACTCAAAGCTGTTTCTTTCTGTATTTTAAACAATTCCAGTTGGCCCTGATTGCCATTGATTCACCTTTTATTCAAATAATAGAACTTTTACCGTTTTTTTTTCCACTACTAAATCCATGCATATTCATACAAAGGCAGAAAAGAGGAGTGTTGAAAGCCAGTCTACCTAAATAACTGCACTGTTAGATTTAACACTTAGGTGACCTTGAGCATGTCATTTAATCTCTCTCACCCTCAGTTTCTTCAGCTCTAGAGATATAAATAGTACTTAACACATAGGACTGAATGAATATTAAATGAATAAATTTATAACAGTGATAAATGGTAAATGCTATGTAAGTGTTAGCAACTGTATTAGCCAGCCAAAGGGTGCTGATGCAAAGTACCAGAACTCTGTTGGCTTTAAGAAAGGGCATTTATTTGGGATAGAAGTTTACAGTCACAAGGCCCTAAAGACCTTGAGTTGTCAAGGTACCATAAGAGATACTTTCTCACCCAAAGTCTGTTCCCATGTGTTGATGCAAGATGGTTCAGCCTCCCTTCTTCCTCTTAAGGCTCCGTTGTCCCAGCTTCTGATCTCAGATGTAGATTGGTATAAGGCTAGTCTCTCTTCTGGGGGCCCATTTCTTTCCAGGCTCAGCTGCTCTGCTCTCTTCACAAGGTCAGCTATAAACTATCAGGCTTATCTCTTCCTGGGGCCACAGTATCTTCTGTGTATCTTCTTTGTGTATCTACTTCTGTGTTAGAGTCTCTTTCATCAGCCCATCAAGGAACTGGGGCTCAACGCTGAGTTGCACACTAATGACATGGTTGAATCAAAGCCCTGATCTTAACATAATTTTAATCAGACATCTCAGCTGAATCTAACACAATCAAAGGCTTATCACAGCCAGAGGAACAGACCAGTTTACAAACATAATCAAATATCTCTTTTTGGAATTCATAAGTAATATCAAACTGCCTCAGCAACTATTACATAAAATACAAGATACTATAACAATATAAATACAAGAACAGAGATAAGCAGAAAATAAAAATTATCCATGATCCCACTTTTCCTAGTTTCCTAGGGCTGTAGTAACCAGGAACCACAAACTTGTGGCTTAAAAAAGCAAAATTTATTGGGTTACAATTCTGGAGGCTAGAATATGAAATGCAGCTGTCAGCAGGGACATGCTCCCTCTGAAATCTGTGGGAGAGAAAACGTCCTTGACTCTTTAACTTCTGGTGTTTGCTGGCCATCCTTGGCATTCCTTGGCTTGTAGATGTGTCAACCCAGTCTTTACCCCCTCCCTTTTCAAATGACCTTCTCATAAATCTCTTTTCTCCCCTTCTTCTAAGTACACCACTCATATTGGATTAGGGCCTACCCTCACCCAGTTTGTCTTTGTCTCACATAATCACATCTTCAAATGCTATTGCAAATAAGGTCTCATTCTTAGATACTGGGGTTTAGGATTCAACATATCGTTTTTTGGGAGGATGGGGGATGGCACAATTCAACCTATAACATCCTCCCAGCAGAGCTAACCATTTTTCAATTTTGATGTGCTGCCTTATACATATTATTTTGTAAATCCCTTTTTCCATCACTGATACTATTAGTTATACAATTATAATAATAGACACAGGGAAGCGGCTGTGGCTCAATCAGTAGGGCTCCCGTTTACCATATGGGAGGACCCGGGTTCGGTTCCCGGGGCCTCCTGGTGAAGGCAAGCCCGCCTGCACGGCGTGGTTAGCTGACCCGGTGAGCACAAGCAGCAAGGGGGGGAGAAATGAATGAATAAATAAATAAAATCTTAAAAAAAAAAAAAATAAATAATAGACACACACATCATATATTTATTGACACCATGTTTGGTGTTCATATTCTTTATTTTATTTAATTATTTTATAAATTCCATTATGCTGGAAAAATTATTAGCTCAGTTTTATAAATAAACACATTAGGGTTTAAGGAGTATGGTAGGCAGAATTCTAAGGTGATCTCCAATAACTCACACCCTCATATATTTCCATCCCCTGAATGTATGCAGAAACATGATAGGATTTCACTTTTGTGAGTAGGTTGTATTATGTGGTAAAGGTGAAGGAATTGTGCAGATATAATTAATGTGCCAAATCAATTGGTTTTGAGTTAATCAAACAGGAGATTATCCTGGATAGGCCTGATCTACTCAAGGTCCAGAGGCCAGAGACTTAGCAGTGAAGACATTCACACAAAATCAACTCTTAACCCAGTTCTGACTGATATCAAAGTGAAGGTACTCATTAACTATACTACTTTTGTTCACTTAAAACACATATAATACACATAGTTTTAATTATACATCAATTTGCTTTGTTGAGTTATATTACACTATTCAACTATATAGCGAACAAATAGTCTAATGCTAGATATTTAGCTTGTTTGCTATTTAGAAATATTGCTATAATAAATATACTTCATATTAAATCTTTTCTTTTCGGTCCCTAGCAAATTCAATAGGACCCAATTCTTACAGGTAGAATGGACAAATCCAGTAACACACACATTTTAAAGTATGACCCTAAACCTAATATTGATATGACCAACAGCCTCACTGGAATTCACATGAGTATTGTTATATCCCTCTTTAGAATATATCAGTTACTAAAATAAATGTCTTGTCTTACAATTCCTAAAAATTGTAATTGTAAGAAAATAAAGAATTTTACAAGATTCATGAAAATGTAATAAGATGGGAACTGCACACATGCAAAAAAAACTGCTTTAAGACATTTCCATGGCGATTAATTGAAAGCCATAAACATTACTTCATCATCTAAGGGGGCATTCACCAATCCCAGAACAAAGTGCAGCAGTCAATTATTATCTTTGCTGATTGATGAAAAGTCACCTCAGGCAAAAAGGAAATGTGTAGCCAATCTTCAAATCATATTGAAACAAAATTTAACCTCTATACCCATAAGAAATTTGAAGAGTTGCTAGCAGGTTTTTCTAGCACTTATTTTCTTCATGTTTTTGCCTGCCCTTTACTGGAAGGGTGCAATTAAGACAGAGAATATCAGAGGGTGAAACCAGATTGAATTAAAGAAACAAAAATAAAGAACCTTCCAAATGAAATCATATTTTTATAACACCTACTACCAAAAATGGATTTATCATGTCTTAATAAATAGTTTAGATGAGAGAAGTAGAAAATGCTGAATTTTTGTAAGGTAAAAAAAGAAGTGGTCATGATTAGAATGATGGTGAGGTATCTCAAGAATCCAATGGTAAGATATATCCAAAGTTTATGAGGAACTACAAATAGTAATTGGAAAAATAGGGATCAATATTACTTCCTTTATCTTAAGTAATCAAGAACTAATACTCACACGTAGAATTAATATTTTCTTTAAAAATACTGATAAACTATGAACAGGGAAGTTAAAGATTGTTTTAAAGATACTTTTTGGAGAAGACTGAAAAAGCAATGTAATTTTTTTAAATTTTCATTTTGATATAATTATAGGTAGGAAGTTGCAAAGAAATGTACAGGAAAGTTCCATGCACCTTTTCCACCTAGTAATACGTTAACATTTTACGCAACTATAGTAAAATATCAAAATAAAAAGATTGACATTTGTACAGTCCATACAGCTTGATCAGATTCACCAGGTATGAATTCACTCATTTGTGTGTCTCTCTGTGTGTGTGTAGCTCTGTGGAATTTTATAACAGGAGTAGCTTTGTAAAATGCCATCACAATAAAAAATACTCAACAGTACCATTGCCACATGTTTCTTCTTTTTTAGTTGCATCCATTCCTAGGCCCCGGCTACTACTAATCTATTCTACATCTCTATAATTGTTATTTTAGAAATTTTTCATAAATGGAATCATGCAGAATGTATCATTTTGATATTCACTTTTTTTCACTCAGCATTATTTCTTTAAGTTCTAAGTTGTTGCAAGTCATGTTAGGTTTCCCTTTTGTATTGGGGAATAGCATTTCATAGTATGGATGGACCAGTTTGTTTAACCATTCACTCACTGAAGGACATTTGAGCAGTTTCCAGTTTAGGGTTATTATATAAAGCTACTATGAACAACCATATATAAGCTTCTACATAAAAATAAGTATTCATTTTCCCAGAATAAATCCATAAAAGTGCAGGTCATTTTCTTTCTTTAGTTTTTGTTCTAAAAGGGACTTTCAAACTATTTTCTATAGTGTCTGTATCATTTTACATTCCTTCCAGCAATTTATAGTGATCCAGTACTTCTGCATCCTTGTCAGCTTTTGGTGTTATCATGATTTTTCATTTTAGCCACTCTAATAGGCATGTAGTAATATTTCATTGTGTTTTTAATTTGCATTTCTCTCATGGCTAATGATGTTGAACATCTTTCATGTATTTATTTACCATTTGTGCATCTTCTTTGATGAAATGCCTGTCTTTTGCCCATTTTTTAATTTAAGTGTTTATATTTTGTTTGTTTGTTTCTCTGTTGAGTTTTGGGAGTTCTTTATATATTCTAGATAAAAGGCATTTATGGAATATGTACTTTCCAAATTCTGTCACTAAGTATACAGCTTGTCATTTCATCCTTTTGACATCATCATTCACAAAGCAAGGTTTTAATTTTGATGAGGTTCCATCTACCAATTTTTATTCTTATGAATTACGGTCTAAGAACTCTTTGCCTAGTTCACAATCCTGATGATTTTCTCCTATTTTCTTCAACATAAATAGCATCTATAAAAGTACCTAGTTAATATCTTATGATCTGGAACAAGGCAAGGGATTCTTTTCTTAGCATTCTTAAAACTGGAAGTTCTAGCTGCTGCTTTAAGGCAAGAAAAATAGACAAAATGCATACGAATTTAAAAGGAAGACATAAAAGTGCCTCTATTTTCTGAACACATGAATATCTACATAGAAAACCTGAAGGAATCTTAAAATAAAAATCTCCTAGAGCTAATAAGGGACCTCAAAAAGGTCAAATAAAACAAGATCAACATACAAAAATATGTTGCAATTTTAAATACTGACAAAGAAAAGTTGTAACCAAAATTTTTTAAAAAACACATGATCAGTTAAAATTTTGCCAAAGAAAATTAAATACTTACATATAAATCTCACAAAAAATGTACATCATCTATAAAATTAAAATTATAAAATGTTGATGAGAGAAATGAATGGAGACCTAAACACTTGGAGAGAAGTGCTGTGTCCATGAATTGGAAAACTCAGCATAGTAAAGATGTAAATTTCCCTAAATTGATTTATAAATTTAATACAATTCTTATCAAAATCTGAGCAAGTTTCTTTGTAGACATAGACAAGCTTATTATAAAATTTTTGTGCAAAGGTAAAGGTCCAAAAATAGCCAAAAGTATTTTGGAAAAGAAGAATCAAGTGGGAGGAATCAATCTTCCCAATGTTAGGCTTGACTATATAGCTGTAGTATTCAAAATAGTGTGGTACTGGTGAAGGAATAGACACATAGATCAATGTAATAGAGTAGAGAAGCCAGAAATAGGTCCATGTAAATATACCCAATTAATCTTTGACAAAGGAACAAAATCAATTCAATAGAAGATGGATAGTCTTTTCCGTAAATGGTGCAGGAGCAATGGAACACTCATCGACAAAAAAGTGAACTGCAACTTAAACCTCACACCTTAACTCAAAATGGATCATCACCAAGTATAAACTTTAATGTGAAATATAGACTTCGGTTAGTAGCAATGCTTCAATATTGGCTTATCAATTACAGCAAATGTACCACACTAATGTAAGATGTTAATAATAGGGGAAATTATGTGTGTGTATCGGGGATGCTTGTGTGGGAATTTCCTATACTTTTGATGTAATTTTTCTGTAATTCTAAAACTTCTCTAAAAGTAAGGTTTATTTAAAAATGGGTCATGGACTTAAAGGTAAGATTCAAGCTTATAAAACGTCTAAATGATTTGTTTGTAATCATCAAAATCTAAAATTGTTTGCATGAAAATGAAGGTAAGAGATGAGAATAGATTACTTTGAATAGAATCAGAATATTTTAGGCTGTGCTGAACAGGTGCATCAGGATTTTAACATGGCAGAGGATTTTAGTGAACTCCTCTAAAAAGAAGAGGAGAAATAGAATAAGTTCATTCTTGGATGCATTGATAGTCCAGATGGAGAAAAATAACTGGCTTTCTCTCAGTGACAAGTCCCCTCTTATTTTTTTCCCTATAATTCTTCTCAGAACTTGCCAGGATGGCAGAAATTGACTAGGACCATGGGGTGTAAATAGCTTATTTTGCCACAACCAGGCTACACAGAGAGATAAGAAATACCAGTACATCATGGTGGAGTAGCACTATAGTAATAAGCACCATAGTTTGTAAAGTTTAGAAACAGTTGACTTTGATATGTGTTTCTAAAGAATAGAAATCGCCAAGATGAATGAGATGATGTCCATTGAAGTTCTATGTAAACTATAAAATTCAATATATTTTTCAGTTTCTGAAAGGCACAGAATAGACAGTTAAGAATATGTTCAGAGTGAGAGTGATTCAAATCCTAGTTGTGCCAAGTGGGTACTCTGTAATCTTTGGTAAATTATTAAACTACTCTGAGCATCAATTTCCTCATTTAAGAAACAGTAATATAATATCTACTTCATACAGATATTAGGATTTGGGAGATATATAGAAGCTGGCATAGGGCTGGCACTCAAGGAATGGCAGTTATAGGAATAGTTAATATCATTGCCTTTGGAATCCGAAGAAAAACTCATTTTAAATGTTTTTTGCCATGAAGAACCTATTAAGGAGCTACCATAGGGCTGATTTTAATTGCCACCTTTTCTCTCTTCACTTGCCCACTAGCTGAGTGGTAATTACCCACATGCCTATAACAAGTCTAACTCTGCAACTTAAATTTCTCTCTGCTGCTGCTCAAGGTGTAATAACTGAAAAATGTCTGACCTCCCCTGGCCATAATAATTCCCTGATGCCATTTTCAGTCTTTTCTAAAATTAACATACAGCAGCTTTCCAAAGCAATGTAGTGGAAGTTTACAAAGGACTTTATACCCTTCTGACCACAAAATGCTAACTCCCAATGGCAGCATAGCATCCTCCTCTCTTTCATGTCACTGCGAGTCTCTTCCTAACAATTTTCTTTTTAAGAAGAAAGAAAGAAATACTGGCATATCTTTTGACATATTGCTTGACTCCATTAATTTTGCATTTTTAAAGTGCACATTTGGAGTAATGACTCCATCTGTTAAATCAGAAAAATGAAAACATGGGGTTCTTTTAAGTTTGTTTCCTTGATACAAGCTTCTCTTCACATGATTTAAAAATATTCTTTACACAGAAAACAAAGAAATGATTACAGCAATTGTGTTTCTGCTTCATTCATTCATTCATTCATACATACAGTCAAGAGATACTAATTGAGAATCAACATCTATCCAGGAATTGTGCTGTATGTAAGAGATATAACAATGCGCAAGATATCAAGATCTCTGGCTTCTGGAAGTATGCATTGCTTATCTAGTGTTATATAAAACTATTACAAAGCCAGGCCCTTAAAATAATACACATTTATAATGTCACAGTTTGTGTGGTTCAGGAATCTGGACTGGGATTTGCTTGGCCCTGTGTTTCAGGTTCTCATCTAAAAGCTGCAGTCAAGCTTGTGGCTGTGATCTCTTCTCCAGGCTTGAATGGGAAAGGATTCACTTCCAGGCTGGGATGTGGTCATTGGCAGATTTCAGTTCCCAGTATGCTTCAGGAATGAGATCTCAGTTTCCTGCTGCCTGATGGCTGAATCCACCCATGGGTCTCTTCTTAAAGTAGCTCACAACACAGCAGTTTGCTTCTTTGAATCAAGCAAGGGAGATAGACAAACTAGCAAAATGGAAGTCACAATCTTATGTAACATAATCACTGAAGTAACATCCATCATCAATACCATATTTCATCCATTAGAAGCAACTCACAGGTATAAAAAATAAACATAGGCAATTTCTGATTGGCTGGTGTTGAGGCTCCACCTGATGGTACAGCAGGCCTTTATGGGAAAGGGACCACTCCCAAGTTGCTCTTCGTAATCGGGTTTGTCTGTCAGGGATTGGCCAAGTCAGGTCACCCCAGTCTAATGGCCTCCTCTATTATATTTTAACACAGGTCTTTTCCACCCTCAATAAAAGAGGATTACACAAGGTAGAAAATTGAGGGTCATTTTAGAATCTCTCTGCCACAGAATATAAAATCCAATGTGAAGTTCACAAAGGTAAATAGACAATTACAATATACTTTCATATATTTCATCATCTCATTAATCCTTATATGTAAGTATTTTTTAATTTCATATAGCATTTAAGGAAACTGAGGCTCAGTGTTATATCTGAAGCACTACAGTTTGCAGCCAATGAAGTCAGCATTTGAATTTGTTTTGTTTGTTTGTATCTATAGCTGTGCTCTAATAAGAACTGGAATAAACAAGAATATACCCCTAGAATTCCTACAGGTGTTTCAAAGATAAGAAATAATATAAACTATTTTGTGTCCATGTGCTGTTTTGAATCTGTATGGACCCCAGAAAAGTATGTTCTTGAAGTGAATCCATTTCTGTGCGTATGGACACATTGTGAGTAGAATCTTTTGGCAAGGAGGATCTTAACTTGAGGTGTGACCCACTTCATTCAGAGTGGATCTTAATCCTCTTATTGGAGTCCCTTATAAATAGAGGAGTAAGAGGGCTATAGACAGGAAAAAAAGCCTCAAGAGACAGAAGAGGAAGCAAGAGGCTAGAAACAATGGAGCACAGAGACAGAGAAAGAAGCCCCCAAGAAGCTAGTGCCACAGAGCTGCTTGAAGCTGAAAGAAACAGGCCCAGAGGAGAGCGGAGAGACAGTGGGCCACCAGTATGTCCTGCCATGTGTTTGTTCACCCACAGCTGAGCTCCAAGAGAAAGCATCTTTAGATGAAAAACTTGAACAAAAGTTGTGCAAGACCTGCACACTAGAAACTGCAAAATATTGCTGAGATAATTTAAAGAACACCTAAGCAAATGGAAAGATATACCATATTTATGGATTGTAAAATTCAAAATCCTTCAGAATCCTTGTCAAATTTGCCATTAGAGTCAATGTAGTATGAATTAACATTTCAAGATTTGTTTTTTGACAGAAATTGTCAAGCTGGTGCTAAAATTTGAATTGAAAAATCAAAGGATCTAAAATACCCCAAACGATTTTTAAAAAGAAGAGCAAAGTTGTGGATTTACACTAACAGCTTTCAGGTTACAGTAATTAATACAGTGTGCTATCGCCATAAATATATAGATATAGGTCAGTGAAACAGATCATATAGTGTTTAGATCATATAGTTTAGAGCTATGTAACCCAGAAAAAATATTCTTATACCTAATCCATTCCTGTGGGTGAGAACCCATTGTAAGTAGGACCTTTGGGTAAGATTACTTTAGTTAAGGTATGGCCCAACTCAATCAGGATGGGTCTTATTCCTTTTACTGGAGTCCTTTATAAACAGAATGAAATTCAGACAGATAGAGGAAAAGCTACAGGAAGCAAAAAGCTGAAGGTCAGTGGAACCTGGAAGAAAAGGGCAAGGCCACTGGACAGAGGGGCCAAGGACCAAGGATCACCAGCACCAGCCACAGAAAACCAGTCTTCAGGAAGAAAACATCCTTGATGATGCCTTGACTTGGATTTCTTCTAGCCCCCAAACTGTGAGCTAATAAATTACTGTTGCTAAAGCATGGCATTTTCTTGAGCAGCCCAGGAAACTAAAACATAGAGACTATTGATTTTTGACAAAAGTACAGGAGAATTCAAAGGGGAAAGAAAAGTCTTTTCAAAAACTCTTCTTAAGTCAATTGATAAATTTATTTATAAAATAAGCTTTGATCCATTACTCAAACAGTACACCAAAATTAATTTGAGGTAGATAAGATGTAAATATAAAGTTAAAATGATAAATCTTTTAGAAGAAAATCAAGGAAGAACTTTGAGACCTTGGGTGAGGTAAATAATTCTTAGGTTACAAAAGCACCAAAGTAATAAATGAGAAAAGAAAAAAATATTTAAAAATAAACTTCATCAAAATAAAACTTGTACTCATCCAAGAAAAGTATTAAAAATTTGAAAAGGCAAGCTATAGTCTGGGAGAAGTTAATCATAATATATATGTCTTTCAAAGGACTTGTATCCAGAATATACAAATATTTATAAATCAGTATAAAAATGAACTCTATTTTTTAAATGGGCAAAAAACGTGAACACTTTCTGAAACAAGACATATAAGCTCAGAAAAGGGTGTTCAAAATCACTGGAAGTATGCATTACTTATCTAGTGTTATATAACACTATAGGCATCAGAGAAATGAAAATTAAAACCATAATAATTAGGCATTTTACAAGGAACAGGTAAAAAAAATTTAAATCTTGACACCAAATATTGGTAAAGATGTGCATTGGCAAAAATTTGGAGCAAGTGGAACTCTCAGACATTGCTGGTTAGAGTGTAAAATAATTCAAACATTTTGAAAAACTGTTGGGTTGTACTTTATGGTGACTGGTAAACCTCTAAAATAATTTCCAGTAATCTCTACCTACTTGAATTCATGCCCTTGTGTAATCCCTACACCTTGAATGTGGGCTGGACCTAGGGACTTGCTTCTAATAATGGAAAACAGCAAAAGCGTTGGGATGTCACCTTTTTTTTTTTTTTTTTTTTTAATTTTACCGGGAGGTCTGGGGGATCGAACCCACGTCCCTCTATATGGCAGAGGGATGCCCAATCATTTGAGCCACATCTGACCTCTGGGATGTCACTTTTAATATTAGGTTATGAAATGTCTGTGACTTCACTTCATCCTGCACACCCTTTCTTTCTCCCTTTATTTTCTTGGGAAGCTACCTATGGCAAAACTAATGTGGCAAGGAAACGATGTTTCCAGGCAACAGGTAAAAAGACCTGGGATGTACAACAGCCTCATGAGTGAGCTTGGATGAGCGCCCTCTCCTGGTTGAGTCTTGTGATGATTGTAGCCCCAGCCAACCTCAAGATTTCAGTTGTATGAGAAATGTTGTTAAGACACTTAACAAATGTTGTTAAGTCATGCCTAGATTCCTTGGCCACAAAACTGAAAGATAATAAATGTTTGTTGTTAAAAACCACTAACTTTTGGGGATAATTTATTGCATAGGAATAGAAAATAAATACACTTAATAAAATTAAATATACCTCTCCCCAAGGAAATAGTGATTTCACTCCTAGGTATTTATCCAAGGGAATATATATAGTCAGAGAAATAAAAATCTATGCAGAAATGTTCTCAGTGGCTTGATACATACAAGCCAAAAAAAAAAAAAAATAGAGTAAAAACAAAAACAAATGCCCATCGACAAGAGAATGGATAAACAGATGATGGCATTTATACATATAATCTAACTCAGTCACAAAAATAATTACAAATATACATAATAACATGGATGAATTAAAAAGCAAAAGATGCCAGACATAAAGAATTCATACTATATTATTCCATTCCCATGAAGTTCAAGAACAGTCAAACTAATCTATGATGATAGAATACAGAATCATTGTTATCTAAGTTCATATGTGCCTTGACTAAAAGGGGCACTATGGGGAATTTACTAGGAGGAATGAAAGTATGCTACATCTTGAGTGGGTTTGTGGTTGTACAGGTATGTATGTTAATCAAAAATCTGAACTGTACACTTAAGCTCTGTATATTTCACTGTAATTGAAACTTTACCTCAATTTTAAAAAGAAAACAAGAAAAACATTATGCTGAGTGGAAAAAGAAGACATAAAGTATATGCTTACATTTATGTGAATTCAAGAACAGCTAGAAGTCAGGGCTGTAGTTAACTATGGGTATTGGAGGATGAATGGAAGGGGAGCCAGTAAATACTTTGGGTGATGAGATTCTGATTAAATTTTTCAAAAGTCATCAAATTGCCTGTTTAAGATCTGTGTCCTTGACCTTTTTTTATGTTTCCTCAATAAAAATTTTGCCATAAACTATATTTATTGGATTTATTTGAAACATACTTTATTTGCTCAAAGAAGAAATAGAGAAGCCCTAGCATTTCTTTAGGCATCAGAAACTGGAAATGAGATGTTAATTGCTATCAGGACACTTTTTCTCTCCCTATACACTTTCATTATCATTGTGTCCTTATGTGTATTAGCTTCATTTTCATCTACAGCAGATATATATTAGATTCATCTTATTTCAATTTTGTGACATGAGTGGCTTCATCTCTCTCCCACAGTCAATTTTAGAATCTTGAAGAGTTACTCTGATTGGATCAAGTTAGAACACATCCACTCTCTTGACCCTATTATTGGTTCAAGATAGTTAATGTATGTTATGGCAAAGATGACAGGGTTTTTATTAGCAGCCAATCACTGTAACTACATGAGCAATTCTTCCAAATATTTGGGAGATTTTTCTGGGAAGACAAAACAATAAATTTCTACTATAATATTATATTAGGTATGTATTTATGGGTTCTGTTGGAGTCAACTTCCTTTCCAGATAACAGCTTGAAAACAGTTGTCTATTAAGGGAAACCACATGTTCCATTTTTTCCCTTGTTTTTAAGGAGTGGTCAATGCCGGGAGCACTAATATGTCCCTGGCTCAAAGATCATTCATCCAAACCTAAAGAGTGACTCATGAATAGGTCTGGTGCAAAGGATCTATACAATAAAATTATAATAAGAATCTAAGATAATTATATTTCTCTAGAATTTGAACTGAAGAATAGAGAGATGATTGAACAATCAGGAGCAAGAGAAACATGAACAAAAGCTGTGATGCTATGAAAGAGGAAATCTAACTTATAATTTCCCCTAATACTAATTGTCATGCAAATCACCTGGAATCTTGTTGAAGTGACTTTTCTGATTCAATAGTCTGGGGCGGGGGGGACAGACACTTTGCATTTATAATAATCTTCCAAGTAAAATGAGTAGTCCACCTGCTGCCAGAGCTAGCAAGCAGCCATTTAAGATTCCTCTCATCCTCAGCATTTTCACATTCCAATTCTAACCTACGTATGTACCCTAATCCTTTTCAAGAAGGCTTTCTGAATCTGTTGCTTGCAATCCAAAGAGTCTCTACTTAACCCAGAAAATCAACCTGTAGTAAGTTTCATAACAAGTCATTTCTGTCAGCACTGTGACACTCATGAGGGGCCAATGACACTTGTAGGTATCTCTGATGTCCTTCATGTGTATCGCTCCTTTTCAGCTTCAATTTGCCTTTGACGTCACCCTTTGCACAAATTTTTTAGTGAATTTTGTTACTTAAATCTTGGAAATATATG
>JAKSZT010007815.1:9303102-9336464 GCA_026826555.1 Tolypeutes matacus | reverse complement strand
AACAAAGTTCTAGAACCTCTGCCCTTGAAATTTAGACTCACCTTTTACTTCTGCTTTGTGTTACCTCAAATTTACCTTCAATTAATAAATATTTTCTATGTGAAATCTGCCATAACAGTAGTTGGAGAACTAAGCAGAGATGGCAGAATTTCTTTATTTTTGTCCAAGCTACCATACTGTCGTGGAGAGCAGGACTCTCTTCCAAAGTTCCTCTTTTGAAACTACTTTATCTTTTCCAAACTTCAACAGCAACACCTAGGAATTCCAGATTAATATATTAATCTAATATGATGCTTATAAAGTAGTTGAATATTGTGTAGTCATGAATTTTCACTATTATTCTGAGTTCTGCTGATACTTAAAAGACCAGAAAAGATAAAATATTTTTACCCTTGGCTTTGTTCTGCAACTACTCTTAACAAATCTCTACTCTATTAGTTACCTTTCATTTGGACATTTAAGCAGCTTAACTTACCCAGGAACCAAGCATTCATCATATCAAAAATTATAAATATTAATAGATACATAGATGATAAACATAAAAATAGAAGGATGTAAATATAGGAATTCTCTACTTTTATTCTCTTCCTGCTCTCATCCTGATCTACTTCTGTACTCAACTCTCAATTGATTTTTCTTTAACTCTCACTTTGAACTTGGTGTTTTTGAAATCTGATCTACTTTGTATTTGGACTTCACCTTTATCATTGGATAGTGACTCATATGCACAGATTATCAGCAAACATTGGTGCCAGTCCTAGGAAGGAATCTCAAGCCAGTTATAATTGTGTGCCAAATATTACATGGGCATACTTATACTAATGAAGTTATTGTTTATCTGAAATTCTAATTTACCTTCTTGTCCTCTATTTTTATTTGCTAAATCTGACAATCCTACTCCTGAGGAATTTGGAATTATAGGGAACCAACATAAACAAATATAAAGCTCAACTTGGATTTGACCATGAAGAACCAGGTAGACCACAGTATCAGTGGAATGAGTTAATCCAAATTCTACAGATTCTTGCACACAAACCCAAATAAATGTGCTCAGAAACGCAGCAAGGTACAGGCCATGTAGATACATATATCCAAAGAAGACAGCAGAATATACACATCAGATAGTTTCAAATTCATCTTAGCTATGCCCCTGTTAAATGGTCTGTAGCAGTGGTTCCTATGAAGTAGATGATGGATCAACAGAGGTGTTTTGAGATGACTGTGAATTCATGTATGTACTAAACAAATCCGTCAATAGGTTAGACATTGTCACATATTTGTTACGTATATGATTTTCAAATGTATATAGATGTAATAATTACAGTACAAAACCACTGAAAATTATCAGTCAATCCACAGATTTTTTTTGTCTTTAAGTGAGTTTTGAAACTATGTCATAAATCCACTTAATTTCCCGATAACTTCAAGAGATCCTATTAATCTACTAGGTTAAGAAACATTTGCCTGAGTTATTCAGTGAGGTGGAAAAACGTCTTCAACTGCATCAACGTGTCCTTTCAGAATTTTTGGTGGAGCCAAATCATTAACTATCTAGGAAAATGAAAAAAAGTAAGGATTCATTTGCACTACTGAGAAATCATGTGTAAAATGCTATTTGTTTTCAAAGGAATATAAAACAGCTATTTAAGTATGGGAGGCACAGGATGGCACTGCATCTGCTTCCCATTGCTCTTTCCTTTTATGAGAAGCCCTGCTGCCACAAACAGAATGAGGACAGCAGAGGAAGGAATGAGAACGTTTGGCTCTAGGGATTTGGCCCGCCATACACTTACCTCAAAAAGCAACAGGGGAAGACAACAATCATAACAAAGAGATAGCAAAATAAAAGGCAATCTTCTTCTTAAAAAGAACTGCATACTCCATTGGAAGGATACAGATGAGCTCCTTTATGAATAGCAAGTGAATTCATTTTGCAAGATAACCTATTCAAACCGAGGTTTGCTAATTATATTAGGCAACTAAAAACAAAATGGTATGATTATTTTACAAAAGATGTCATTTCCTCACTCCAAATTCATCAAGACCATGTAATCTAGTAAACCAGACCACTGTGATTTTTGACTGTTTATGAAGTGGTGATAATGAGTCTAATAAAGTCCGGAATAATAAAGTCAACAGCCCAGGGGTCAGGAGGGTGAAATGGGAACATTTGTGCCTCAGCATGTGTGCTTCCCTGGAATAAACAACCTGGACTTGACATTATCCACCTCCCCTGAATCCACAACAAGAAGTTACGGACAAATCTATTACTCCCACGGCCACGGACATGTTGACTTGTTTGCTCCAAATCTATATATAATGACCAATGTAAATCATCCTGAAAAAAAATCGTAAACCTCAAAAAGAAGTAAAATGAAGAAGAGAAAAGAATGAATATTTAATCTTGACCTCTACTTTAAAGAATTATGGAGGATTGAATTTATCAAGAGGCATTCAGGCACTATTTGAAAGCTTTGCCTAACAGAGGGTATCAGGAGATCCAAAGCAACTAAAATCACACGACTTCTTGTCAGTTGATTAAAAAAATTGCAAAAAGCCAGAAGCAAATTCAACTTGGAAGTTTTTAAAGGTCACACATACTATCCTTGAGTTTAAATCACATGTTTAATATGTTATTTTCTACACTACTGTTCATAATCAACATTGGAATATTACCTTGAGAAGACACTAAGAACCATGATCATGCAAAAGTTTAACAAATAAGCATAAAGTCACCAAATTGGGTTCAAGGACTTATTTTAGTCCTAGATAAGATGTCAGTCCATTAACATCTCTGAAACTAATATTTACCCTCAGTAAAAGTGGGCATTGTCATTAAGATTGCCTTAAATCTAATCAATAATAAGAGATGGACTTTTATGATTAGAAAATAGCCAAAGTCCATTTCTCTTCTATTAGTCTATTCCTTAATTATAAATAGAATGTGGAGAATAAAAAAAGAAATCTCTGTGTTACTTGAACAAATACCAAAGATTACATAAAGAGGGTGTAAAAGACTGAAACTGCTGAGAACTTATGTGTTTGAAAACTGATTTTAGGGAGCGGATGTGACTCAAGCAGTTGGGTGGCTACTTCCCACATGGGAAGTCCCAGGTTTGATTTCTGGTGCCTCCTAAAGAAGACGAGCAGACGAGTGGACACAACAAGCAGACACAACAAGCAGAGACAACGAGCAGACAGATGACAGAGACATCTCAGGGCAGGGGGGGTGGGGAAATCTGATTTTAGGTGTTTAAAACCAAAATATTTAAAGGCAAAGGCAGGCATATAATTCATTCCACAAAATGTATTTAAACATATGATTATATATTAATCTTATATTTAATTACAGCTTTTGATATATAATTCACAGGTACTACAATCCACCCATTTAAAGCATAAATTTCAGTGTTTTTGAGTACTTTCACAGATGTGCAACCAACATCACAATCAATTTTAGAACATTTTCATCACCTCCAAAAAGAGCCCCTTACTTTTTGGCTGTCACCTTTCTATTCCCCTGTACCCCCATCTCTAAGCAATCACTAATGTACTTTCTGTTTCTATATCAAATTACCTATTCTGGACATTTCATATAAATGGAATCATATAAATCTAAAATGTGTATCCTGTAGACAGCATATAGTTGGATCTTGTTGGTTTATTCAGTTTGATAATATCTGCATTTTGAATGGATTGTTTAATCCATTCACATTTAATATTTTTATTGATGTAGTGAGATTAGTGCCTGCCATTTTTTGTTTTCCATATTTCTAATGTCTTTTGTTCTCCATATTCATCCATCACTGCTTTCTTTTTCATTAAGTGAATATATTGTAATGTAGTATTTTAATTTCTTTGGTGATTTGTTTCCCTATTTTTTTTTAATGTTATATCCTTAGTGGTTGCTTTAGGGTTTGCTGTATATATCTTAATTTATTAAAAACAGCTTCAGATTTATAATAACTTAATTCTAGTGATATATAGAATTGTTACGGGTATGTAGCTCTACTCCCTTTTCTCCCTTTTTGTGGTAATGTTTTTATACAAATGCCACAATCCAAAAAATACATTGTTAGACTTATTACTTCATATAATTTTATTATTTTTTAAAGAAGTTAAGAAAAGAAAGGAAGGCTACCATATATTTATAGTTTCTGTTATATTAACCTTCTTATTTGTCATTTCTGATTCTCTTCAT
The DNA here is from genome assembly GCA_026826555.1 of Tolypeutes matacus. Lineage (NCBI taxonomy): Eukaryota > Metazoa > Chordata > Mammalia > Cingulata > Chlamyphoridae > Tolypeutes > Tolypeutes matacus. Next base: position 9,332,263 of record JAKSZT010007815.1, on the reverse strand, counting down.
TTGTTCTTGTGAATTCAGGCTACCATCTGGATTCATTTCCTTAGCCCAGTACAATTTTTTTCCCACCAACACTCTTTGTGCTGTTATTAGCAATATACATTAAATTTCTATGGTTATAGGCCAACAATTCACTACAATACATGTTGTTTTATACAATTCCTTTTTAGATCAGTTATGAGAATAAATGAGAATAAATATGCATTTATACTGTCTTTCATCATTCCATAATTACCTTTACCAGTATTCTTTGCTTTTTCTTGTGTATTTAAATTATGGTCTAGTTTCATTCCATTTCATCATGAAAAACTTCTTCTAGTAATTATTTTAAGGTGGTTCTACCAGCAAGAAATTCTCTTAGTTTTTGTTTGTCTTGGAATGTTTTTATTTCACCTGCATTTTTGAAAAATATTGCTGCTAGATATAAGATTCTTGGTTCAGGTTTTTTCTTCTTTGAACACTTGGAATATAGTATCATTCTTCCTTCTGTATTCCATTGTTTCTGATGAGATTTCAGCTATTAATCTTATTGAGGTTACTTTGTAATTCATGAGTCATCCTTCTCTTGTTGCTTTCAAGATTTTTTCCTTGACTTTGGCTTTTGGCATTTCTGCTATGATATGTCTCTTTGTGGCTTTCTTTGTATTTATTCTTCTTAAAGTTTGTTGAACTTCCTGGATGTGTAATGTGTAGTTTAATGTTTATTTTCCATAATTTGGGGGAGTTTAGAGTCATTATTTCTTGAAATATTTTTCTGCTCCCTTCTCTCCTCTCCTTTAGTATTCCCACTAAATATACATTGGTATGCTTACTAGTGTTCCACATTTCTGTGAGGTTCTGTTCATCTTTCTTCATTTTTTTTTCTCTCTGTCTTTCAGATTACATAATTTCTATGAATCCATCTTCAAGTTTGTTAATTCTTTCTTCAGCCAGCTCAAATTTACTCTACCTCTAGTGGACTTTTCAACTCCAGAAGTTTCACTAAGTTCTCTTTTATATTTTTTAATCTCTTTATTAATATTCTGTCTTAGATATAGGCCATTTTATATTGTCTCATAACATGCAGAACTGTGTGGGAGAGATTGAACTATGGTCCATGTTCAGTGGCAATGCCCCAGGATGAGTTTATCAATTGCAATGAATGTGCCACACTAATGAAGAAAGTTGTTTATGTGGGAGGGTGTGGGAGATGTGTGGGGGGGCATATGGAAATCCCTATATTTTTTGTGTAAAATTTATGTAATCTAAGTATCTTTAAAAAAAAAATTATCAAAAAAATTCAGTCTTTGATATGACACCATCATTTTTTCCTTTATTTCTTTAATGATACTTTCCTTTAGTTCTGTGAACATATTTATGAAGTCTACTTTTAACTATTTGTCTGTTAAATCCAGGATTCATTCACTCTTACAGGCAGTTTCTATTGCCTTCTTTTTTTTTTTAATTTTTTTTATTATTATTATTATTTTTATTGTGGGTAAAAATAAAAATTTTCACAATACAAACCAAAATTTGTAAAATGATATATAAATATATATGCATATATGTGCATTTGCTTACATAAATGTTATATATATATATATATATATATTTTTTTTAAGATGCTTATATTACATATGTGTTACACAAAAATTACCGGGATTCCCATAATCTCCACCTCCCATACCTCCTATAACATCTCACATAAACATCTTTCATTAGTGTGGCACATCACTTGCAGTGGATATTCACATCCTGGGGCTTTGCCACTAAGTATAGACCACAGTTCACATCGTAGACCACCCTCTTTCCTACACAGTTCTGCATGGTATATGCTGATGTAAAATGGCCTATATCTGTCGCTGCAATGACGCTGTCACTCAGGACAACCCCCAAGTCCTGAAAGAGCCCCTGTATTACAACTGCCCTTCCCCTCCCTGCCCTGAAAACATCTAGTGGCCACTGGCTCCACTTCACTATTATAATTTCTCCCATTGCTTGAGTCACAATCTGTCTACAACAGAATACCATTAAGTCCACTCTAGTCCATAGCTCTTCCCCCAATCCTGAGGGGACTGGAATGGTGATGTCCACTCTTCCTCCAAGTGAGAGTGGGCTTATATCCCATGGATACGGTGGATGGAATAATCCTGCCTTCAGCTGCAGGCTCTCTGCATTCCCTGGGATGGCCGTTGTCCATCATCGTCTCCTCACCAGGTGACTTGGGTGAGTCCATTGAGCTGTAGAGTAGGAGTTGCAGCTCCACTGAAATTCCAGGCACAGCTGGCACATAGGCAGACCAGAGGCTCCAGTCTCTGGAAGTACACCTACAAACTGCAGCCTCACATATAGGTTTGAATAGAAGGGACTGGTGGACCATGTGCTGGGAGGACTTATTTGAGCTCAACTCTGTCACTCTCAGGAGCACAGATTCCAAAGTAGAGCCCACTGATAAGGCATCAATCTCTGGGACTATTCCTCCTTATATAGGACCTGGGTGTCTCCAGAGACCTCAGGAGCCCCTCTGTGTGGGGTGATATCCACTTCGGTGTTCTATGAGTTGCCTTCTTTTTTAACCAATATTGGCCTTACTTTGCTGTTTCTCTGCATGCTTCATAATGTTTTGTTGGATACTGAACATTTTTGAAAATATATTATAGCAATTCTTACTCCTGTTACTCACTGACAGGGACTTGTTAATGTAATTTGCTTGTTTCCTTATTTAGTGACTGACTGCACTATATTAGTGGAGTAATACCCCACTCACACACTACAAATGCTTCTTTTTGCTCTTCAGGGAGTATAGACTTGGTCCAAGGTAGAAACTTTACCTAATGACTGGAGACTGAGCAGAAAAAGGGAGATCCTCCTCTCTGTCACACTCCCCAGAATTTAGTCTCAGTTATAGGTAACTAGAGGCAAGATGAGAAATGCGTATTTCTGATCTTTCTAGGAAAATAGTGCTCTCACTAGGACCTGAGAGGAGAAAGAGCCTTGTTTTCTTATCTGTACCAGTCTGGAATGCAGTTTCCATCTTGCTAAGATGCAGGTGGAGAGAGAGGGAGGTATGAGTCTTGGTTCAAACACCACAGACTCTTGCAGTTCTTAATGAAATTTGGTAGATCTTCTTGAATAAATCCTTCTTCATTTGTTATACACCCTTATGATTATTTACAGAGACTCTAAGTTGTTGGGATTTAAAATAATTTTCACAAGTTTGCTGGAGAGTGGTCAGTGGGGCTCCTTGGACTGTCATGCCAGATGTGGAACACCTTGTATGTTTTTGACTTCAGAGTCTTCAGAGTGATTTCACATTTATCCCTAATGAAGATGGAATAAGAGTAGTAACGATAAGTATGGAATAAGAGTAGTAATGATAAGAATGGGCAATATACTAGAGTACTATATATAAGCATATCCTATTCTAATTTCTTTTACTGACCATATTAGGTAAGTATTTTTATGACCATTTTATAGATAAGAAAACCAAGGGTGAGAAAGTACTTTGCCTGAGCCATTTGGGAGTTCAGGGCCAAATCATGACATTTACTCAAGTTCCTCACTTAAAAGCCATTACTTGTAACCAATTCTCTGCTTATAGTCAAATATTACTATGCAAATATTGGATAACAGAGAGGCCAGGTGACATGCCTAAAGTTATCATCAAGTAAGTAATAAAATTATATTTTGGAATCATGAAATCAGCCTGTACAGAATCCTTTTCACTAAATTATGTATAAGTATGGGCCTTTATCTCTACTTAAGTGTTATATTATATACTTATATACTTACCTTTTTGGGGTAGTATACAAATATTCAGTCCAGAGCACCACTGAAGAATCAGAGCTGTTCAGCACAATTCAGCATGATAGAAATATATCGCTTTCATTGAAATTGGATAAAGAAACTAGCATACATTAAATATCTAGAGTTTTCCAGGCACTATGGTGGGATATTTCATTTACATCATCCAATTAATTTTTCCCAGAATATTAAGACAATTTTGTTGCCACCATTCTTTTAAACTAAGAAGTAGACTCCATGATCTGTGAGGTTAAGGAAAGTTTCCTTAAGACTGGCATTGTCCTAAGGGCAAGGTCTGAGTCTGTCTGACTCTGAGCTTCATACCACTCACTTAGCAAAGAGTTTTGCTCATAATAATTACTCAATAAACATGTGTTGAATCAAATCAAATTGAGTTTAACTGAATTGAATAAAGCATTCTCAAGTCACATAACTGAGGGTTGGATGAAGCCACATATCAAGAGTAGATGTCTGATTCTAAAATGTAAGCCTTATAGTCCTTCAATCTAAAAAACATATCTACCCCCCGCCCACAGAAAAAAAATAAAAAAATAAAAAAAAATAAAAAAATAAAAAACATATCTAAATATTTATTGCCCTTTCTATTTTGTCCTTAACAGTAAAGAGTATTCTGAAAAAAAAAAAAAAGGATAAAATAATTCCTAACAAAACAAATCATTTCAAAACTAAAATTGAACTGAATAACAACAAACAAAAATTTAAAAAAATAATGGAACATAACATCACTTCTTAAACGCAATTAAAAAAACACAAGCACAATAGAGGTGGGAACTGTGTTTGAGAGAAGCTAAAATTTAGATAAACCATCAAGCACTTTCTCAAATTGTGATGAACATATGAAAAGAAGTTGGCAAAGACACCGTCATTCAGTTTCATTCACTCATTTTATTTATCCAACAAAGATTTATGAAAGGCTTATAAAGTGGCAGATATTAGAAATACAACCTTCTCTTCCTTTAAGGAGATTATAGTCCTTGGAGGAAAAAGATACAAAAATAATATGTGTAATAGTCACACGTAAGAACTCTGGTGTACACACATAGTATGGGAGCAATGAGAAAAAACAAGCAGGACACTTCATGATGATGTCATGCTGCTCAGTCTTGATGAGAAAACAGACACCCCAGACTGACAGAACACGTTTTGAAAAGGAATATGGAACTAAGAGAGAAAGGCATATTAAGGCAATCATAAGTAGTTTCCTACAGCTGAAGCACCATGTTAAATATAGGTGAGTGATAGGAGATAAAACCTGAAGGCTTAGGAGAAGGGCCCAAGCCTACACGTCTTGAGACCTGGAAATCTGAGCCTTCTTGAGGAATGAGCTCAAAGCAGAGGAGCGCACACCACCTACTGAATCTCTGCTACTACTTTCTGTAACTTGTCTGAGATTTTTCCATGGCAGATAGGCTGAACTTCCCCAATTTCTCCAAAACTAACAGCCTGGAATTCTGTTAACTGAAAGTAAATGCTGAATGGGCCTTATTAAATGTGGCTGCTTTGAAAACTCTTACTTAAGAATGAAAAGTATACCATAGTGGAAAAATTTCCACAAGGTTTCATGTTTCACATCAGTAGAGACTGTTTTATATCTTTTTGAAGCTACTGAACCTTCCTACTTTTTATTCCTCTGACATTGGCACAAATATTCCTGTCTTCATAAAAATGTTAGTATTTTTTAAGTGTCTGTTCTCTTTGTGCATGGGCTCAGGGTTGAACTTTTAAACATGCTAGAAACATCACATTTCTCTTGAAGAGTTCTGTTGTGCTTGATATCATGACAAAGTCATTTTGAATTTGTTCTTGTAGCTCAGTTTGAAAGTAAGGATACTTCTGCAGTGCTTTAAATTTTTATAAGAAGATATGATGAGAGAGAGAGAAAGAGAGAGAATTTGAAGGAGAGAAATTTGTCACTATAATCAGAAACCACAAGCATTGTTCTTGCCTCTTACCTTTTCACAAGGGTCGGCCCTCTATAGTGGCAATGATCCCCACTGTACATGAATTCAATGTGGTTTCCATTAGGATGCTGTAGGTATTGTTATCTATTATTCATACATTGCTGAGTTTTTCCCCCAAGATTCAAGGTGAAATGTGTTTTTGTAAAGATTTTCTTGGCATCCATTCAAATTATGAAAGAAAATTAAGCTGCAATTTTTATTTCACTATTAAAGCACCAATGTTATCATTATGGGACACTGGCTTTTATTATGGGGTAATGGTACTTGTAGCTTTTGAATGGAATTAGGCATTCTGATGGATGGACTGAATATAGGCTGAATGTAATTGAAGTGGTAAACCATGGCAAAGCTCTTATCAATTTACCAATATTGTGACCAGATTTCTGGTAGAATGGGAAAGTACAGTAGGAAGCAGTCACCTAAACAAAATGATACCTTTGACATAGTAAAACAAATTTAATGCTCTTCCCAAAACCTCTGTTAAAGAAAAATACAAGTGTTTTCCACTGTTCTGGGAGCATAACAAGAAACAGTCAGTAGAGTATGAGTCTAAGAGTTTGGAAACAATTAGGATTCTCTTCTATTTCTTTATGAAAGATCCTGAGGTCTTTATTCTACTGAATTTCAAAGTTTATTATGGAATACTTATTTTTGGCAGTTTCCTAAAATAAAATAGTTACTGACAATTGTGATGACTCAAGGATGTACAACTCTTTTTCCCCTAAATTTTTAGCACAAAATAGGCACTTTAGAATAATTAGAATAATTACCTCAAAAATTTTATATGCGTGGATTATCTTATATATATATAGTATATATGTAAAAATCATGAAATTTACTATAAGAATTGGCTCACATGGCTGTGGGGATGAGCAAGTCCAAATTCTTTAAGGCAGGTTACAAGCTGGGAATTTTGATAACAATTTTCTATGAATTCCTCAGGAGACGCTGGCTGGCTGAAGAAGAATTAGAAGTTCTTTCAATTCACCCTTTCTCTATTCCTTTCAGTATAGGCTGGCTATAGTTCTGCTCATACAAATTTTGCAAAATGCTTGTTGGCTTTGCATGCAGTTCATAAAAGTCCAAACCATCAGACAATAAAATTTTTCACAGATGCTTCCTGCATAATTGCAATTCCAATCCTGATTTCCACTCCAATGGCCAATTGGATCCATATTCACTTAAACCCTCACATGAAGCCCTTTTATCCAGGGCCTTGTTTTCCTGAACCTCAGAGAGGTGCTTCTGGTCCTCATCTCAGAGAATACTATCTGGATAGGCTCAGATTTTTCCAAACAATCAATTTCTGGTTTCTTTGTGTTTAAGTGTTCAGTTCTCAGCTTATCCCTTTTCTATCTCATTTCACTATAAGCGTCAAAGAGAAACCAGAGCGTACCTTCCATAGTTAGCTTGGAAGTCTCTTCAGCAAAATATCCATGTTCATTGCTTTCAAGTTCTGACTTCCATCTGACATTAGACCTCAATTTCACCAAGTTCTCTACCAGTTTAGAACAAGGATAGCTTTTCTTCCAATTTCCAAGAACACATTCAACACTTTCTTCTAAGGCTTCACTGGAAGTACCTTTTATGTCCATATTTCTACCAACATTCTGTGCATAATCAATTATATAATCTCAAAGATGATATAAAGTTTCCCTACAGCTCTCACTCATTTTTGAGCTCTCACATTTCTTCCAGCCTCTACTCATTACCCAATTTCAAAGCTGTTTCCACATTTTCAGATATTTGCACTTTCCTGTACCAAAAACTCCTTTAGCTTTTTAGTTGCCAAAATAAATACCTTGCAATGGGTTGGCTTAAACAATGCAAATTTATTGACTCACTTTTTTTAGGCTAGGAGAAGTTCAAAATCAAGGCCTCATCAAGTGCTGCTTCTTCCCAGGAGACTGAGGCATTCTGAGGCTGGCTGCCAGATATTCTTCATCCTTGGCTTTTCTGTAACATTGCAGTTCAAATGATGACTTCTCCTAGCATCTCTTTTCTTTTCCAGATTCTGTTGACTTTCAGCTTCTGGCTGCTCCCTCTGCCTTTCTTTTTATTCTATGATCTTCCCTATAAGATCTTCAGTAATAGACCCAATCTGATTCACCTGGGCCACATCTAAACTGAATTAGTCTCATCAAAAGGTCTTATTTACAAGGGTTCACACTGACATGAATGGATTAAATTTGAGAGTGTACATAGCTCCAAGCCACCACACTTCCTATTGCAACTTCACTCTGCCTAGCACTAAGCATCAATTTATCCTAGTTTCTTGTGGCTTATTTATGTGAACCCACAAGTCTGATCAGGAAGACATTTTCACTGCCCTCTATATGCACTTCTTGCCTTCTATCTAAACTGGTAATACATTCGTACCTCTCTAATTGTGTGGAATTTTGTTGCACATCTCTCTTTCTCTTCCTCTCTCTCTCTCTCTCTCTCTCTCTCTCTCTCTCTCTCTCTCTCTCTCTTTCTTTCACTTTCTCTTATGTCTAAAGTCCTCATCCAAATCTTACCTTGAGTCCTTTTATACTACATGTCTTCCTTCATGGATTAAAAAGAAAATTTAGCTCTCACAGGTACTGGGTTCTTTAAATATATAAATGAAACATATATGAACTGTGCTTTTGTTCTCAGTATCTTGAAGACAGTGATTGTTTTTTATTGTATTGGATATAATATGTACATAAAAAACTTTGTACATTTTAAGTAACAAATATTAATTATGTAAGAGGTAAAACTTTTTTCCATTTCATTTTGCACTCTATATTGTAATCTGAATGTGTTAAATCTTATAAAGTAAAATTGTATGATTAATTCTACCAGACTTCATGTTCTAAAAGCCATTTTTTATCTACTCTTATATGGTAGGCTATGATGTTCTAACAAAAATAATAATATAAATGAAGAATCCTAAATATATTGTATATGGGAATCCACTAATGGTATTAAAACATTACACTGATGCATGCATATCTTAAGGACATTGAGTTTGTGAAGGAAATATGAATTCAATCTTCTTCATATCTTAAATGTGGATTCAATGCAAAATCATACTTTATAATAACAAAATAAAAAGATTTGTATATTGAGGCTGCTTTGAAAATCAAAGCCAGGGATTATTCTTCTTTTCACTTGCCTCTCAAATTGCTAACCAATGAAAGTATGAAGAGAGGAGAAAAGGATTTCCATATAATTAATAAAAATTTGACAACCCATCACTGACATTCAGAAAATGAAATGAGCTAATTGTAGGGAGATTGCCTGAAAAACACTTAACTGACATTAATGAAATGAAATTTAGCTGTAAACCCAGTATAAAAAATCCTCTATTTTTATTACTTTACTTTTTAAATTAAGTATTTCCTTGTCTAACCTGGGATTTATTTATTTGTACAAATTTTTTTCTGCATGCAAAAATGCTTGTAAGTCTAAATTAGACATGGCCAATTTTCACAAAGGCATTCTAAGTGCAAATATTTGCCATCAAAGTTCTGAAGAAAGCAGATACTATCCAATCCACATTTTATTTTTATCAAGTAAGGGAGTTAATAAAAAATAACTAATAAAATAATTTCTTTCTTTCTTTCTTTCTTTCTTTCTTTCTTATTAATTATTTTTTTTTTTATTTTCTTTTTTTTTTTTTTTTTTTTAGCCAAAAATTGTCTTTGTCACTAAAATCTATTGGAAAGTTGACAAATCTGCATGTGGATTCCAATTAATACCTGGTGAAATTATCATCATCACAGTAACTAGCAAAGCCTCTTATTGGATCCATTTCATCATATGACCATGGTTAGTGATTGGCAAGTTGACATTCTGAAATGAAATAAACAAGGTTTAATATTAAATCCTGGGGAAGCGGCTGTGGCTCAATCGGTAGGGCTCCCATTTACCATGTGGGAGGCCCCGGGTTCGGTTCCCGGGGCCTCCTGGTGGGGGCGGGCCCGCCCGCGCGGCGTGGTTGGCTGGCCCAGCCAGCGAGCACAGGCAGCAAGGGGGGGATGAATGGATAAATAAATAAAATATTAAAAAAAAAAAATTAAATCCTGTACTTAGCATCAAAAAAGTAATTCCATATGAGCAGAATGGAGGAGTTGTTATTTAACTGCAGGTGATCTTAAAAAATGGTTTAAGATTATAGTTGATCACAAGCTTAATATAAGCCCAAATTATGACATGGTGGCTAAAAAGCATAAGTGTTGTTGTTAAATAGAACATTGAATCTTAAGGAAATGGCTTTGGACTAAGATTCACTGTAAAATCTCACTGTAAAAGACCCAGAAATTCCACTGTGAGTGGAATAAATACCCAAAGTGAGTGAAAACATGGTCTCAAACATATACTTGTACACCAATGTTTGTAGCAGCATTGTTCACAATAGCCAAAGGGTGGAAACAACCCAAGAGCCCAACAAGAAATGAATGGCTAAACAAAATGTGGTACATACATACAATGGAATATTATTTAGCCATAAGAAGAATAAAGTTTTAAGACATGTTGCAGCATAAAAGAACCTTGAATACATTATGCTCAGTGAAATAAGCAAGGCATATAAGGACAAACACTTTTTGACACTGTTTATAAGAGATGACTAGAAATAGCAAATTCCCAGAGATGGAACATAGAATAGAGGTTACCAGAGAATGGGGGTTATGGTAGCAAAAAAATTACTGTAAAGAAAATGTAATGACTTATCTCATGAAATAATGAGTTACTTTTCCCTGATAAGTTCTAGAAGAGACTTTATAATATGATAGGAATAATAGATAAAGACTCTTGTTTAAGGTAAGACTAAAACAGCTTTAAACTAGTTTTTAACTGTAAAATTCTAAGACTTTATGGTCCTATTGCTTGGTTTTTTGCATTCTTGTATGTCTTGTAAGTGAGATACTTAATGATCCAGACTACCTATCATTATATGTAGTGAATAGGCTTAGAAGATAGACTTAATGTTTCCCTCCAGAGGAAAAGTTAGGCATGCTTACTGTTTAGTTCAATAAAGATAATAGTTGTTGTAGCAATTGGATATTGTTTATGAATTCCAAAAGTAGATATTGGATTATGTTTGTGAACTGGTCTGTTCCTCTGGGCATATTAGACTGGATTGGATTCAGAAGTTTCACTTTTAATTGATTAAATAATGATTAAGGCTTTGATTGGGCCATGTCAGTAGGAGGTTGAGTCCCGTCCCCTTGGTAGGTGGGCACTCACAGAGAAAATGACATGGCAGAAGAGAAAGTTAGAGTTTTGATCCTGGAGCCTGAGAAGTAAGCACAAAGAGAAGCAGATGCCTGAGGGAAGAGAGAAAGCTCCATTAGACATGGCAGAGGCCCCAGGAAGAGAGGTGATCTGTTCGCCTGACAGTTTACAGCTGTTCTTGTGGAGAGAGCAAAGCAGCTGAGCCCAGAGAGAAAGAAGAGAAGCAAGCCCTGGGAGAGAGACAAGACTCATCCCAGCTGCGGCTGAGATTGGTAGAAGCTAGGATCATGGAGCCTTGGGAGGAGGAGGAAGACTGTACCCTCACAGACATCACCCACCATCTTGGGTCAACATATGACAATAGACTCTGGGTGAGAAAGCACCTCTTATGGTACCTTGAGTTGGACTCTTTAGGGCCTTGTGACTGTAAGTAAGCTTCTACCCCAAATAGAGACTGCCTTTATCAAAACCAACTGATTTCTGATATTTTGCATCATCATCTCTTTGGCTGACTAATACAGTTGCCTACAGAACAAAGGGCAAATATGCTTCCTACCTACTATAAAAGATTCAGATTCTCTAAACTTGGGGCCTTCTTCTCTAATGCAGACCTGTGAGAACTGGGGTTCATGATGTGGATACAAAATGATTATCTGCTGGTATTGATATTGTTAATACATTGCTATTCATCTGACCAAGAGATTGAGTGCCTTCTACCTGTACTCATGAAGCTATGGCAAGCTAACTTATTATCTTTTTTTTTTTTTTTTTTTTTTGAGATCAGGGGACTCTCCGTCAGATATGCAGAGAAGAGCCCTGCCACCTCATAAGGTGTGGCTTTTATTTTAGCTTTAGAACAAAGAAAACATGTATGTACATACATAAATTCAATAGATACTTGACAGTTTACATTTTACTAGAATGAGCAAGTCTAGCCCTGCATCAAGGAGTCTAGAATCAACAATATGTTAAGGACTGGCATAAAAATGCAAGTGAGATGTGGCATAGCCAGTCTCACATTGATATGGAACTGAATAATCTTATGAATGATCTTGAAACAACTATTATACATTTGGGTAATCAAATTTATAATTTAAACTTGTTAAGAGCTCTTGAATATGATTGGAATGAAAGTTCTATTTGTATTACTAACTTATTATCTTGTGAGTTAGCTTCAAAGTTCTTAACATTTACCTCAGCCAAAATCACTATTCTAAAACCATTGTTTAATGAGATAAAAGCTCTGGTTATTGAGGCACACAGATTTACTTAAAGCCCAAAGTATTTTTTTCTATGATGCTTTCTCTTGTCTTAGTTTGCCTGAACTACTATCACAAATCCCACAAACTGATTTTGACTGAAGTAATGGGAATTTATTGTTTCATGATTTTGGAGGCTAGAAGGCTTGCTTCCTCCTGGTGTTGGTGGCCGTGGTGGTTTGAAGGTGTATGTACCACTAGAAAAACATGTTTTTAAATCTAATCCATCCCTGTGGGTGTAAACTTAACGTAAGGTGGATCTTTTGATGATGCTATTTTAGTTAGGGTGTGACTCATCTCATTCAGGATGGGCCTTAATGCTATTACTGGATTCCTTTATAAATGGAATGATTAAGATTGAGAGAAGGAAAGGCAGGGAAGTAAGAAGCTGAAACCAACAAAACCAGAAGAGAATGGAGAGACCAGCAGATGCTGCCATGTGACAGAAGAGCTAAGGATAGCTGGTAGCCAATTTTAGGAATAAAACATTACTTGATGATGCCTTGAAGTGGACATATTCATGGCCTCAAAACTGTAAACTTGTAAGCTAATAAATTTCCATTGTTCAGGCTAAACTATTTCATGGTATTTTTTTAATTTTTATTTTTTAATTTAGTTTTTAATTTTTTTTATCCCCCCTCCCCCCCAAGATGGCTCCCTTGACTGTCTGCTCATCTTCTTTAGGAGGCACAGGGAACTGAACCTAGGACCTCCCATGTGGGAGGCGAGTGCCCAGCCACCTGAGCCACTTCTGCTCCCTGCTGGTTGCATTGTCTGCTTGTATGTCGACTGCTCATTGTGGCACTTGCAGCGTCTGCTGGTTGTGGTGTCTGCTCGTCTGCTTTAGGAGGCACCAGGAACTGAACCTGGGACCTCCCATGTGTGAAGCAGGCACCTAATTGCTTGAGCCATATCTGCTCCCCCATTTCATGGTATTTTACTTTAAGCAGCCTGGAAAACTGAAACAGTAGTATTCTGGTGTTGGTTAGTCACAATCCTTGTAATTCCCTGACTTGCTTTCCTATTTTCCATCCTATGGCAATGCATTCTCCTTTCTCTTCCAGGTTCCCACAGACTTCCAACTTCTCCTTGTGGCTTTTTCTGACCCCAGCTTCCAATTCCTTCTTTTGATAAGGCATCATTATTCTGGATCGTCTCCCCTGTTTCAACTGCCCATAATTTAACTAAAAATAACGTTTTCAAAAGGTCCTATTTACAGTGGGTTAATAGCCACAGAGACATGGATTAAGAAAAAGAACACGTGTTTGTTTGGGTACAGAATTCAACCTACCACAAACCCTCAGGAGTTACTCCTCAATAAATAATTCTTTATGGTATTTTGTGCTTATATAAGATAAAATATTAGTTATCTTACAAGCCTATCAAAATAGTCTAAAAGTTTAAAAGTAGACTACCACTTACAGAAATAGATTAACAAATATAAAGCATTAAGACAGACTAGGAGCAAGCAGGGACCATGCAGGAGGAGGAAAACAATAGGATCTATTATAATAGAGGGCAAGTAGGGGAGAACTTTCAATGAATAACAAATCGAATCCACATAAATCCATGGCAAACAAACTCCATTCTTAAGTTATCTCTGGACAGGTATAGTGTAGAGTCTGGAATGGGAAGAGAGATGATCAGATGCATGAGATGCACACTTTTGTCTTTCCTAGGAAAATAAAGATCAGAAACAGGCCAAAAGACTTTATATATTTGACCATGGGAACAATGGAAAAGAAACAAATTGAGGGTGTAAAACTGGTCTCTCTAAAGTCTCAGAATGCTGAAAATATGGGTAAGTATCAAGAAATCTAGAAAGAGGGGTCTAAATAAGGAGAATGCTTTCCTCCACAATCTTGCTCTTTTCACGATATTTTAGAAGTAGGACCTTGTGCCTAGAGTCTCCAGGTTGACTATGGTCCTATTTTTTCCCAAAATTTTCCTTCAGATACATTATCATAATACCTATGCAATAGATAAGATTGAAGATGAAGAAAAACTCTGTTTCAATTTGTTTTTCCGGTGCCTATTCTAGTTCAGATATCCAGTTTCTGCCTACTGAATGATTGAGTTAATTTATATTTGCTTTGAAGAAGTGAATTTGATATGCTAATATAAGGAAGTTTCTCCAGTTATACTAACCCTGCCTGGAGTTAGACACAACTTATTCAAAATACAGATGCACATTTTACTATTGTAATGGAAAACATTAGATCCTATGCATAGTGACACAAAACTGCTAGGTCAAGTTGCCAACTGAACTCAGCATAACCTGATTTCCCAAAAGAAACAGCTTTTCATATCCATAGTAGATATTAACAGACGTATATCAGAACTCTAGTGAGACAGTCTTTTTGAAAATTTACAATATTTATCTATTGTTGACATTTTATACCTATTTTTCTTGCAAAATCTATTAGCCTTCCATGTGAGCAAGTAATTAATAGTCTGTCAACATTAAAAATCACAATATTAAGATAGATATTATTGTAATAAGGAATAAAATATGAACAAAGTGGCAGGAGAGAAGACTGCCTACAGAGAACCAGCTTCTTTGAAGACTTTATATGCTCAGTGCATAAATATTTGAGTAGTTTCCTAGTGATATGAATATATATATGTATATGTTAGGTTCATATTCTCCAAGATGAGGACACCCATCATTATCTATCTCTGGGATGAAGTTAAATAATATGAAAGATGACCTGCATTAATACTTCTTTTTTCTTAGAAGAAAATACAAGGAGCAGAATTTTCTCCAGTACTCAGACTTTCTTCCCATCTTGAAGGACTGCAGATTAATGAGTTTGAATATGTATATGTATAACTTTTTCATTTTAGATGCTTGAAAATAAGAATTAAAGAAATCATCAGTGCCACCTGTTGGTGAAAATACGTATTATTAGCTTTGTTGATTCATACTTAGTTGTGTCCCACAGAAGACTGGGACAAGATGCAATGCGTAGAAACTTAAGCAACTGGTAAGCGAGGTATATGTCTGCAGGAACATGTATCACAATTAGTAAGGACTGGCCATGTTAAGTGTGTATAATCATTTAATCTTCACCACTGACCTTGCACTATATGCATTTTAATCTCCATTTTACAGAAGAAACTGAGATTTAAAGATATTAAACAATGTGATTAGACGTAATAATTGAAAGAACTACGACAACAAAAATCTCCAAGACCATTCTAGAAAGTGTAAGAACAAAATAATAATAATAAAAATGTTGTTTGGAGATTTAAAAGGGAATACATGTCTAAGACCTATAATAAACAGGAATAAAATGGCTCCACAAATTTAGAGAGCCCCTACTCTAGTTTACTTCCTGTTTTATTTCTAGAGAGTGAGTATAATAGATAATTGTGATGAGAAGCATGAACTGCAAAGTTTGAACATTTAAGTTCAAATCCTGACTGTAGAATTTATGAGCTGTATAATCTCATGCGTGCTTTTTAAACCCCTAGAGCTTCAGTTTCCTCATAACTATCAAGAATCCACTTCATTGTATTAGTGCAGGAAATAAATGAAATAATATGTAGAATAGTGGTCATAATAAGTGAAAACTATTACTATTAGGATATCCAAGCTCCTAGTTACCAAAAGAGTTGTATAATTTCATTTTAGAAATGAGTTAATTTGACTTGCCTAAGGTCACAGTCTTAGAAGCAGAATTCCAAATCAGCAAATCATCCTGACTCTGCTCTATTTCTATTACCTCGATAGATGTCATAAAATTGTCATCATTTTAGAATCTCTTTTCAAACAAGGATCCAAACAGAAGTCACATTTTACACAAGCTATATTCTCAGATGTGTGTTAATTCTTGCCTTTGTTTGTAATCTTTTTCCTTCCACTGATTTCAATTCTCATTGCTTCACTGATTTGAAATAGCAAATCAGAAGTGGCCTCTCAAACTCCATTATCTGTCTTCAAAGCAATTTCATATATTGCTGCTAGATTATTCTCACTAAAGTGTAGGTATGACCTTACCTTTTCTTACTCAAATAACATCAACAAGAACAGCAGCTTCAATACTTAAATATTTTCAGTTACATCGTGTGTTAAATTATAGTGTTGGAGTTCAAGGATCTCTAAAACTTTTTCCCAACCTGTCCCTTAAAAGCTCCTATCCCACCTTTCCTCCTTACACACGCCTACTTTTACCTGCATGCCACATACTCCTTGCTTTTTTCTTACAATGACTTTGCTCATGCCATTTTCTCTATTTTTGATGCATATCCACAGCATCTCTAATGATAGAAATACTATTTTTCAAGTATCAAAATGAATATCAAGCTCCTTCTAATCTTCTAATCTCCCTGAGATTTTTGCAGTAATGCATAGATACAACATGATATAGCATATGTATTTGCTGTGCCTCAATGTTAATTGTCCTCAATTTTAATTCTTGCTTTGCCACTTGCTATCCAT
Organism: Tolypeutes matacus; assembly: GCA_026826555.1. Taxonomy (NCBI): domain Eukaryota; kingdom Metazoa; phylum Chordata; class Mammalia; order Cingulata; family Chlamyphoridae; genus Tolypeutes; species Tolypeutes matacus. The sequence goes on along the minus strand of JAKSZT010007815.1, from coordinate 9,315,593 downwards.
GTGACCTTGGGAAAATCACTTCATTTTCTGAGTTCCACTTTCCTCTTCTGTTCAAGGTGTATATAAATAGGTACTCTAACCAATTTACAGAAATATTGTGTAGGCAAAGTGGCCTAATGATGTGATATTACATTGCTATAACATTGACGCAATATTGCCAAGGTAATAAAGAGCTAGGAATTGAAAACCAAATAGATATCTATTCTGGTGGGAATTTTCTAAGGAAAGGAGTGTATGACTGCAAAAGAAACTGAATGCAGCCTACGTTTGAATCCAGATTTCTGCTCTCCAGAATAAAGTACTAATTACATACAGAAATATTATTCAATGGTTCATCCCATTTAGGGATTTGAAATGTTAGATATTGAAGCACATATTGAAGAGGCAAAAGCCTTACATTTTTGAGAGTCTCTAAATCAAAAAGCTAATCAGGCACAAGGAGAAAGCTTTGGTATGCAGTGGGGATTTGAATAGAAGAAGCTTTTCAGTAAAAAAAGAAACACAAACAAAACCAAATTAATCAGTCAGCTCCTTTCTCACAGATAGATGAATGCAATAGGTTATTTCAAATGAAGTAATATTTCCCAGTATGGCTGAGCACAGGCTTTGTTGCTTCTATTTAGGTTTAATTAGTGATTATGGATATACTCAAGAATTTACATGGTGTTCACACATGGTGCCTGAGAAGTATTTTGAAATATTAAACAATCCATATTAAGCTAAGTTATGTGTGTGTATATGTGACCAGACTGTAATGTGGTGTGAAGTGTAATTCCAGTTTTTTATATTGGCAAATAAACAGCCACTGAAAACTAAAATTGCAATTTTTTACTGAAAATATTTAATGCTATTTAATTGTATTTTCAAGAAATTAAATAAAAACAGTTCAGCCCCAATTAAATAATTTAAAAGATTATATTTTAAAAAGGAACAAACTTCTGATAATGGTAATAACATGGGTAATAAAGAAAAAGGCACGCAAGACAAATTTTTGGCCAAAATCCGGAAGTATTCTTATACTATGAATAACACACAGTTTGAATTTGTTACTGGGAGATAGGCACAACTGTGCCAACGATGGTGATATCCTTTGGAACAATTCAAAGATTATGTATGAGGTTTTTGGACATATCTAAGGATATCACATTGATGAAACACACTTCAAACTTGACATGATGGAAATGCTGACTAAATGTTTTTAGAGAAATTAGCTTAAATTTGGAGAAACCATAAGATGTACTAGAAGAGTGCAGCAAAACAACTAAAGACCCCATATAAAGAGCAAACCATTGTTATTGGAAAAAAAAAAACAATTAATTTTAATTTCTTCTTTCCAAAAAACTGCTTTATGCTATTAAAAAAGTTGGTAAAAGCATACCAAAAAATTCAGTCAGATATAAATTTGGCTATATCACTTTAAAGGTAATTTAAGAACATTTAGAGAAAAATAGTTTTCTAAATCAAAAGAAAGTATAAAATATGCAACCAAAAGAATATTCTAAAATATATATGGAAATCAGAGTAAGAAAACAAACATTTGCATAACTTTGAAGAAGATTCACAAAAATTAATTCTGAATTTAAGTTTTATGAAGGCCAGTCTCTGGGCAAGCCAGTCCACTCTATGGTCTCAAAGAGAGATTTGAACATATTAAATAATCTTTTTATTTATTTATTTTTCATTATACTATATCAGCATTAAAATTATGAATGATTAATAACTTTAAAAAATATTGTAGAGGGCAGAATAAGGAGATCCAAGAGACAGCTCTTCCCACAAGGCAGTTAGTAATCATCCAGAGCTATCTAAAGCACCTGTTTGGGGGGCCCAGGAGACCACAAGAGCATCCTGCAACATCCTTGAAAGAATGGAAGGAGAAAACTGCCCATTTGCAGTGAAGTTGCTTGAGTATAGTATTCCATGCCACGGAGGCGGGTACCCATTCTCTACTGGCAGTGGCAAGCCACCTTGGGAGCTATTCCATGGCTGGAGTTGGAAGCTCCCTTTCCAAAAACGGGAGAGAAGAGACAGTTGGGCACTGACTTCAGCTACTGATTAGTAAATTTGGTTGGCTAAAGCATAATCTTAAGAACAGCTCAAGTTTGAACTTGATCTAGTCAGAAAGAGGTCAGTAGCCACCGTTTTAACTCCACCCCCATTTTAACTCTTTCCCCGGCATCAGGGGAAGTAGGGCTAATTGAAAATCACAGTGAAGGTAAGGATGGGCTTCTTTCCACCCGGATTGGTTTGCAGTTCTAGCTTAAGCTCCATCCCCACATCTGGCAGCAAGGAAGCTGGTGGGACCTGCACCAGCCTCTCCGAGCAACTGCAGGCACTTTTGGCAGCACAAACTGAATAGTCAGACACCTGGGGCTCCATGCTCACATTCCAATAGGATAGGAGGGGAAGGGTGTTCCCTCTGCCTCTCTCGGCAACTGCAGGTGCTTTCAGTCACAGAAACTGGTTTATTGAGTATGTGGGATTCCAGCCCTGTCTCCCACCACCCCATAAAATAGGATGGGCTGGTGTTTCCTCAGCTTCTAAGGACAACTGCAGGTGTTTTCGGCCCACACAGACTGAATAGTCGGATACCTGTGGTTCCATTTCACCCCTCAATAGGATAGGAGGGGAGCTGCATTTCCTCAGCCTCTCTGGGCAATGGCAGGCACTTTTGGCCTGCACAGATTGAACTGTTGGGCACCTGTGGCTCTACCTCCATCCCCCAATAGGATAGGAGAGGAGCTATGTTTCCTCAGCCTCTCTGGGCATCTGCAGGTGCTTTTGGCCCACAAAAACTGTTTCTGTTGGGTTCCTATGGTTCCATCCCCAGCCCTTAAAGGACAGAAGGGACAGTATTCCCTCAGCCTCTCAGGGCAACTGAGGTGCTTTCAGCGCACATGGATTAGATCACTGGGAACCCTAGAGGGTCCATCTCTATCCTTGGCAGGAGACCTGGGTCTACCTGGTATCTGCAGTCAGTTTCGACCTGCCAGAGTTTGCTGCCACACTGGCAGCTCCATCCCAGCCCCAGACAGCAGAGGAAGGGCCGAGAAGCTTTATCAGTTTCTCCAGGAAGGTCTTGGCCTGGATGGTTTGGATTACTACACACAGCTGCAGCTCTGTCCCTACCCCTGTCAAAGGAGAAAGGTGGTAGAAACATGATCAGTTCTTGGGGCAACATGGGCAGCATAAGCCTCCAGAGCTTACAATATCAACTACATGCTCTACAAACCAATAAGGAAGAAAAGGCAAGAAAGCCCTAAACTAAAGAGAGAACCTGCACCCAATATAAATACATCTAGTAAGCCATATGCTAAGACACCAACAAAATATTACAATCCATTGTAAGAAACGGGAAGATATGCCCCAGCCAAAGAAACAAGATAAGCTTCCAGATGACATAAAGGAGCTGAGAAAACTAATCATAGGTGTTCAAACATATCTTCTTAATAACTTCAATGAGATGGCTACAGAGATTAAGAATATAAAGAAGACACTGTGTGAGCACAAAGAAGAATTTAAAGCATACATGATGAAATGGCAGATCTTATGGGGATGAAAGGTGTGATAAATGAAATTAGAAATACATTGGAGGCATATAAGAGCAGATTTGAGGGGGAAGAAGAAGGGGTCAGTATGCTTGAAGACAAAACCTCCAAAATCAAACATACAAAAGAACAGTGAAGAAAGAATGAAAAAAAATTGAGCAGGGTCTCAGGGAACTAAATGACAGCAAAAAATGCACAAATATATGTATCATGGGTGTCCCAGAGGGAGAAGAGAAGGGAAAAGGGACAGAAGGAATGTTTGAAGAAATAGTGGCTGAAAATTTCCCAACCCTATTGAAGGACATAAATATCTGTGTGCAAGAAGCACAACATACTCCCATCCAAATAAATCTCAATAGATCTACTCTAAGACACTTACTAATCAGAATGTCAAGTGCCAAAGACAAGGAGAAAATTCTGAGACCAGCAAGAGAAAAGCAATGCATCACATACAAGGAATACCCAATAAGATTGAGTGCTTATTTCTCATCAGAAACCATGGCAGCTACAAGGCAATGGTATGATATATTTAAAATACTGCAAGAGAAAAATGGCCAGCCAAGAATTTTCTATCCAGAAAGATTGTCTTTCAAAGACCAGGGTGAGTTTGGAGTATTCACAGATAAACAGAACTTGAGAGAGTTTGTAACTAAGAAACAGGCTTTGCAGGAAATACTAAAGGAAGTGTTACAGCCTGAAGAGAAAAGACAGGACAAAGTCTTGGAGGAGAGTCTAGAAATGAAGTTTATATCAGTAAGGGTAACTAAAAGTGTAAAGAGAGTGATGAAAATGAAATATGACAGGTAAAACTCAAAGGTCAAAAATGTATGAACTGGGAGCTGCATTTACAATAATAACATTGAATGTTAAGGGATTGAACTCCCCAATCAAAAGACATTTCTGGAAGAATGGATAAGAAAATATGAGCCATCTAATGTTGTCTACAAGAGATTCACCTGGGACCAAAGGGTACCAATAGACTGAAAATGAAAGTCTGGAAAAAGTTATTAAATGCAGGCAGTAACCAAAAGAAAACCTGGAGTAGATATACTTAGATTGGATGAAATAGACTTTAAAGGCAAAACTCTTATTAGAGACAAATAAGATATTATATATTAATACAAGCAGCAATTAACCAGGAAGAAATAACAATCATAAATGTATATACACTGAACCAGGATGCCCCAAATTACATGAGGCAACCACTGGCTAAGCTGAGGAAAGAAATAGATGCCTCTACAATAATATTTGGAAATTTCAATACACCACTGTCAGAATTGGTTGGAACATCTGGGTAGATGATCAAAAAAGAAATAGAGAGCTTGATTAAGATGATAAATGGATTTTCCATACTCCAAAAGGCAGGATATATGATCTTCTCAAATACTCATGGATCTTTCTCCAGGATATACCATATGTTGGGTCACAAAGCCGAACTTAATAAATTCAACAAGATTGAAATTATACAAAGCATTTTCTCTGATCATAGTGGAGTAAAGCTGGGTGGGTTTTACTTACAAAAGGTGGAGAAGGGGAAAATTCACAAATATATGGAGATTAAACAACACACTCTTGAATAATCAGTTGGCTAAAGAAGAAATTTTGTGAGAAATCAATAAATATTTTGAAATGAATGAATACCAGAACACAACACTTCAGAATCTATGAGATGCAGGAAAGGCAGTGCTGAAAGGGAAATTTATAGCCCTCAATGCTGTGTTGAAAAAAATAGAAAGAGCTAAAACAAATGGCCTAACTACAAAACTGGAGGGACTGGAGGAGGAAAAGTGAACTGATCCCAAAACAAGCAGAAGAAATGAAATAACAAAGATTAGATCAGAAATAAATGAAATCGGGAAGGTGAAAACAATGGAGAGAGTTAACAAAACCAAAAGTTGATTCTTTGAGAAGATTAACAAGATCAACAAAACGTTAGCTAGACTGACAAAGAAAAAAAAAGAGAAGATGCAAATAAAATAAAAAATGAAAATGGGGACATTATTACTGACCCCACAGAAATAAAAAGGGATACTGTGAACACCTGAACACCAATGAACTAGTCATTGTAGGTGATACGGAAAAATTCCTAGGAATGTGCAAACAACCTACACTGACACTAGAAGAAATAGAAGACCTCAACAAGCCAATCACAGGTAAAGAGATTGAAACAGTCATCAAACAACTCCCCAAAATGAAAAACTCAGGACCAGATGTTTTCTCAGATGAGTTCTGCCAAGTATTCAGAGAAGATTTAATACCAATCTTACTCAAGTTCTTCCAAAAAATTGAACAAGAAGGAATGCTACCAAACTCATTCTATGATGCCAATATCACCCTAATTCCAAAACTGGATAAAGATAGTATGAAAAAAGAAAATTGCAGACCCATATTTCTAATGAATACAGATACAAAAATCCTCAAAAAAATACTTGCAAATTGAATCCAACAACACTTAAAATAATTATTCATGATGATCAAGTGGGTCTTATATCAGGCATGCAAGAATGGTTCAACCAAGAAAAACAATCAGCATAAAACACCACATTAATAAATCAAAGAAGAAAATTCACATGATCCTATCTATTGATACAGAATAGGCATTTGACAAAATACAGCATCCTTTCTTGATAAAAATACTACAAAAGATAGGAATGGAAGGAAACTTTTTCGACATGTTAAAGGCCATATATGAAAAACCCACAGCTAACATTGTATTCAATGGTGAAAGACTGAAAGCTTTCACCATTTAATGGTGAAAGACTGAGATCAGGAACAAGACAATGATGACACTGTCACCACCACTGTTGTTCAATACAGTGCTAGAGGTTCCAGCTGGAACAATCAGAAAAGAAAAGGAAATAAAAGGCATCCAAACTGAAAAGGAAGAAGTAAAACTTTTGCTATTCACAGATGATATGATCCTATAATTAGAGAGTCCTGAAAAATCTACAACAAAGCTGATAGAGCTAATAAATGATTTCAGCAGAGTGGCAGGATACAGGATTAATATGCAAAAATCAGTAGTGTTTCTTTACACTTGTAATGAGCTATCTGAGGAGGAAATCAGGAAAAAAATTCATTTTACAATAGTGACTAAAAGAATCAAATATTTAGGAATAAACTTAACCAAGAAGATAAAGCTCTTGTATTTAGAAAATTAGAAAGTATTGCTAAAAGAAATGAAAAAAGACCTAAATAAATAGAAAAACATTCCATGCTCATGGATTTGAAGACTAAATATCGTTAAGATGTCAATTCTACCTAAACTGATATGCAGATTCAATGCAATCCCAATAAAAATTCCACCAGCATTTTAAAGAAATGGAAAACACAATTATCAAGTTTATTTGCAAGGGTAAGGTCCTCGAGTAGTCAGAAACATCTTAAAAAGGAAGAGCAAATTTGGAGTACTCTTATTTTTGGACCTTAAATAGCAACATGGTACTGGCATAAAGATAGACACATACACCAATAGAACTGAATCGATGGTTCAGAAACAGACCATCACATCTATGGTCAAATGATTTTTTTAAAAATGTATGTATATATTTTCTAAAAGATACTTAGATTACATAAATGTTACATAAAAATATAGGGGATTCCTATATGCCCCACTCCCTATATCTCCCACATTTTCCCACATCAACAATGTCCTTCATTAGTGGGGTACATATGTTAAAATTGATGAAAAAATTTTGGAGTATTGCCAGTAAGGATGGATTATAATTTACACTGTAGTTTACACTCTCTCCTGTACAATTTTGTAGGTTATGGCAACATATATAATATCCTTTCTCTATCGTTATAATGTCATTCAGGACAATTCCCAAGTCTCAAAAACGCCCCCCATATTATACTTGTTTGTCAAATGATTTTTGAGAAGGCTGTCAAGCCCACCCAGCTGGATCAGAACAGTCTATTCAACAAATGGTGCTGGGAGAACTGGATCACCAAAGCCAAAAGAGGACCCCTATCTCACACTTTATACAAAAATTAACTCAAAATGGATCAAAGACCTAACTATAAAGTGTACAATCATAAAACTCCTAAAGAAATACATAGGGAAACATCTTCAAGACCTGGTGGTTAGGCAGTGGATTGTTAAACCTTATACCAAAAACAAAAGCAACAACAAAAAAGGTAGATAAATGGGACCTCCTCGAACTTACACAATTTTGTGATCCAAAAGAATTCGCAAAGGTGAAAATGCAGCCCACTCAATGGGAGAAAATACTTAGAAACCACATATCTGATAAGGGTTTGATTTCCATTCCATTTAAAGAGATCATACAACTCAACAATAAAAGAGCAAGCAATCCAATTAAAAAACAAGCAAAAGACTTAAATAGACATTTCTCCAAAGAGGAAATACAAATGGCCCCAAAGCACATGAAAAAAATGTTCAATATCAGGGATATTAGGGAAATGCAAATCAAAATGACAAATGAGATATCATCTCACACCTCATAAGGTAGCCATTATTAAAAAAACAGAAAAGAATAAGTGCTGGAGAGGATGTGGAGAAATATGAACTCTCCTTCATTATTGGTGGGAATATAAACTAATGCAGTCCCTGAGGAAGACAGTTTGGTGGTTCTTCAGGAAGCTAAATATAGAACTACTATATGATCCAGCAATACCTCTACTAGGAATATATCCAGAAAAACTGAAAACTGTGAGGTGGACAGACATTTGCACACTGATGTTAATAGCAGCATTTTCCATAATTGCTAAAAGATCGAATCTAGCCAAGTGTCCATTAACTGATGAATGGATAAACAAAATGTGGTATATGCATATGATGGCATACTATGCTGCTGTAAGAAGAAATGAAATTGGGACACATATGATAACATGGATGAACCCTGAAGACATTATGCTAAGTGAAATAAGCCAGACACAAAAGGACAAATATTGCATAGTCTCACTAATATGAACTAAATACAAAGAATAAATGCATGGAGTTAAAACCTAGAGTAAAGGTTATTAGGAGATAAGAAGAGTACTGAGACGTTGTACTGATGCTTAATGTACTTGAAAGTTTTAATTAAATTGACTGTAAAAGTGTGAAAATGGATAGAGTAGATGGTAACACATTATAGTGAATAGAACTAACACAGCTGAAAAGAGCAGTCTAGGGATGTAAATGCCAATTGAAAGAAAGCTAGAGAATAATCCAAGGACTGACTAACATAGTGAACCCAGAGGTGGATGAGAATTGTGGCTGGTAGTACAAATATAAGAATGTCCTTTTATGAAGTAGCACAAATATACATCATTATTGCCCGGTGGTTAGAATGTGAAGAAGCATAGGAAAAATATAATTAATATAACATAGGGTATAGTTAACAACAATACTGTAATATTCTTGCATCAATGCCAAAGATGTGCTATGTTAATAATAGAGGAGTTATTGAAAAAATATACCAAATGTACACTATGACCATAGTTAATTGCTTGGGCAGAGACCAGGGATGTCCTACAGGATAAGAGGAGCCACTACTTTTGGTTTTATGGTTCTTTAGATAATACCATTTTTGCTTTCTTTACTGATAAATACTTGGAATGCTATTACATATTCAACTATTTTAGCTATTTCTTTGTACTAACAGGTTTAATTGCCATACTTCATCCACATAGAAACAACATTTCTCATAAACCTCATCCAAACCTCTAACTAGATATCATGGTACAAGAAAACAGTATAGTGAATCTTGAACTAGGTACATATGGATTTAAAGTGCAGATTATCTTTTGGCATCTAACCGGTCTAAATTTCATTTTCCTCATTTATAAAACATAGATAGAAATAACTATGTTTCATTACTGATGTGAAAATTAATACATTAAAAGAGCCTACCACAGAGTCTACTATATAATGGCTAAGTGCATATTCAGTATTTCTTAGCAAATGAAAATTCAAAAAACCTCCAATTCTATTCAGGCTTTTGATTTTCTCAGTTTTTTCTTCGGGGGGGGGTTGGTGTTTGATAATTTTTTTTGTCATATTCTACAAAATAATGAATTTCCTGAGGAATTAAAAATTACTTATCTCAAAATATAAAAACATTTAAAATCTTGGTACAGCCTGAAAGGCATGAACCTACATTATAATAACAGTAACAACAACAACAAATTTTTTATTCCATGTGACTTTATTAATATAAAGTTCTTTGAAAACTCAGTTATATAAATCTCCAATTTTTAAAAAATATGCAGGGTCCAACATTAAATAATTTGTAAACAGAACTGGAACTGGAATTCAGGATACTTCAGTCCTTTACTATTGGAATTTAAACTTACCCTTGTTTCAACCCAATTTTGAAGGATACGGGTTGGAGCAGCCTTAAGTCCAAAGAACGCACCAGACAAATGGTTAGATATGAGGTTTATTGAGCCTTTCCAACAGGAGAGACATTGAAGTCCACCCATCAAAGGATAAAGTTAGCAGTCTGCAAAGAAGTGAGAAAAGGAGGGGGAATATAAGGGGTCTCAGGATAAAGACATTGCATAGGTAGGATATGAGAACAGAGTTTCTGCAAAAGTTGCATGAGGTGCACAAATGGGGTATTTGGCATGTTATCACAGGAAGGGAGTATACAGCTTTGAGAGGATTAAAGTTTATAGGACCATTTGTATATTTTTTCTTTTGGGGTGGTTTGTTACTTTTTAACTAGTAAGTGTCCAGGTTAGGCCAGGCAGCTACATGCTTCAAACTGTGAGAATAATGTGAAAGCATCTGAAAAGACTTCTAAGCCATGTCAAGTGGAGCAGTCAAGCAGTAATAGTGCATCAGGGTAGCAGGTAGGTGACTTGTCACACTTCCATAAGTTTGATTGGCTAAGAAACCATAATGTGTTTAAGAAAAATATATATTCATAGAATAGCAGGAAGCAAAACTACATGTTGCACTGGTGTTCCTTACCCCCAAACTCCTATCAGGAGGTGATATGGTGATGGCCCAGGGGGTTGCTGCACTTGGGAGTGAATCTGTGTCATAGATGAGAAATAATGAGCTTTGGGAATCTCCAAACTTAAAAGGTGTTGCTGGCAAACTTCGCTTTCCTTTTCCCTAAGGAAGACCCTGGAATGTAAGCAAATCTCCTCTAGGGAAAAGAGGGAGGTTTTACCATCCTGGGATATAAATCAACTCCCTGACCTGGAAGGAAACATTATCTCTATAAGCATCCTGTGCTCAGAAGAAATTCAAAAATGCCAACAATCTCCCAACAATCCACAACCAGAGTTTTAGGCAGAACAATTCCTAAGCCACTCAAGATAAATTACATTTTTATGATTTTCAATGCACAGGTGATCCCATATCTTTTTCTGGTCTGTTACAGTGAAAAAATCTGAAGGAGTTGACTGGAGGATTGTTTGCAGCAGTTCATAGTAGATATTCCAAAATGTCATAAGTTTAATCAATGTGAGTCAGTACATTTTGGCATCAGTCAAGAAGACAGAATTCAAAGTTAGTAACTCCATAGGAGGAAAGGGTTAAGGAAATAGGCACTGCAGCACATTGGGGACCTATTTCATACCAGCCATCATGCCTCATGTTTGACCTTTTCTCTTCCCTCACAAGCACTCTTTGAAATATAACTCATGATCCAATCTGGTAGATTAAAAAACAAATGGACAAAAACTTGGGCTCAAAATAGTTTATGTAAATTATAAAACATTGCCTAGCTGGTAAGGAGTACAAAGGCAAATATCTCTGACCTTAGATCCTATGCTTAATTCAGCAGGTTATCCTACCTCACAAGATAATATCTGATTAAGTTATTTGAAGGTGTTCACCAAACTTCTTTATGGAAAACAGTATGCTACAGAGTAAAAAAGGAAAAAGGATTCAAAAGACCTCCAACCTCTAAAAGAATCAGCAAAAATAGAATATCTGAAGAGAAAATTTTTAAAAAGGACTACACTAGTATTAAACTTTAGCTAGCTTGAGATCATTTTACTTTTTTATCAATGTTTTCAGGGATGAATTTTGAGTCTAACATTGCTTTTTAAAATACATTTTACATTTTGGTATTAGAAAATCCACTGCTTAAAGCTTAAAAAGGCATTTCTTTGTATTTAAACAAGTGCAGACTAATTGGTATACAATAGGTTTTCATTGCTAGGCATACTTTAAGGTCCTCAGAGGAAATAGAAAGCAAAGAATTTAAGCTTTAAATAATTTGGAGGGGAGCATTTTCAACCTATAAGAAGATGACACACCAAAACAACTTTAATAGTATTAATATAATTTAAACAAATCACCCAGGAAATAGATTTCAAATTGTAAAACCAAATGAAAACCCAAATTATAATTAAAGATGTTTAATTATAATTTTCTACAACCAAATGAAGTCAACCATGAGCTAGAGCAAAGAAATCTATTTAAATATCATTAGTCATGTGCAGTGATACAAAATTTAAACTATAAAAAATTGGCATGAAGTCATTGACTTTCTATGAAGAAACTTGTAATTGATCAATTAATTTAAATGCCTTCCTGCTTAAAAAAGAATATCTTTTGGTTCCTTTAGATATATTTTTATCTCTTTAAATACCTGATTTATAATTGAGTCATCTATGGATAATGTTCATTTTTAAAACTCTTAAGTCACTTCTGGTTAGAGATTATCCTGATTTTACTTTTATCTAAAACATTATGATAAAAAAGAAAGGAGCCACCATCATCATACAGTTTTCAGGACATAGGAAGATAGGGTCAGGCAAATTGTGAGAAAGAGGAGATGAGATATGTTCACACTGAATATATTTCCTCTTGGTAGAAAGACACATATTAAGTATAGGCCTCCCAGGGATCAATGGAGAGATTAAATTACATCCTCCATTATATTCTTCCATACTGAAAATAGAAGAGAAGAGAAGAGAAGAGAAGAGAAGAGAAGAGAAGAGAAGAGAAGAGAAGAGAAGAGAAGAGAAGAG
>JAKSZT010007815.1:9187407-9303092 GCA_026826555.1 Tolypeutes matacus | reverse complement strand
AGAAGAGAAGAGAAGAGAAGAGAAGAGAAGAGAAGAGAAGAGAAGAGGAAAGGAAAGAAAAAAGAAAAGAAAAGAAAAGCAAAGAAAAGAAAAGAAAAGAAAAGAAAAGAAAAGAAAAGAACAATCTGTTTTCAATGTCTGGAATGACAAAGGTTGAAAATGTCAGGAAAATGTAGAATTAATTTTTGGGGGTTTAAAGAGATGGCAATAATACTAGTCCTAGTATTATTGTTTTCTTGCTATGTGCCAGACACTTTGCTAAGTGCTGCTTTTCGTGGATTGACTCATTTAATTGTCACAAGAATCTCATGAAAAATTTATTATTAATATGACCGTTTTATAAAGGAGAAAACTCAGAAAATACAATCAACTTTTTCAAGACCACATAGCTAGTAACAAGGGCAGAAATATGAGAACAATGGAATCAGGATTGGAAATCCAATATCTCTGTGTCTACAACCTGTATTTATAAACATTATGCATTATTTCGTCCTTGAGAAATCAAAATGCTGAGAGCAGTAAATGTTCAGATATACCACCAACCAGTGCTGTTTTATGATACCAAAACTCAAAGAGCTGCCACACTGTGATCTACCATCTTGAGATATACTGATTCATAATACATGGTACCACTAAGGAAAGTTTATTGAACCACAGCATAAGATCTTGTGGCTCATCTTTCTCACAGAGACTTCCTGGACTAATAGCATTATCCCTCACACCAGTGCTTATCTTAGTTATTTCCAGAGTCAAATTCTTTCCATAATCCAGCAAGACTCAGTCACTCATCCCAATATTACCTTATACAACTTCCATTCAGAACTGATTCACTACCATCTCAAACCCTTCCATTGGGACTTTGTGATTGTCTATTCTGTGTGTAAAAAATTTGTTCAAAATTTTCTGAATAATCAAATACACTTACTAGGAAAAAGAAACAAGTGTGATAAGCTTAGAACGCATCCTTTACCCATTTACCTTTTTTTTTTTTTTTTTTTTTTTTTTGCATATTATGAATTTGATATGTGTGTGTGTGAGAGAAAGAGAGAGGAAAAAATATAAAAAACTCTTATAGCTCCATAATGAGAAGACAAATAACCCATTAAAAAGCAGGCAAAGATAATTCAACACAGGAAAATGTCAGTTATATCTAGTTGGTTTATAGTGTTGTTTTGGTCCTGTATTTCCTTATTTTTTAAACTTTATTTTTAAAAATTTTCACATTATAGAAAAGCTACGTCAAAAATATAGGTGAATCCCATATACCCCACCACACTGTCACATTTTCCCCTATTAATAACATCTTATATTAGTGTGATGTATTTGTTATACCATTCCAAAATCCTCAAGATTGAGGAGTGAACAAACATAAGAGGGAAATTCAACCACGGACCAAAGTAGACATTATTATTGTAATAACAGAAGAACTTGTAACATTGATATAAAGATAGTGGTTATCAGAGGTTCTGAGGAGAGGGGGAGGGAAGGATAGTGGAACGTAGGGCATTTTTAGAGCACTGAAATTGTTCTGCATGATATTACAAGGACGAATGCAGGCCATTATACATTGTCAAAACCCATAAAATTGTATGGTGCAAAGTTTAAATCATAATGTAAACTAAAGACAATGGTTAGTAGCAATGTTTCAATATTTACCACTTTACCTTAACTATGTGCTCCCAAAGACACTACTTTTCCTTCGCCCTCTTAAAATGTGGCTTATATTTCTTTTCTCAAACTCTCTATATCTCAAAGCCAGAAGATTTTTTTTTTTTGCATCGCTTTCAAAACATTCCAACTTCCACTGCCTTGTTATAAAAATCTTTGTCTCTTTGCGTTTTAAAACACTTGAATGTATATATGATAACGGCATCCTTCTACTTGTTACTGTCATGTCTGTCATTTACTGAGGATGTTTTGATCATTCCCACATTTAGGAAAATTATTACATATATTACATCCTGGCTTACATGACTCCTCTCAATGTAAAGTTCCTATCATAATTAATCATTCATTGACCTCATCTCCAGTTACCTTTTTTGCTAAGTCTACCTAAGGAATATGCTGCAATGTTCAAATAAACTTGATTTGATAGACATCCGATGAAATCTCAATTTCAAACACCCCACCAAGTACTTTTTTTTTTTTTTTTTTAGGTACCGGGACCAGGGATTGAACATGGAACCTTGTGTGCGGGAGGCCGGCATTCAATCACTGAGCCACATTGGCTCCCCTGAGTTGGCTCCTTCGTTTATTTGCTTGTTGTTTGCTCATTGTCTGATTGTTGTTTTTTGTTCCTTGTTTGCTCTTTGTTTTTGCTCATTGTCTGTTTTTAATTTCCTTAGGAGGCACAAGGAACTGAACCCAGGACTTCCCATGTGGGAAGCAGGCACTCAACTGCTTGAGCCATATCTGCTCCCCCTACCAACTACTTTTGATTTTTTTTTGCCCCCAATATTCTAGAACTCCTGACTTGAAGACATTAAAACCCCAACAACATCACCAGTTTCACCCTTTTCAATACTTTCACCCTAATTTCCTTTCCCTCAATATCCAGCTTAGCCCCAGTGATCTTTCGCTATAAATTCTCATTCCCAGATATCACTGAACTCCCTTTGGTACTCTCTCTTATTTTCCCATTGAAACTTGAAAAAAAAAATTCCCTTCCCAGAGTGAAAGCTAGCATCTGCCTTCTTTGGGCCTATCCCTGAGCCACTAAAATTAGGATGGAGGAAGTCACCGTTCTGACTTGTCAGACTTGTTTTTCTTCTGATTCATGACTTAATCTTGCAAACTGACAATGCTTCTTCAGCGTACCATTGTGCTTAAATAATAGGCTCACTTATTAGGATAATTTTTTTCACTTCTCTTCTACTCTTTCCCTTATTATCTCACCACTTTTACTTTATTGAGACAAGAAGAAACTAAGGGTATTCTCACTTCTTCCCATAACCAAACATGCACATATATTTATATATCTATGTCTCCCTCCTTCTTTTTTGCAGTACAAAGTAACTATCTTGCTCTCAAGAATAAACTCACTGCTATGTCTAAGATACTCAACCCAAGCTCTGAATGTTGGGTTCCCAAGCATTTATTTCCTGGACAGCTTTTTGTTCTCTGTACAATTTCTCCTTAGTTAATTTCAACCCATATTTCTCATGTATGTTCTATTGGCATTTGGACTTTGTTGTGCATTACTATCTGGTTGTACATTACTACATATTCAAATTGCACTTTATCCTCCTAACCTGCTCACACATTTCCATTCTCTAGGAAGTGCAGCAATGCCCCCCACGAGAATTCCAATGAAGAAAGCCAGCATATTTAAATATCAATGATTAAAAGAGCATCTTCATAATGATCACTTCCAAATTAAAATTGTCATTACAGAGCTCTACTCAAAACACCAGACTTACATTCTGGTGGATTGCTTGATGTCCCCATCAGGGCATTCCACACACATCTCCAAATTAGCATGCCAAGAACTAAACTCTCTAATCTGTTCCTCTCTGTCTTCTGTCATTTCCATTTCAGTAAATAGTTATACTATGTCCCTAATTGCTCAACACAAAACAAAAAGATAAGTCCCTGAGTCTTTTATTTTTTTCCTTCTCACATTTAATCCACCAACAAAGAATATTGAGTCTTTCTCCAAAAACTCTACTGCCACTGTTATAATAAGATCACTCACTGTATCAGGGCCCTCCAGACAAATGAAAGCAACAAGATATAAATACATATATATATATAAAGAGATTTATTGTAAAAAAATTGACTCAAGTGATTGTGGCATCTGAAAAGTCTGATATCCATGGGCAGGTCAGCAGGTTGGAAATTCTGTGGGTAGCTAATGTAATATTGAGGCATAGCTTCTTCCCTTTGCTGGAACCCTCAGTTTTTTACTCTTAAGATCTGTGGTAGTTTGGCATTGTATGTACCCAGAGAAACATGTTCTTAAACTCAATCAATTCCTGTGGGTGCGAAGTCATTGTACATAGGATCTTTTGATAAGCTTACTTCTATTAAGGTGTGGCCCAATTTCATCAGGATGGGTCTTAATATTATTAATAGAGTCCTTTATGAATAGAACGAAATTCAAAGAAAGAAAAAAAGCCCACAGAGAACAGCCAGAAATTGTAATTCAGTGGAACCTGGAAGAGAACTGAGAAGCCAGGAGAGGTCATCATGTGCATTGCCATGTGACAGAGGAACCAGAGACCAAGGATGACCAGCAGCCAACCCCAGGATGCCAGTCTCCAGGAAGAAAACATCACCTTGATAATGGCTTAATTGGGACTATCTTTTTACCTCAAATCCATTACCTAATAAATTACCATTGTTTCTGCCAACCCATTTGTATTAGTCTGCCAAAGGGATGCCAATGGAAAGTACCAAAAATCTGCTGACTTTTACAAAGGATATTTATTTGGGGTAAAAGCTTACAGTCCAAAGGCCATGGAAAGTCCAACTCAAGGTACCATAAGAGGCGCTTTCTCTCCAAAAGTCAGCTGCCACGTGTTGAAGCAAAATGGCAGGCAACTTTTGCTGGGTTTCAGCTTTCCCCACTGGGCTTCCTCTTCCTCTTGAGGCTCCATGGGCCCAGTTTTCCTAATCCCAGCTATGGGCTATCGGGAAAATGGCTCATCTCTCTGGGGCCCAAGGATGAAAAATGACAGATCTCTCTGTCTTCCCGTGTGTCTTCTTGAGTGAGTATCCATTTATATCAGCCCAACAAGGGGGCAGGGACTCAACCTGAGTTACACCTTACTGACGTAGCCCAATCAGAAACCCTAAATTGATTTTATCATGTAAACTTAATCAGAGGCCCCTCACTGAATTTAATACAATCAAAGGGTATCACATCCAGAGGAATAGATTAGTTTACAACCTAATCTTTCTCTTTTTTGGGGATTCACAAAAATAATCTCAAACAATCACACCATTGCATGGTATTTGCTTGAGAAGCCAAGGAAAATAAATCAAAGCCTCCAACTGATTGGATGAGGCCTGCTTACATTATTGAGGATAATCTTCTTTACTTAAAGTTAACTGATTATAGATAACAATCCAATCAACAAAATACTTTCACAGCAAATACCTAGGCCAGGGTTTGTCCAAATAACTGGATACCATAACATAGCAAAATTAAGCACTTTAATCACCTGGATTCAGGCACCACTCTTCATATTGGTATATCTGCTTCTGTTGAACATTCCACAGCATATGTCACACAGAAGATTACTCTTCTTAAATATAAATTACATAATACCATTTCCTGTATGAAAATTTTAATTATTTTCAGTAGAACTAGATACCTGTTTTAGATCCAAAGACATCCACGATTCAGTCACTGTATCATGACTAAGGTCCCACTTGCTCACTATAGTTTAGCCATATTGATCTTTTAGTGCTTCTTTCCTTCCTTGGTGACTTTATTTATTATTTAATCTTCAGCTATATTGCCCTTCCTCGAGCATTGAACTTTGCACATCCTTTAGATCTCAACTGAAATATCACCTCCTCTGAGAGTGTTTACCTGACTATCCTATCAAAAATAGGTCTCACTTCCATGTTTGTTTGTTTTTTTGGGAATCATTTGTTTTCTTCTTAACATATATCACAACTTGAAATATTTTTAAAGTATTTTGTTTTTTGTCGTTTTTCATTCTCATTAGTTTATAAATTCCATGAAGGCAGGGAGCATGTCTCCCTTGTTCAGCATCATATCTTCTGGACTTATCACAGTGTCTGGTAATAATAAGCATTCAATATATGTATGGCTTCTTTTATGAATGAATAAATGCATTCTTAAAAGAATATCTTAGCCACAAGTGTTTGTATAGATGCGTGCTCTCCAATAGAAATATAGCACAAGCATCATATATAATTTTAAATAGTCTAATATAAATATGAGAATGTTCTTTCATGAACTATAACAAACATACAATATAAATACATAGTGTTAGTCATAGGATGGTCTGTTGGAAAAAATACACCATATATAAGCTATGGGCTGTAGATAGCAGTAATATTATGATGCTATTATTTCATCATTTTTAACAAAAGTTTTCCAACAATATAAGGTGGTGGTGACAATGTATGGGAATCCTGAATGGTATGTATGATTGTTTGTAAACTCAAAACTTCTCAAATAAAAAAAAGTAAAACTTCATGAGGAAAAAAAATTTTTTTAAGTAATATACTTGATTTGCTAAAGGAGGAGAGAAAATTGAATCATATAAAATGCTCAGTTAAAACTAGAGAAGGAAGAAAAAGAAGAGAAGAAGAAAAGAGATAAAAGGATATTTTCAATGAATAGAAACATTTATCAAAATGTTGGTATTAACTCAAGCATATCAATGATCCTTTTAAGGTAAATGGTCTAAACTCACCATTAAAAGACATAGGTTGTAAAGGGGATAAAAAAAATCAAGATCCTAGTATATGTTATCAATAAGAAATCCACTTTAAATATAAAGAAACAAATAGTTTAAAAATAAAAAAGGAGAAAGGTATAGCATGCTAAAACTAATCAAAAGGAAGCTATAGTATCTATATTAATTACAGTCAAAGCAGACTTCAGAACAGAAAAAAATTACAGAGATAAAGAGGGGAAGTACTTAATTATAAAGGGGCAAATCTTCAAGAAGACATAACAATCCTTAATGTGCAAAAATCTACAGAGAATAAAATCATGGGAAGCAATAATTGATAGGACTACAAGGAAAATTAGACAAATCCACTATTATAGCTGGAAACTTAAACAATCCTCTCTCAGTAATTAATAGATCATTCAGGCAGAAAATCAATAAGGTTATGGTTGACTTGAACAGCATTATCAATGTGATCTAATCAACATCTATATAGATAGATACAGATGATACACACACATATATATAGATATGGACATTACTCTTTCTAAAAACAGCAAAACACACATTTTTCCCAAACTTAATGGAATATTCACCATGATAGACCAGATTCTGGACCATAAAACACAACTTAAGATACTTAAAAGAGTATAAATCATGCAAATTATGTTCTCAAGCCATAATGAAGTTAAACCAGAAGTCAACAACAGAAAGATAGCTGAATATCCCCCAAATATTTGGAGATTAAATAACATACTTCTACAAAATGCATGAGTCAAATAATAAATCTTGAGAGAAATTAAAAAAAAATATTTAGAACCAAATGATATTGAAAATATAACACCCACATTTGTGGGAAATAGCAAAAGCAGTTCTTAGAGAAAAATTTATAGCATTATATTTAAATATCAGAAAAGAAGAAAGATCTCAGATTAATAATATACCTTCCACTTTAGGGAAGTAGAGAAAGAAGAACAACTTAATTATAAAACAAACAAAAGAAAAGATATAATAAAATTAGAAATGAAATTAAAACCAGAAAAGGAATGGAAAAAATCAAACTATTTTCAATAAATCTTATTAAAAATTCTACATATACCAAGCATCAGTTACCATTTCAACCCACATTCAATTTCATAGTAACCTACTCTAGAGTTTACCTCTGTGAGTTTACTCATTGTTTTAATTCATATTAATGAAACCATCCTATATTTGTCCATTTGTGTCTGACTTATTGAGTGAATAGCCCTATAACTGTTAAAGAAATTGAATCAATAATTAATAATAAGACCCAGATGATTTCACTGGTGAATTCTACCAAACAATTAAGAAAGAAATGATAGCAATTCTCCATAATATCTTCCAGAAATAGAAGCAGAAGGAGCACTCCAGAACTCAATCTATAAGGCCAGTGTTAGTTTATTAAACTGATAAAGATTTTACAATAAGGACAACTATAGACCTATAACTTTCATGAACATAGATGCAAAAATCCCTCAACATTGCAGTAACAAATAAAATCCAACAATGTATAAAAATAATTATACAATATGAACAAGTGGAATTTATTCTATGCAAACATTCTAAATTAAACATTCAAAATTTAACATAATCTGCTCATCAACAGGCCTAAGGGAAAAAAATCATAGGTATAACATTTAATGCTGAAAAAGAATTTGAGAAAATTGAACACCCACTCATGATAAATCTGTCAGAAAGCTAGAAATAGAAGGGAACTCTTTCAACAAGATTTTAAAAATTAACATGAAAACTTACAGCTAGCATCATCCTTAATGGGGAAAAACTGGGTAATTTCACTCTAAGATGCAGAACAAGGCAAAGATGTCTATTTTTATTCCTCTTATTCAACATCATACTTGAAGTCTTATCTGGTCTAATGAAATAATAATATGTACAGATTGAGAAGCAAACATGAAACTGTCTTTGGATATAACATAAGTATGGAGAAAAATCCCCAAATGAACAAAAGCTAAAAAGTGAGTATAGCAAGGTTGTAGGATACAAGGTTAATATGCAAACATCAATTGTTTCCTTATATGTCAGTAACAAACAATTGAAATTTGAAATTAAAAACAAAAGGGCTAAAAATGACTGACAAGCGTAAATCTAAAACAATTGTTCTATGTGGATATATATGAGGATAACTATGAAACTCTAGTGAAAGAAATTTAACAATTTCTAAATAAATGGAATGATTTTTCATGTTCATGAAATGGAACACTCACTATTACTGTTAGATGTCAATTCTTCACAATTTGAACTGAGTGTTCAGTGCAATCCAAATCAAAATTCCAAGCAATTTATTTTAATATTTCTATGGTAAGGCATAAGATCCAGAATAAGCAACACAATACAGAAGAAGGACAAAGCAGGAAGACCCATACTCTCTAATTAGAAGACTTAAAATAAAACTACAGTAATTAATAGAACAATTATAAAGATGTGCTTTCATCAATTGTAACAAATGTTCCACACCAATACAAGGTGTTGGTGGTGGGGTGGTAAGTAGGAACCCTGTATTTTATGCATGATTGTTTTGTAAACCCAAAGTACTCTAATAAAGGAAAAAATACAGAGGTAAAATTATTCAATGTGAAACACAGTCTTTTATTCCGAAATTATGTCCTTCATATGCTGTTTTTGTTTTGTTTTGTTTAATTTTAATCTTAATTAAAAAAAATCCCCTCCCACCCCCGCGAAGGCTCCCTAGTCTGTTTGCACGTTGTTTTTGCTCATTGTTTGCGCTGAGTGCTTGTTGTCTGTTTGTTTTTCTTTAGGAGGCACAGGAACCAAACCTGAGACCTCCCATGTGGGATGTGGGTACTCAACTGCTTGAATGACATCTACTCCCCCTTCATATATTTTTTAAATTTTTAAAAAAGATTTATATATTTACTTATTTACTTTTATCCATTTTTAACCACCACCCCCCTCTCCCATTTTTGCTGTTTTTGTGCCCATTCACTGGGCAATTCTCTGTGTCTGTTTCCTGCCCTCTCTTCTCATCCTTCTCCTCCTGTATTCACCGGGATTCCATCCTGGGAACCTCCGATATGGGAGAGAGGTATTCTACGTCCTGCGCTACCTTAGTTCCTGGTTTTTTGGAGCATCTCATCTTGGCTCTCCCTTGTGTCACTCTACAGTATGTCATCTTGCTGCATGGCTTGGCGGGGCCTGGGGTCTCACCTTCTCATGGCGCCTGGCGGCCCACTTGCCTTCTATTTTTTCTTTATTTTACCGGGAGTTCCCGGGGATCGAACCTAGGTCCCTCCATATGGGAGACGGTTGTCCAAACATTTGAGCCACATCCGCGCCCTTCCCCCCATATGTTTTTGATATTAAAATGTTCATTCTTCGGTTTTAAAAAAACTACAGTATCAAGACAGTGTGATATTGGTGAAAGTATAGACACATTGTTAATTGAATCAAACAGAGTGCCCAGAGCCCAGAGATAGACCCACACAAATATAGTCAACTCATCTTTGACAAAGGGGAATAACAATTCAATAGAGAAAAGAAGATGTTTTCAATAAATAGTGCATGAACAATTGGACATCCATATGCAAAAAAATAAATAAATAAATCTAGACAGAGACCTTATACCTTTCACAAAAATTAACTTAAAGTGAATCATAGACTAAAATATAAAATGTAAAACTATAAAACTTTTAGATAAAAATGTAGGCAAAAATTTAGGGTTTGGTGGTGACTTCTCATATACAACCCTCAAAACATGATCCATGAAAGAAAAACTGATGAATCAGAATTTATTAAAATCAATACTATCAGCTTGGTAAAAGGCAATGTTAAGAGAATGAAAAGATTAGCCACAGACTGGGAGAAAATATTTGCAAAATGCCTATCTTTTCCATAGACTGGGAGTAAATATTTGTAAAATGTTCAGGGATTTGTATCCAAAATAGAGAAAAAAAAAGTAACAAAACCTCAAAACTCAAGAATATGAAAAGAAATAACCCATTTTAAAAAGTAGGCAATGATCTGAGCAGACATCTCACCAAAGAAGATGGCAAATAGGCATATGGAAACCTCAACATCATTTATCATTAAAGAATTGCAAAGTAAAACCACAATGAGTTACCACTACACACTTTTTAGAATGACTAAAATTTTAAAAATAAAAAGTATTGTATTAGTCAGCCAAAGGGGTGCTATTGCAATATACCAGAGATTGGTTGGTCTTTATAAAGGGTATTTATTTGGGGTTGAAGTCCACAGTTACCAGGCCATAAAGCATAAGTTTCTTCCCTCACCAAAGTCCATTGCCACGTGTTGGAGCATGACAGCTGCCATCATTTGCCACAGTTCAGGTGTCTTGGGTTCCTCTCTTCCCAGGGCTGCGTTCCTCTCTGGGCTTAGCTCCTCTGTTTCCTCCACAAGGTCAGCTGTAGACTATTAGGCTCTCTAGGCTTTGCTTCTCTCCACTAAGCCAGCTGTGAACTCTCAGGTGAATGGCTCATCTCTATCCCAGGGCATTCTCTCCATCATCAAAACTCCAAGATCGAAAACTGCTCTCTCTGTCTTTTGCCTTGCCTTTTATATTTGATTCTCCCACCCTCCAAGGGGTGGGGCTCAACGCCTTATTGATGTGGCCCAGTTAACACCCTAAGCATAACTTAATCATGCCCAAATTAGCAGACCAGTTTACAAGCATGATCCAATATCTATTTTTGGAATTCATATTTACATAAAACTGCCAAATGGCTACAAGTACCATAGTAATATAATTAACAATAAGTGAAGTGGGTGTGGGGTATGTAAGAACTCTTTGTACCACCTTCTTAATGTTACTGTGAATCTAAAACTATTCTAAAAATAGTCTATTTTTTTTTTTAAATATCTGACCCAGCCCACAAAGCATCCTCTTTTCCAGGAACTTCTCAGCCCTATGTGCCATGTGATTGTCTCTCACGGGCACAGCTGATTGGGCTATGTGTGGGCAACTGACCAAATTAGATCAACCAGACTATTTACCAGGAATTTATAATCAAGGTTGAGAAATAACTAGGTAATCCCTTTTGGCTATAATTTCTTATATAATAAGGAGTCTACGGTAGACATATCCAATCATGCTGAACAGAAGAGCAAAGAAAAATCTATTTATAAAATAAGAAGAGAATGAGGGACATACTCATTTCTAGTGAGTATTAGAAAAGGATTTCTGGTTTTTCATTCCAATCCCATCCTGAGGATTGGTTGCTTTGTTGTCCTTGAGTTTCACTTGACGCCCCTCTAGTCTCATAAGTTTCTACCTCCACGTATTAATTAGGAATTCAAGACTCTTTTATTCTATTATACTGTACTTTCCTTTGATCACTACCCTTCAGTTAGCCATTTCTCCCCTGTTCCTCCAATTAGAAATTTCTCTCCATCTCCAGATCTTGTAAGACATTTTTATCTCTATATCTGGGACACTATCTCCAATTTAATCATTTCCTAACCAAAAGCAAACTTTGTGACATATTTTTTTTTCTTTTTTTTTTGCTTCAGCCTCTGTGGAAGGGAGGAAAAGGAAACAGGGTTAGGTGTAGGGAGAAACTGAGTTACAGTGCAGTTCAACAAAGGCCTCAACCAACCCTATGTGGAGCTCTGGGGCTGGACTGGTCCTTTGGATGTATCTCATGTTGGGATGAGTGCCTTTATACCCCCAGGTTCATCATTCATTGGATTTGGGAATACCCTGAAAGGATGAGCTTTATTTTGTTAAAGTCTGCCAGGGCAATATATCAGAAATGGGTTGGCTTTTACAATGGGGATTTATTAACTTACAAGCTCACAGTTCTAATGCCATGAAATTGTTCAAATCAAGGCATCATCAGGAGATGATTTCTCCCCAGAATGCAGTTATGGGTGATCAGACACATGGCAACATCTGCTGGTCTCTGCCTTCTCCATGCTCTGTTGCTTTCAGCTTCTGCCTTCCTCTATCCTGGGTTCCACTGATTTCAGCTTTTTCCTCTTGTGGCTTTCCCTCTCAGCTTCTCATCTTCTGTGGGTTCCTCTCTGCTTCTACAGTCTTTTTTTCTCTGTACATTTATCCCATTTTTGAAGGACTCAATCGGAGGATCAAGACCCACCCTGGATTACGCCTTACTGGAATAATATAACCAAATTGCCGTTAACTGAATCAACAGTTACAATAGGCTCACATCCTCAAGAATGGACCAATTTAAGAACATAATTTTCTGGGGTCCACAAAAGACTCAAACTACCACAGGTTGAGTGACCCTGAGTGAGGCAGTTTTCTTCAGCCAAAGCATTCCCCAATGAGCCCTGAGAGCTGAGGTCTGACATCTGGCATGTCCTCCAGAAGCTTGTAAAGTAAGTCCTTTATTCTTTAAATATAATCTGAGAAGGACATCATGACATCCACCACACTTTCATTTTGAGAAAATTCCTAACCCCTCCATCCTAAATTTGATTTCTCTGTCTTACGTGTTAAATGCACCCTGAAATTTTCTTTATTGCAATTTAAAAAATACAAGAAGGTAGTAATTCTTCTTCACTAAACTGCAAGCTCCAGTAAGTTAAGGGCTCCATTTGTTGGTTTACCACTGTATAACTAGAATTAATAAATACCCTGAAATAGTGTGGGGACTCAATACATGTCTGCTTAACTCATGATGAAGTGATTTAATTCACAATTTTTACCATTTCTCTCATTTACCTATATCAGATAATATGTAAAAGTTAACTATATATCCCTTCTACTTTAAATGAAAATGAGAGAGAATACATATTTATAAAAGAGAATTGAAACCATCATTGTATTATCATATTAAAACTTCAACAATATTTAAGAATCCTCTATCTAAGGTCCAAGATAGCTATAAAGGAAAAGAGAGATTAGGAATAGGATGCTCAGCTATTCACAAAAAAAGCACAAAAATTTGTCCCAGTTATAGCTAGATGTTTCTGGTATCATCTTTTATGATTTATATAAAATTTTCTCAAACTGCTTATCTCAATGTTGGTAAAAAGTGAAAATTCCTTGGCAAGATTTCCAACTTCTGAGGGATTTCATGTTCATCCATCCTGTTGCCTAGAGCTTATGTTGTAACTGAAGACTCAACCACTTACATATCTCTTATTCGATGGCTTTTCT
This sequence comes from Tolypeutes matacus, assembly GCA_026826555.1. Taxonomy (NCBI): domain Eukaryota; kingdom Metazoa; phylum Chordata; class Mammalia; order Cingulata; family Chlamyphoridae; genus Tolypeutes; species Tolypeutes matacus. Next base: position 9,289,574 of record JAKSZT010007815.1, on the reverse strand, counting down.
TATTTTCTTTTCTCTATATAAATGCAGATGTAAAACCTATCTTCTTCTCTTCAATCTCTCACAGAAGGTATTTGTGTGTAGTAAACATTAACAAGTTTGGGACAATGGGAGTAATGTCTCCAAACTTGAAAAATATGTACAGAATAGGTACATGTACTCAAGTCTCACGTGGCAGGGCAGAAGAGTGCTGACATCTAGCATTCACTTATCTCCCTGTCTAAGAATTCTGCACCAAGGACAGAGAAAGATAGCTTGTTCTCTTGTTTTCTTGCTACCTCTCTTCCATGTGGGCCTTTATATGGCCTGACAAGTAAAAATAAAACAAAATAGAACAAAAAAAAAACAAAACAAAAAAAACCAGTTTTTCATACTTTCTATATGATGCTATATATTCTGCCCTTAAATTAACAATTAGCATATGCTTTAGAAGCTTATGGACCTTCTACATTTTATATTAAACATTTCATATAATTCAGCAATAAATTTATGATGTGAGTGGCCTTATTATCAATTAAGACTGGGCTTTTGGGAGGAGAAATAAGAGTGCCTCTATTTCAATGCACGCTGCCTTCATAAGCATTGCATCTATAGTTGGATTTCCCAGTCACCGAGATGTATGTGGCTTCAATATGTATTTTAAGTCATGTATATTTTCCCATGTGTACACGCTAGCTAAGATGAACATTGATATAAGATGGAGGAGCATCTGGACTAGTAAGGAAATTTGTAATGTTTCTAGATGAAGAGAAGTCCAGATCCTTAATACTTGAACCAGCTGCCCAATGTCATCTTAAATTCATAAGACCTGATATAAAAAAAATGACCACTGAAAATTACTAATGTGAACTTGGCCCTACATTCAAGTGGAGCCTCAAATCCTGTGGATGTCTTGTACTGAATCTCCAAGACTCTTCTTATATTTATTTCAATTTTAAGGAATAGGCTGACATCCAATCTTGAGCTGCTATCCTCACCTGTTCACTCCTAGGGTTTTTGAGGAAGGTCCATCCCTAGCTACAATATCAAAGAAAAATTGCTAAGAAAAACCAATGAGTTCATGCTACCAAAGGACTATTGCTTTAAAACTCTTTGCCTAGTTCACCAATATCTACCACCCACCATTGACCCAAAATCTTGACCCAAATACATTCTTGAATTTGACTCATATTTTTTAGAATGACAAATGATTGAGCTTCTACTAGATGCTCAGAAAAGATGGTGATAATGATATAGATAGATATAGATAGATCAGATAAGCTAAAGATGATAGATAGATGGTAGATTAGATCAATTAGATAACATAAAGATGATGATGATAGATGGATAGAAAGAGAGAGAGAGATGAAGATGATAGGTGAAGAGATAGACGTTTGTGGGGAAGAGTGTACAGATTGAGGGAAATCATATTACTATCTCTGCAGTCATGCTCTGATTATACTTCTGAAATCAAGAACAGACTTCAGTTTCGCTGATTCCAATGCCAGTAACTCAAACTGCTTTTATTTTTTTCATTTAAAGCTTCAACTGAAGATTTCTTCTTCCTCAAAATAGCCTATGAAGTATAATTCAGTTTTAACAATGAATATGGAGTATACTGTACACAAAAAGAAATCTGGTGATTTTAATATGCTCTATTACACTAATTCAAATGTTTTCCCCACATTTTAACATCTCTGAAATCAGAATGGATCATTTAACTCTTATTTCTCTCTGCCTCTAAAATAATCAGTAACATTTTTAATCTAATTTACCATTATTGCTATTATCTATTTATTTAATTCAAAGGTTTTACTGTTAATCAATCACTTGGAAAAAATGTATGTCATTATTGGACCATTTAGAAATTAAAAGGTTATTAATATCCTTCATTCACAATTCTGTTGCTGAGATGTCTTTAGAATTTCATAGTAATATATTTTGTTAGCTTTTGGTCTAGAATATGAAGTTCATTCAAACATACACTTTTTAAAAAGTAGACAAGAACCTCCACTCTGTATAGAAGATGCTAGTTAACCTTCCTTCAGTAGGCAATGAACTTAGGTGATAATTTGCATTTCTGAAGACCTCAGACAGAATGGCCCTGATTTTATAGGGTTTCTGTCACAGTATGTTCTCCTTCTTTAAAATTGCCCTCTTTGATCTCTAAATTTGAAACATTTCTGTTTGAGCAGATTTGCTCTTTTAATGTTTTGGGTTTTCGGTAGCTTCCCCCCACCCCTGCCCCGCCTTTTCTCTGATTTTTCTGTCACTCTCTTAAGAAGATAAAAATTATCACTGTAAGCTGTCATTACACAGGGAATCCAGCGATGTGGACAACTCATTTTCTTGTACGGGAAAATTGCTTTTCTAACTGGTTAAATCATATACACCTCCAAAATGTACATAGCCCAGCTAAGGAGAACAATGCTTTAAGAGGGAAGGACATCTGGCCCAGCCCAAAAATGTTAGCATTGTCTCTCGGTGAAGAGATGGCCAGATCCTTAACATCTGAACCAGTTGCCCAAAGCCATTACAGATTTAAAAGGAGCATTTTTAAAAAGCTATGTTCCCCTCTTGCTGGGGGCAAGGCAGGGCTGTTTGAGTAACCTATGTTAAATGGCACTTTTCTGCTAGACATTATTCTAGGAATGTTTACATATATTTCATTGAGTTGTCACACACAAAAAAAACTAAAAGAAATATGTACTTTAATTATTCCTATTTTATAGAGTTGACAATTGAGGTTCAGAGAGTTAAGCAACATTCCAAGAATCCAACAGCTAATAGGTGTGATTTTTCTAACCAGGATGTTGGGCTACCTTAGAACAGTGCTATTATATCCATTAATCCTCATGTTTCTTCCTAGTTTTGCTTTATGAGCTTTGATTTTTGAGAAATTTGTATATCACTGATGTCATCAAAGAGCAAGATATTAATTTACGTTTGATCTTTCTACCTTTTCTTCTTTTTCACATAATGAGTCAATTTGTATCAATTTTCTCATCATCATCATTTAATCCTATTAAAGTTGCATAAACTTTTAACAGTGAAGTCAAGTATAAGAGAATATACAGTGCCCAGGACTAATGATAGCTTATATTGACTAAATACCTATTCTGTCACATGCTCTCAACTAAGAACTGTTGTTGATATATTTTTCCCTATTATTATGTCTCACATTAATGTGGTTCATTTGTTGCAATTGTTGGAAGAATATTTTTATAATTCTATTAAGTATAATCCATGGTTTACTTTAAGATTTATTGTTTGTGTTGTACAGTCCTATGGAGTTTTAAAAATTTTATTCTAGTAACATATATGCAACCTAAAGCTTCCTTTTTTATCCACACTCAAATATATTGTCAGTGATAATAATTACATTCACAATTTTGTGTTACAATTACCAACTTCCATTATCAAAGTTTTCGATCATCCTAAATAGAAAACATATGCAATTTAAGCATTAAATACCTATTTCCTACCCTCACCCCAGCTCCTGGTAGCCTATATTCTAGTTTTTATCTCTATGTATTTTCTTATTCTAATTATTTCGTATCAGTAAAATCATACAATATTTGTCATTTTGTGTCTGGCTTATTTGACAAAAAAATGATTCTTCAAGGTTCATCCATGTTATCACATGTATGGGAACTTCATTCCTTTTTATGACTGAATAATCTATTTGTGTATATAGCATAGGTTGTTATTCATTCATTGGTATATAGACACTAGGTTGCTTCCATCTTTTGGAAATTGTGACTAACGCCACTATTGACATCAGAGTGCAAATATCTGCTGGAGCACCTGATTACAAATCTTTTGGATATATACCTAGAAGTGGGATTGCAGGGTCATGTGGTATGGTGATGTGAAGCTGTATGTACCCCAGAAAACCGTGGGTGTAGACCCTTTATAAGTAGGACCTTTTGATGAGGTTACTTCAGTTAAGGTGTGACCCACGTCATTCAGGATGACTCTTTATCCTATTTTGGGGTTCATTTTTAAATGAAATGACAAAAGAGAGAGAGAGAAACAGAGAGAGACAGAGAGCACCAAAGAAGCAGAATATAAAATCAATTAAACCTGGAAGAGAAGGAAGAGAGCAGGAGATGCTGCCATGTGCCTTACCATGTGCCAGAGAAGCCAAGGATCATGAGCTGCTAGTCTTCAGGAAGAAAGCATCACTTTGATGATGTCTTGATTTGAACAATTTTCTGGGCCTGAAATCTGTAAACTAATAAATTCCCATAGTTAAAGTGGAATCATTTAATGGTATTTGTTTCATCAGCCTAGGAAACTAAAACAGATCTTGTTACCAAGGGAATGGGGTACTTCTATTGCAAACACTGAAAATGTGAAAATGGCTTTGGAATTTGATATTGGGCAGTGGCTGGAAAAATTGTGGGGTGATTGAGAAAAAGGTCCAGACTGCTGTGAAGGGACTGCTACTAGAAACATTGTTGCTAATGGTGCTTCTGGTGAGGTATTAGAAGAAAATGATGAATGTATATTTGGAAACTGGCAAAAGGTGAACCTTGTTTTACAGTGGTAGAGAACTGAGCAAAATTGAGTTCTGATGTCAGATGGAAGGCAGAGTTTGAAAACAATGAGCTTGGATATTTAGTTGAAGAGATTTACAAACTAAGTGTGGAAAGAGCACCCTGGTTTCACCCTGTAGCTTATAGTAAAATGTGAGAGGAAAAGGATAAGCTGAAAATTGAACTCCTGAGTACAAAGAAACCAGAAATTGATGGTTTGGAAAATTCTGAATTTCTGAAAAATGTGTCCCTAGATCATAGCTCTCCATGTGAGGTTTAATTGAACATGGATCCAGTCAGCCATTTTAGTGCAAGTTAGGATTGCAGGTGCAGTTATCCAGGAAGGATCTGTGGAAAATCCTACTTTCTGATGGTTTGGACCTGTATTAGTCAGGGTTCTCTAGGGAAACAGAATCAACAGGAGGTATCTGTAAATAACATGAGATTTTATGAGTCTCTCACCTAACAGTGGGGATGCACAAGTCCAGGTTCTGCAGCCTGGCTGCAAACCAGGGCCTCCAATGAAAGTCTGCTGAAGGTCCTTGATGAGGTTCCGGGAGACGTTGGCTGTGCAAAAACAAGCTGGGACATTCTCTCTGAACCCTGAAATCACTTCCCCTTTTTAAGGCATTCAACTGATTGGATAAAGCATCCCTCATTGCTGACGGAAATCTTCCTGGTTGATGTAAATGTATTCAGCTATTTATACAGTAAACTCACTGGTAAATAAATGTCCTTGTATTACAATTAGCCCAGTACTTGCTTGACCAAACAACTGAGCACAATTACCTGGCCGAGTTGACACATTAGCCTTACCATCACAGGATCCATGTGTACTATATTTAAAACTGATGAGTTTTTTTTGTTTTTTTTTTTGTTTTTTTTGCATGATTTGTATGAATAGCCTAGACTAAAAGGGACAGAAAAGAGAGAGATTAAAGAAAAAAATCACTTCAAGGGCAGGACCATGAAAGCTGAGGTCTGGACTGTAGATATATTCTCAGACCAAGAGAGCAAGCCCACCCAAGTGTGTGGAAAGGGGCAAACTGCTCCAAAACTTGGAGAGGGTGGGCCTTCTACCCTATTATTCAGGAAGAACCCCCGTGTTCTTAGGGTTTGGATCCTTTGCCCTTGGGATAGCAGAGAGTCTGGCCATCACCCCAGTTTTTGCAGAGAGTGGAGTTTATTCCCTGGGGATTACCCTAATATTTGAACATGGTGGAAATTTCATCCCAGTGTTCAGGGAGAGCATGGCTGCTCTACAAGCACTTGGAAGGGGTAGGGCTGCTGCTCCCTTGACCTAGGGGACAAAATATCATTTTATAGATGACACTCAGACCTTTAAATGTAATGGAGTATATCCTGCACTGTTTCAGAATTGCTTGGGACACGTGATCCCTGTTTTCCTTTCATTTTCTCCTTTGTATATTGGAAGCAGATAACTTGTTCTCTAGGTTACACAGGTACACAGATGGAGTGGAATCGTGCTCCAGGACAGACCACACCCATAACTGATTTTGAGTAAGGATTTCAGGATATTGTATTGAAGTGAATGCATTTTACAAATGGAAAGAAAATGTCTTTTTGGGTTCCAGAGTTTGGTGGTTTGAAGCTGTATGTACCCCAGAAACACGTTTGTTTGGTGGTTGGTTTTGTTTTTTTATTAATTCAATTCATTCCTGTGGCTCTGGGCCCATCGTAAGTAGGACCTTTTGATGAGGCTACTTCATTTAAGGTGTGATCCACCTTATTCAGAATGGGTCTTTATCTGATTCCTGGAATCCTTTTAAATGGAATAAATACAGAAAGAAAGAGAGAAAACCACTGAAGCAAGAGGCTGAAGGCAAAGAAACCCAGATGAGAAGGGAGAGACCAACAGATGCCGCCATGTGCCTTGCCATGTGGCAGAGGAGCCAAGGTTTGCCAGCAGCCAGACTTGGAGAAAAAGGACAGCAGCTCTGCCATTTTACATTCACACCAACAATGAATGAGAGATTTTGTTTGTCTATATCCTCTCCAAAAGTTGTAATAGTCCATGTGTTTAATATTAGCCAATCTAGTGGGTGTGAAACAGTACCTTGTGGTTTTGATCTGTATTTTCCTAATGCCTAATTATGTTGAACATCTTTACATGTGCTTTTTGGCCATTTATAAATTTTCTTTGAAGAAATGCCTATTCAAGTCTTTATGAATAGGGTTTCTTTATATAGCCTGGATAATAAACCCTTATCAGATATATGGTTTCCAAATATTTTCTCCCATTGTATAGGTTGTTATTTTACTTTCATGCAAAAGTCCTTTGAGGCAAAAAAGTATTTTTTTTTCAATTGTTATGAGGTCCATTTATCTATTATTTCTTTTGTTACTTGTGCTTTGGAGACAGAATCTAAGAAACCATTGTATAACACAAGGTCCTGAAGATGCCTCCCTACGTTTTCTTCTAGGATTTTTATAGTTCTGGTTCTTATATTTAGGTCTTTGGTCCATTTTGAGTTGATTTTTGTATATGGTGTGAAATAAGGAGCTATCTTTAAAATACATTGTCTTTTATGATGCTGATCTTGTACAATCATTAAATTGGTGTTGTGATCTTGTGCAATCATTAAATTGGTGTTGTGATCTTGTACAATCATTAAATTGGTGTTGAGAGGTATCCAAAAAGCATCATACTCTTTCTTTCCTTTGAGCACTACATAATCTACCATAGGACACACTTGGCAGTCTTATCTTTCAAGATTTCAAAGAGCATAGTCTTTTGAAAGTATATTACAAAGTACCTTATTATGCTTTAAATGCCTGTCATGCCCACAATCTCCTCTGAGGTCAATTGACCAAATGACCTCCTCGCATTGGCTTGACTTATTAAGCCTATGATGAGTCTCTGTTCCAAAGGCCACTGATTTATTGGCCGGCCAATGATCTAATTGCTGAAAAGCCTGGGGAGCTATGCTTGATCATGATATCAGTGACCAAATAAATCAATGAGATCTTATATCAAAGAAGATTTAATGTATGACAGGAATAGGGAGGATTCAGATCATCAAGGGAAGTGGCAATAACAGAATCAGGGGCAGAGAACAGTTGAATTGCTAAAATGCCAAAGGGAAAAATAAGGTTCTATGGAGGTTTTCCTCTGAGATGATGGACAATAAAATTTCTGTTGTTTGACTATTAGAGCTACTTCTAGTCACAAACTATGCTTGAATCTCTATAAGTCCTTTCCTTCTGGGAAACTTGGCTTTGCAGCAATCCTTATTTTCCTTATTATCACCATGAATCTTGCCAATAAAATCCTCTAACATGAGGTAACCTGAGTATGTTTCATTTTTTACAACCAGAAGGAACATTAAAAACATACATTGCCTGTATTAGTCAGCCAAAGGGGTGCTGATGAAAAGTACAAGAAATCTGTAGGCTTTTATAAAGGTATTTATTTGAGGTAAAAGCTTACAGTCCCTAAGCGCTAAAGAGTCCAACTCAAGGTTGCTTTCTCACCAATGTCCGTTGCCACGTGTTGAAGCAAGATGGTGGGTGATCTCTGCCTGGTCTCTCCTTCCTTCTTCCTCTTAAGGCTCTGTGGGTCCAGCTTCTTCTGATCTCAGCTGTAAGTATGCATAGGGCTCATCTATCAGGGCTTCCTATAACAGTCTTGCATAGGGCTCATTTCTTTCCAGGCCTTATCATCTGCTCAGCTGCTCTGTCTCTTCACAAGGTCAGCTGTAAACTCTTAGGCAAATGACTCAGCTTTCCCCAGAGCTGCAGGATCAAAGTTCTCTCCTTTTCCCTGTCTATGTAGCTCTCTCTCCTCCTGTGTGTCTTCTTGAGTAAGTGTCTGTTTATATCAGCCCACCAAGGTGGGGGGGGGACTCAATCCTGAGTCACGCCCTGCTGACTGGTCAAATCAAAGTGCTAATCTTAACAGGTAATTTATTCCAGACATGTGAGCTGAATCTAATGCTTTCAAATGGGTATCACACCCAGAGGAACAGACCAGTTGGCAAATATAATCTCTCTTTTGGGGATTCATAATCTCAAACTGCCACATAGCTTCCTTGGCATAGCCTGTTTCCCTGTTGAAGGACTCTCACGCTTAATAGTCCTCTCTTTAGTTCTTAGTGAAATCTTTCTAGCTACCATCAAGTTTACTTCACGTATTTTTACACTTTATGTAGAAGTAGAAAATGCTTTTTGGCTTGAGAATCAGAAGATGTACTTTTAGTGTGGTATAACTTATTTCATAACCCTTTAGATAGTTCACCTTGATTTTGCAAAATCACCTTTAATTTCTCCCTAACAGTGTTGCCTTATTCTTTTCCTTCGCAATCCTAAAACATAGAAGGAAACTTAAGTTTTAAATATCTATTTCTAACTATTAAAGAAAGCAGAATTCTCTGCATACATCAACCTTATAAGCCATACCCAGCCTGGAAATATTTATTATAAGTCCATAGTGAGGAAACCATTTGTGTAGTGGTTCACTGAGTGTGTGTTTTCCTCTAACTAAAGCCCAGTATAGTGAATCACCAGAAACAAAGGCATTTTTCATGGATAATCAGAACATATCAATAGACATAGTGCATGCTGCTTACCAGGAACTAATGTTAACAGTTTAACTTGTACATTTTCCAAACAGTTCAGTTATCATTCTCATTTTTATTGTTTTATTTCTTTACTGGAAAAATTGAGATATACAGATCATGCATAAAATACAGGATCCCCATATATCACCTTATTATTAACACCCTGCTTTGGTGTACACTGTCCTGTTTGGGTTTCCTTTATCTGTCTTCCCTAAGTTCTCAGACATTCTCTGTATTTCCAATTTATGGCATTCTAATTATCGCCAGAAAAAGCAGTATTTTTCTTTGGCAACTTATACAGTAAGTTACAGGTTTCTAAGACTTCTATCAAGATTAAAAAGACACTGGGGTCCATTCTATTACTAATCACATGTTTCAGCTTGATCATATTGATCCAGATAGCTATATTCTTTAAATTCACTGGATTTTGTGTATTTTAGGACAGGCTGTTTCTCTGTATCTATTTAGTCTCTTGGTTCATTCCACTGGAATGATTTTCCTTCTCTTACAAGAAATAAAATAATATTCTTCTTATGTTGTTTACTATTTCTATTTTTAATTTTCCAGTTCCTGGAACATGATGGAAGAGGAAGCCTTGGGACTGTATCCCTCTACTACTGTTTTCTAGCTAAATATTCTTTGGCAAATTACCTAGCTTCTCTAAAATTGACGTAATGATATATTTTGTTGTGAAGAAAAAATGAACTTCATAAAGAACCTAGCAAAATACTTTGTCTACAGATGACTCTCAAATAAGGTAATGCCCTTTTCTTTTTTCTATGCAGCTATAGAGCAAGAAATAAAATATCTAGGATTCCCACATTGCTGGGTCACCCTGAACTGCTTTCCCTCTTGGCAGAAAAGGCTTTTGAGGCTTCAGCTCTTCCTGGCTGCCATGTCTGGGTTGTGCATTGCTGTTCCTGACATAATGTCTCATTAATTCATTGAGTTCTTTTTCTAGCTTCCCTGAATTCTGAAAGGTGACAGTTATATTAGGCATAAAAAGAAAGTTTTTCTTAGGAATTCCTCAGGTGACCAATGGTCTTGTGGGAAACAATGAATAATTGCCGATTTAAGCCTCTAAATTCTGTGCTGATCTGTTACACATCACTAGATAACTGCCACGGATGATATTCTGGAAATGACTGGGACATAGTATGGATGTTTACAAGGTAAATCAGAGAAGGGATGACATTTGAGCATAGAAAATGAATGACAAGAAGCAGAGAAATGAATGACAAGCAGGATTTGGGAGCTGTCCAGGAAGAAGGTATGGACAGCACCAAGGCACTAAGGAGGTTCTACAGGCAGCATGTTAAAAAAAAAAAAGAGGGAAGGCCAGTGTGACTTCAGCAGTATAACCAAGGAGGAGATTTGTAAATGATGTGACTGGAGAGATAAGCAGATGTCTAATTATGTGAATTATGTTGGCCTTTTATGAGAAGTTTGAAAAGCTAAAAGTTAAGGGATATGACATAAAAAGGACCCACATATATTTGAGGTTACATCATTTTTTTGTGACCTAATGACAGTTATTATTATTGCAAATCTATCAATAAGATGGAGAGAATACTCCTTTGCAGTATTGCATAGACATAAAACTTCAGCAGCAGGTTGAATTCCAGAGATAAAAGTCTCTATGGAGTCATAATTTCTTTTGATTAAAAGATAGCAATTTCAAGAGACATGCTCTGTGAGGCTCCTTTTCCCTGACTTAAAGTTTGGCATCATTAAAATGATCTGGGTGATGTGATTATGGCTGCTGATGCAGTTGTGAGATGTGTCAGGCAGTCCCCACTGCGAGCTGCCTAGTCTTATTTCAGGACGTTCCCTTTCATTCAACACCCTGTGTCTAAACTCGACTGCTAGATATTACTCCTCAGCAACTAGGGAAGAATAATTAATGATTTCCAAATGTGTCATATGACCTGAATCATACAGCTTGCCTGCCTGAAAGGCTGTATTTAACCAACGTGTTTCCTTAGGAAAGCTGTGTGCAAAATCACAGGTGGGAAGTCTGACTGAGAAAGCAACGTGGAGTGACTACAAAGTGAAATGGAATGTCTTACAGTAATGGATCATTTTGTTTTACGTTCTTAGCACATACTCAGAGATGGAATGAACTGATGACTATGAAAATTTAAATCCCATCTTCTAAGGTTCATTTGTTTAGCTTGAGCAAAGTTTTCTGGTCAGTGGTTCAACAAATACCTATTGTATCAGAGACCAGGCAGGCTATGCTGGGAATAAAATAATCTCCAATTATGTTCTTCTCAGTTCTTATCACATGCCAGGTTGAGAAAAAATGATAATTAGGTAAGATAGTTTAAAGGATATGAAATGTATGCCGTAATATAAATGGCCAACTTTCTTTGACTTATTATATAATTGATTTCTACAGGATATTATTCATTACTATGATACCTCTGAATAATAATGACCATTTCTCTTTGGAAAAGTATGTAACTCATGAATATTTCAAATACAATTATTAATAGTTAGCAAATAAGTTGTCAGCAACTGAGCCATGAAATCCTCAGAAATGTAGTTTTTCATTTGTTAAAGCATAATCTTTTGCCATATACATCCAAATGAATATCTTTCTTGACTAGAAAACCCCTTCTAGTAAAGCTGGCTTCAATAAAAAATATGGAAATTTCACACTTCCTGAATACTACTTTATTCAAAGCCACATAATGAATAGAAGCACCACTGCGTTTCCACTGATGTATTGTTTCCACATAACTAATGCAAATGCCTTGTAGCTAATATCTTAGAGCAGTTGTTCTCAAAGTGTAGTCCTGGGATCAGCAGCATCAGTCCAACTTGGGTAGTTGTCAGAAATGCAAATTGGAGGGCCCATCTACCAAAGCAGAAACTCTTGGGGGAGAGGGGTAGGGCCCAGCAGGATGTATTTGTACTAACTCAGTGATTTAGGTACGCACTTAAGTTTGAGAACGCTCTTTGACCCAGATGAAGGGCATTAATGCATGATGACATTTTATAAGATAAATAGATAAATAGTAGACAGAAAAGAGTGAGAGATATAATCTAACTCGATTTCTGGAAGGCCTTTGATACTTTTACAAATTACAGTCACATCAACAACCTAGGAAAAGAATAGTATCACAGCATGAAGTTAGATGGATAAAGAGCTGCCTTCATGGGCAATTGTTTACTCACACTATCCCATTCTAGGGCTAACATGGAGCCAGGGCTAAATAATTAATTGTCGAAAATCAATATATAAGATGTATGTATGTTTTTATTCAACTGTGTTTTCTTTTTCTTTTTTAATTATTGTTTATGTTTTCAATTATTAAATGTGAAAAATAAAGTTAAAAAAAGGAAAAATAAATAAAATCAATGATTCAATAACAACAACAAAACTCAAAATATAAGAGGAGGACGTGCTTCTGCCACCGCACCTTCAGGGGCAGGCGGGACTCCCAGGAATAGCGCTGTTCCTGCCCGCGTTCCTACGCTGCAGGCGGATCCCCGGAAGGCGGTGAGGGAATCAGAAAGAGCCTGCGGCGGCGGAGGAATCTTCCCATGCGAAGAAGAACGCGATCAGTCTCTTGGGAGTCGACGCCGACAACCCTACTAGCTGATCATGACTTAGCTTATCGCGGAGCAGACTTTGGAGACATCAGTGTAGCCAACACTTCCAAGTTTCCTTTGCTTAGATTTGTTGTAGACCAGCTCAACCATCAAAAAGTCACTAAGAAATTGTCCAACCAGTTTTTATAGATGGGCACGTCTGCTCTCTCTTCACCTGGTCCTGGAAATGAAGAACTACAACCTTTAGAAAAATGTGAGCCTTTAGAACTTCGTCTACATACAGAATCTCTGGGCCCTAAACTTCTTAATACTTCAAAGTCTGTAATATTGTGTTTCTTCTTTAGTCTGATAGGAAAATACCAGGAATTTCCTGGAGCACAGATGATCGAAAATATATTTGGACGAAAGCTGCAATAAAGCTACAAACTATGCCTAGTTTGGGGTCTGTGCTTATAACATCGGGCTTTATCATGCAATATTAGTTTGCTTACCTTCTATCAAGAAAAAATGCCAAAATTTAAATGGAAATAGGAACTTTTTCAAAAGTATGTTTTTGGGGGAAGTATTTGACTACAAGTGAAAAGAAGTAAAGGTATTATCAGAAAAAAACAATAAATATCCCCTATTTTATGCCTAATCTTGTGCTAAATTAAATTCTGTAATTGTCTTGTGTCCTAGGCGTACATGTCTTTCTAATAATTTTGCTCCTAGTGTCATTACTTTATTCTCCTTCACTCTGATTTGCTTCATGATTAAAAATATTGTCTTGTTCTAAAGATTACTATAACTCATTCTTTGATAATGTCTTGCGTCAATTTATGGGAGAGACAGGTTTTCTCCAACGATCAAAGCGTGTGCTTACTTTTGGAATACTCCCTTGTTCTGACTTATTATATCTCATAACGCCCAGTTCTGGAATGGTCATTTTTTAAAAAACCCTCTGACTGTGGTTTTCTCATCTTGAGAATAACAATAGCACCCTTCCCCTTGACTGTCCTGAGTTATTAAAATGTAATGAGTTACATAATTTAAGTGACTTAAGTCCTTTAAAAAAATAAACATTATGAACACAATGATGATGATAATAATAATAATAGTAATAATAATGGTTTTGTCTTGCTAAAGCTCTGTCTACTAGTCCAAAGTATATGTCTTGGTTTGTCCTACTAGGGTAAATTTCTCTCCTTTCCACCTCTTCCTTGTGCTCCTGAAGTTCACATCTCAATCTATTTTGTCACACATCCCAGCACTAGGCAGTCCTGACAAATTAGAAAAGAAAACAGGTTGAACTTTAAACCAGAAAATTGAAGGTAGTGCCTTTCTGAATTAAAAAAAAAAAGTTTTAAAAATATGAAAAAGTCATTACCAGAAATGGGAAGTAGGAGAAACGATGGAGGAGAGAGAAGTCAGATTGGCTACAACATAAAAGAATCGGCAATATAGTGCCATTTTTAAGGCATAAGAGCAAATACTGGAACAGAATTTATACTATTTAATAGGAGAAAGCCCTTGACTGCGTTTTATATTAAGCATTACTTAGCAAAATATGAAATTTGTTTACTTTCTTTTACATTAATCTTGAGAGCTTTAAAGGATCCTCTTCTATTAGTAGAGTCATCTTCTTCTACCTGGTTCACAGATTCTAGCACCTGATTCACTGCTTCTAGAAAGAGGCAAATGAGACAGAAGCAGAGAAAGGAAAACAAAGACCTCACCAATCAGACCTACTTAATCAACTCAAGTCGTTAATGGGACCATGGATAGCTAAGTATTAAATGATTAAAGCTAAAATATAGAGATGTCTACATCCAGCATCACTCTTTTTACCATTAATGATTTTCTTCTTGATCAGAATAAAATTGATGCTTGATTTTCTTACTTCAGGACCAATTCCCTGTGAATTGTCTGTGAGTGATTATATTGGATGAGCACTTAAATTTACTCCTAAGGGCCTAAGATCTGTCTTAACTCAGTCAATGATACTTGAAACTGTTATTTTGTTCCCCACTATCCTTCCCCCTGCGCCCAAAAATAATAACAGTAAGAATAACACAGAGAATCTGTATGTGAGATCTATGTGATCTCATGTGACTAGAAATCCCTTTTTAGACTTCAAGTCAATATAAAATAATTTATTTTGTATTAAGTAATATTAATTATAATAGATTCTGTAGAAAGAAATCAAACCCTCAACCAAATGTATTTTCTGCTAACGTTGTATGTTAAAATTCCATAAAACCAGTGCTCACTTCAGCAGCACATATGCTAAAATCGGATCAATGCAAAGAAGATTAGCATGGCCCCTGAGCAAGGATGACATCCTAATTTGTGACGCATTCCATATTTTTAAGTAATCTTGTCATTTTATACGATTTGTAAAATGATACCTTGCAGAAAATCCTGGAAACTAATAAATTGAGTTACACATACACGTATATATAAATTCTAAAAACCAATAATACCGTTTGTAAGCACTAATCAGTAAAGTTTTACCCTGAAAAGAATGAAAAAGAAAGAAATGTGACTTAACCTAAAATATAAATTTCTGAATGGTGGCTTTTTTTGAAGCAATTTTTTTTTGTTTGTTTTGTTTTCTTGTTTGTTTTTATTACCAGAAAGTCAGGAAAAAGAAATAGACATGGAAGAGATTTTTGTGGGATACATGAAAGAACCTCATGATCTCCTCTAGCTAAAAATACCAAAGCATATGAAAGTTGTTAGGTGGGCATATTTAAAATGCTTCAAAGGAGAATAGAATCTCTTCTGTGTGGCTTAGAATTTTACCTACCTAAAAGCAAGAGGAGGCATATTAACTTTCATATTATCTTCTAGCTCTACAATTCAAAGATGTTAGACAGCATTATCAATATATTCAAAAGAATCACTGCCTCAAAAGGTAGAATTGAGTCATAAATTCATGGTTTAGTGAAATACAATTGGTCTCAGACCTCTATCTGTGACAGTCATGGACATGGTCATGAGCTGTGATGTTTTAAACAATTGTCAGCATACTGCTAGAATTCAGGACAAAAAGAAACTAAGCCTAGGGGGAAAGCATCCTTTGAAATAAGAGCATCTTCCCTGAACTGGAAAATGCTCAACATTACTAGCAAAATAAATGGATTTTTCTCATGTTTGTTGTAAATGTAAAAGACGAGATTATATTCCACTGTATAGTTTTTAAATCCTAAGAATTTTTAGAAAACCAACAGACAGTCATTTGCTGTAACAGCCAGAAATCATTTGTTTATTCCATTATAGAGTATTCATATATCATCACCAAAGATATTTAGACCTCAATAATACATCTATTCCATTCATTTGCAGGAAGAGAATATCTACCATTTTACAATATAACCATTGGAGTTTTTCTCTGATAGGTTCTAACTATGTGAGTGATTGAGCATACAAAATCTCCCCCGGAAACCTCCTCCAGAATAAATGCAGCTGTATGTTAAATCATAGTATACCTCCGAGCATTTCAACAAGTAGATATTGCTATATCATAACCATACCATACTGGAGCATATATTAGGTACACTTAAAACTCTACAACCAAGCAACAACTAAAGTGAACACTTACATGGAAAATGTGATTTCAATATGTGTATGTAAAAATGTACTTAAGTCCCTCAATTTTCTGTGTAAGTTGAATGATTTGAGTATATCCTTTAAGAGAATTCAAGTGAAAAGTAGCACCAAATATTCTTATTTAAACTGGTATCCTGCATGCCTTGAAATAGATTTCCAGAAAATCCGGTATCCCATTATATGCAATTTCATTAAAATAGCCACCAGGACTTACATAGTGAAGTTTCACATGATACCCAAAACACTTTTCCAGCAACAAAGTGGCATTTTATTCATCTGCTTGAACAAGCTAAACTCAAAAAGCAAAACAAAATAAAAAAAATACAGAATATACATAAGTTTCTTTTGTTTCTATCTGTATCATGAAGTTTGTATGAATCCTTGGATCTTATTTACCATCTAATACTGAAATGCCTGTTAGTGTTTGCAAAGTACTTTGAGGAAAAAATGACTCCTTAAAGTTATTACTTTATTTTTCTTCTGTATCTAATTCTTTCAACTGTGTAGACAGTAAGAATTCAGTATAGTCTCAACATCATGAATGATGTTCATTAGACCTGGTTCCTGATTTCAAGATGTTTATGACCTACCAGAAAAGATAAAATCTAATCAACAGAAAACATGAAACTGTAACTAGAGTAATACTTAGTGTAAGGGTGATTTAGTGATTATGTGATCTAAGTTTAGGTGGAACTACTTTAAAAACAAATTTTAGAGATGTTTGTTTATCAACTGAAATTTTTTGTTGTGGTGATAGCAAATCTAATGCAAATGATCTTGAAAAGAAAGGATAAATTATTGGCTCATGTGACAAAAAGGCTTACTTGTAGATGTGGCTTGATACAATAGCTCAAATGATATCACCTTGGACCTTCTCTCTTTCTTCCTTTGTGTTGACAGTATCCTCATTCTCCTTGCTGTGGTAACACAAGTCCCCTTTCTAGTTCATGTAAGTCAGCAGTAAACCTCTCATACTCTTAGAAGAGGGAAATTTTCTGACCACAGAATTCAAGTGAAGTATTGGGAACTGGCTCTCACTAGGTAACTTAATGTTGAGCATTTAAACATAAAAAGAATAATACAAGATTCCTCTAAGAAATTACTCTAAGCATTAATAATAAGACAGAGTTGGCTCTGTAGATAGGAGAAATACAGTTAATTGTTACAAGATAATAAGTATAAGATGGTTGATTCTCTGGGACTCAAATAACATCACATGCCATTCTGTATTGTTTTGTATCACTGCCCTAACAAATTACACATTTAGCATCTTAAAACAGCTCATTTATTTTCTCATAGTTCTGGAGGTGAGAAGTCTAAATGGGCTTGATGGATCCTCTGCTAAGAGTCTCAAAAGGCCAAAAATCAAGGTATTGCCTATTCTGGGCTCTTATATGGAGGCTGTGGGGAAGAATCCTCTTCCAAACTCATTCAGGTTGCTGGGAGAATTCAGTCCCTTTTGCTTGTAGGGTTAAGGGCCCCATTTCCTTGCTGCCAGTCAGCTGGAAGACACTCCCAGCTCCTCAGGCCACCTGCATCCTGCACCATGTTGCCTCCATCTTCAAACTATCAACAGTGCATCGAGACCTTCTCATACTTTGACTCTCTCACATTTCCCTTCTGCTGCATCACTCTGACTCCATAGAAAGCTCTTTGCTTTTAAGGGCTCATGTTATTAGATTAGACCTATTTGGGAAATGGAGAAAAATTTCCAGAATTTACCATCCATAACTTTATTGCATCTGCAAAGTCTCCTTTCCATGTAACCTAAATAAGCTTAATACTAAGGGGCAAAGATCATGGGAGTTAAAATTCTGCTAATCATACACCCTCTAAGAGTTAAAGCCTATATAGAGGGAACTGAGTATGATGCTATAGATGCATGGAAAAGCCTGAGAGAGAAGCAATGACATATGGGGAGATTAAAGCAGACCGTAACAAAGGGGCATCATCTGCCAAAGCAATATGAAGACAATTTGTGTTTCCAGTGGAAAGACAGCAAAGAACCATCTTCTGTAAAATGTCATAGGCAAAGTACTAAAAATTGCTGTAAAACCTAAAGGAGCAAGATATCTTGAAGTCTCTGAGTCAATGTGGGAAACAAGCAAAGGGAAAAAAAAAAAAAAAAAACCTATACAAATTATATCTCTACCGCCATATAATTTGTTACTTCTCTGTCTTACCTCCATATATTAAAGCCTTTTAAATGGAAATGGGAAGGAAAGAATGAGAAATATCCTATTCAGTTAGTAAAATTATCTGAAAAAAGAAATCACACCACATCCTTATTAACTTGCTTAGTAGCTTTTACAATAAAATAATTGCCCTTATCTATAATTTGATCACCTTCTGGTGCAGTTTAATCTTCCATTTGCTCCTTGGGTTAGTCTCTAACTAATATAGCAGAAGCCAAATGAAGTTCAGTGTAACTGCAATTGGGAGGCTGAATTTCTTCTTTAACTAGACCCACTCAAAACAAGGATACATCCATATTTTTTCGTATTGGATACATTGCCTTTACTGTGGTTTGGATATAATATATTTGAAGGGAAGGCAACCATAACCTTTAGTTTGCAGCTATCTGTTGGGTGAAGCACAGATATTTCTAGTGCATGTTATCTGTTCACGCAGCTGTTGAACATTAGTTTTTTGATAATATTTAACATTGTTTTGTGATGTTAAAAAGACCTTTGTGCAGATCTCTCAATTCAACTAAAGACAAGGGGCAAAAAAATAAAGTAAAATAATAACTTTCAGAAATTAAAACAGTAAAACCGAAAAGCTCTTCACTTAACTTTAAAGCTAATGGAGCCCGGCAAATTAAAAGGCAACAAAAGTCCAGTTAGTGATTGTTGTTGAGTTGCTAGATGTCAGCCGGAGGTACTCAAATTAAGGTAATGAATTTTAAAAACCATATAGGGTAATTTATTCTAAATGGTAAGCACACCCATGCAAACATACACACCTGCAATTCTTCGAAGAGAACACTCTCCTTGGCAAAAGCATCTGGTTTTCAGAGACCCAGACTGAGCTAACGGCAGTGGAATTCAAGCTTTGTTAAATTTTAGAATCACATGAGGGGCTTTTAAGAATCCCAGTGTTCAGATTGAACCCCATGCCATTTAAATCAGAATGTCTAGGGAAGGGAGCCAGGCATCAGCACTTTTTTAAATATACTGCAACATTTGGGACCCACTAAGGCAGGGGTTCTTAACCTTTTTTGTTCCATGGACCCCTTTGCCAGTCAGGTGAAAACCACAGAACCCTTACTAAGTCCACACTATACTGTGTATTATTTAATAAATATATCACACCAGCACCAACATGTCCCCACAAGAATAATATATATATATATTTTTTATTATGGGTAAAAATAAAAATTCTCACAATACATACAAACATTTGCAAAATGATATATAAATATATATGCATATATGTGTATTTGCTTATATATAAACAACATTTTTGTTGTTTATGTATGTATAAAATATATATACATATATTTTAAGAGGTGCTTAGATTACCCAAAATATTACACGGAACCCACTGGGATTCCCATGTTGCCCACCTCCCACACCTCCCATCACATCCCACACAAACATCTCCCACTATTAAGAATAATGTTTTTTTGAATTTCAATTCAAGCTCGTGGACCCCTGTTAAGTACCCCTGCACTAAGGTAAATGTGAGACTCTGGGTAACCATGGTAACTCTCCTGGACATATTCTTATTAAGCTGTGCAGTACTACAGATGCCTGTAAATAAAAATGGCAACTGCTAAGGAATGTGAAATTGATCGAAGGGCAGGTAATGTCATGCCACTAAAACCTTGCATGATAGTAGCATTCTGGGAATCTCATATTCCTGAAGGTCTTGGTATGGGTAAATTGCTGTGGGAAAGACAATCTTAACATTCTGTGTGTCTAGGATGTAGAAAATAAAATTGGCCTATTCTAACATATTTATTTCACTAGGAAAGTGAAGCTAATAATGGTGAATAATCTGTCTAAGGTCATTTCTATGGTGCTTGCAATATATACCTGAAATAAATAGGAAAGGGTTAGGACACAGGATGAGGATTAGCCAATGATAAAACAATTTAATAGTTTAAAAGATGTTCAATTAACCTTTGCTGCATAACAGTCCACTGCAAAATTGAGTGGCTTGAAACTTTTCAGGCAGTTGGAAGACTGGTGGCCAGAAAGAAAACGGTGGCTGGGCCATGTATCTGTCTTCATGCAGCAAGCTAGCCCAGTCTTGTTTACATCAAAGTCGTAGGTTCCAACAGAACAAGCATTCATGGAAAAGCCTTTTGGAGTCTTTGCCAAAACTGACACAACTCACGTTTTCTGAAATCTACTGGTTAAATAAATCATGAAGCCTAGCTAAATTCAAGAGATGGGGAAATAGACTCTACTTCCTTATTAGAAGAGTTACAAAATCTCCTCGAAAGGGGAATGCACACAGAGAGGGAAGGATGTTGCCACTATTCTTGCAATATACCACATTGGAAAAGATATTTCTACTTATGACCATTTGTATTAGTCAGCCAAAGGGGTGCTGATGCAAAGTACCAGAACTCTGTTGGCTTTTATAAAGGGTATTAATTTGGGGTAGAAGCTTATAGGCACAAGGCCATAAGCTTAAGTTACTTCCCTCACCAAAGTCTGTTGCCACATGTTGGAGCAAGATGACTGCCAGTCTCTGAGAGAGTTTAGCCTTCCTCTTCCTCCTAATGCTCCATGGTCCCAGCTCTTTCCAATCTCAGCTGTAGGTTGGCATAAGGCTTTGTCTTTCTCCCCAGGGCTCAATTCTTTCCACGCTCAGCTGCTCTGTTCTCTCCACAAGGCCAGCTGTCGACTCTCAGGCTCTCTCTCTTCCTGGGGCCTCTGCCGTGTCTATGGAGCCATCTCTATTCCTCTGTGTTCTTCCCCTGTGTGATTACTTCCTGGGCTCCAGCATCAAAACTCCAACTCTCTCTTCTGCCATGTCATTTTCTGTTTGAGACCCTGCCCACCAAAGGAGTGGGGACTCAATGTCCTACTGACATGGCCTAATCAAAGCCCTAATCATAATTTAATGAAGTAAAAGTGAAACCTCTGAATTTAATACCATCTAAGCAGAACACGCCCAGAGGAACAGACCAGTTTACAAACATAATCCAATATCTATTTTTGGAATTCATAAACAACAACAAACTGCTACACCATTCATTTCCTTTTTGACATCTTTTTTCCCTTCTCTAGACACAGCTATAACCATTTCCACAATTATGTCTACTATAACCAATTCTGCCCTTCTTCCTTTTAAAAATTCTGTCTTCATCTTGCTTTCCAGGTGGAAACTCATTGAGACACTTGTTTCCACCAGTGTGGAAGCATTGCCCTGAAGCTCAACGTAACCAGTTTAAGACCCTTACCTTAAGGGAGGCATAAGCATTCAGCTAGTTAGGGCCTGGTGAGCAAGATATATTACATGAGCCATGTTCTATATTTCTTCAAACATTACATAATATATAAGCAACACTACACTCATCCTCTCTATCCACCCTTATCCACTTATTTTAGAATGATACTTCATTGACTTTCTGTTTGGAAATGCTAACGTGTACAAGAAAAGCTGCTTTAAACTCTGTTCCCTCCTCCCCAACTCTCTTCCTGCATTGATCCCACTAGGAAGTTGTGGATCATATGAATCTTACTGAAAAGATTGAAGGAACCACTTCTACAAGTAAGCAGAATCCAGTGTTAAAAGTCATACAGATAGTCTTTTTAAAAAAATTCATTCCTCCACAGAACTAGATCAGTTTCCAACAAACACATTACTGCCAAAGTAACGGAATGTAACATCTGAAATTAGGTTAGAAAAAGACATTGGCTTCTTTTTTGGATGCTCTCTGTCACTCATTTGTGTGCTCTGGGGAAAATAGGTGCCATGGTGTGAGCTGTCTTCTGGATAGAAAGGCTCATGTGGCAAAGAACTGAGGGAAGCCTTTGGACAACAGCCAAAAAAGAACTGAGGCTCTCAGAAGAATTAAATCCTGCCAACACTCACATGAGTGAGCTTGGAAGTGAGTTGTCTCCTAGTTGAGCTTTTAGCTGAAACCACAAATCCATATGACAGCTTAAGTGGGATCTCATGAAAGACCTTAACACCAGAGGCACCCAGCTAAGCCACACCAGATTCCTGACCCAAAGAAACTGCAATACTAAGTGTTTGTTTTTGTATGCCCCTACATTTTATAGTAATTTGCTCTGCAACAGTAGATAATTAATATGCCAAGTTTACTACTGTTCTATATCTGGGTTATTAAATATAGCAAATACAGTAATATAATTATTTATTCTTTTATTGTAATTTTCATTCAACTCCTTTTGGGAATATTACTGAGAGAGGGACAGTATAGGATTCAAGCACTTATGAATTTTATCCATATTTCATATTTTTACATTGTATATCTTATATTCACATATATGAAAATATAATCATTCATATTTATTAAGTTATATATTTTATGAAAATATGCATAAGTAAATTAGTTAAAATAAATATATGCTTTTATGACTATATATGAACATATATGCATGTGTGTATATATTTACATATATATCTTTCGTTGCCTGAAGCTGCAAGCACATTTTATGACCACTCTCCTCTACTCTGGAAATAACCTCTTCCACTATCTCTCAGGATATATTATATTACCAGTATGAATCATTTGGGAATAATCACATACAGATAACTATTGTTTTGCATTCAAGAAGACTTATTTCCTCGCTTAGGTTGTGAAAGTAATAGCAGAGTCCATATTTTAATTCTGTGGTTCTAAGGTTTGTGAAAAAGTAGCATTGACACAGTCATTTATTACCTCTGAGATTCTGTGCCTATCATTTAACCTCAATGAGCCTCAGCTCCTTCAATTGTAAACTGGATATGATATTAAAATTTACATTTCACAAGTACTGTTGAGAGCAATAAATAATATATATAATAGAATGTAAGCATATTGTATATGAAGAAGTAATGTTTGGTAATTTGAAGTGAGGAGGTGGTTGATTGAATCAAGGCAAAAAGAAACCTATATTATAGACAAGCACAAGACTGATGAGAAGAAGAAATAATTTAAAGCTGAAATTCTTAACCAGATGATGAATGTCTATTAAGACCATGAATGAACTTCAAGTTGTCTGTAAATTTCCTGAAATTCTTTACAGAATCATAACTATTTGTATTTGTGGAAGACAAAACAAGGGTGGGTGGATGAGTGTGTATTTTTCAAGAGAGAAAGCACATCAGATTCATCAGATACTCAAAGTGTTCATGGCCAAAAATACTAAGAACAGAACACCCTTTTAAATTTATATTTTGTTACAGAAGTTGTAAGTTTACAGAAATGCAAAAAATACCGAGTTCCCATACTGCTCCTCCCACACACAGTTTTCCTATTATTAACACTTTGTATTAACGATTGTGGTTCCTTTTAAAAAAAATATCTTCTGGACAATTTAGATTTCACATTCCTTGATTGACCCTTTCCTTGTAATCAAGAAAAATAATATTCAACATTTGGTAAAAAAATTAAAGCCATAGTTTAGATGCAACTATGAGGTGATACAAAAAAAAATCTAAGTTCAGATCAGACAATAAAAATAAGCAAGAACTCAAACATAGGAGTAGAATATTGAAACTGTGTGGATTTATTGACCAAAAGACATATACAAGAATATTCCAAACAATATTATTTAAAATACCTCAAATTTGATATAACTCAAAAGTTTACCAATAGAATGAATATTTTTGCTATATATTCATAAAATGAAAGAACATTTTGAATAAAAGATGCTAGACACTAAAGAATACACATAGCATTACTTACTTTATATAGCATTCAGAAATAGGCAAAACTAATATATGATGTTAAGAATCAAGAAAGCTGTTATCTTTGGAGAGATAACCCTAGGAGGGATTCTGGAGCGTTGGGCTGCTGATAAGAGTCTGGTTTTTCATTTGGGTGGTACATAGATGTGAAAATTCAACTAATTAAACACATATGCTTTATGTATAGTTTTGTGTGTATGCTAAACTTAAGTAAATGATTTTACTTAAAAATATTGGGTGATTTTATAGTCAGTAAAACATAAATGAAGAAAATTAATGAACAGGAAAATAGCTCTAATGATATTATCCATATTAAAGGAAAGAGAGAAAAAAATTTTGAAAAATAAAATAAAAAGGATTGAATAGAAAGGGGAATTCAAATTAAATTTATTAAAATTTTAAACAGAAGGAAGAGAGAGAAAGGCAGGGAGTTGATATTTGAAGAAATAACGGCTGAGAAATTTCTAGGCAACATAAAAGATTAATTCAGAAACTGAATAAATCATAAGAATACATAAAATAGAACTCTGTATCTTGACACATCAAAGAATCACTCATCAATCTAACTATTATGGGAATACTTGTTTAAATAAGGGTTACAGAAATGTTGGATGAGAAAGAAGAGTGAAAGTCATTGACCATTCCAGGGAAAGTTAAGAAAACCAAAGCTGGAATTTCAGGAAAGCAGGCCCGGGAGGCTACAGTCTGAAGCATCAAAGTTTGGGGTTCTCAAAATAATCCAGAAACAGCTGGAATGCTCAAGAATCTCTGAGAAAATTCCTAACCACTGTCAAAGCAAGTGGTCCTCAAGCAATTGCTTAGAAGTCTGTGATGCTCACATCTGCCCAACTCTCCCACTACAATGACTTGCCTTCCAAAGTCCGTGCAAGTTTATCTCACTAGAAAATTCTATAAAGATTGCCCTACAAAGAAAGGGAATTCTGGGAAATGCAGTTTCCATTTGCAGAGGAAACATAACAAGAATAAGTCTGTAATAACAAGTTAACAGCAAATAATCCAGCACACCAGGTAAAACTAATCTATTTTAGGAAATAAGTGAAAGGATTATATTCTTAGGGTGTTTGTGGTAAACACATACACACAAACTTAAACCAGAGAATTTGACAAATTCTACTTCTTAAAATTTTAAGACTTCTGAGCATGCACACATACCAAAAATAATGCAAAAGAAAATCCATCATTTGGAAGAAGACTTTCTGAACACATTTGATTTACAAAGAAATAGAATACAAAATATAAAAAGAATTTCTTTAAAACATCAAGAAAAATTCAAACGGTACTCTTAAAGCAGTGGGGATAATACTTTATAAAATTATTCACAGAGGAAATCTAAATGCTGTATGTGTGTGAGAGAGTGTGCATGTGTACATGTATATGGTCAATAACATCTATAATCAAGAAATTGCAAATTAAGACCAATAACATACCATTTTAGACTCACCAGATTGATAAAATAAGTTCAACAATGCAAATATTTCTTAGAGCAAGCAGAATATTTATTCATTGTTTTGGAGAATGTAAATTCCAAAAACACAATGGTAAAAAAAAAGTGGCATATTTTAGTAAAATTGAAGATACTTATATAATGATCAGCATATATATATATGCTTAAGGAAAGCTTCACATATGCGCAGCAGAAAACATGGATAAGATTGTTTCAATAGTACTGTTTGTAATAGCAAAATATTAGACAAAAATCAATATTCTTCAATTCTGGAATCAATAAATACATTTTGTGTATCCATATCATGGAATACTATTCAGCAGTGAAAATTAATCAAATGCAGCTAATGTTTCAATAGTGGAATTATGACAAATAGGTTTTGATTTTTCATTCTTCAAAATTTTCTTTAATGTTACTAGATCATAATATCAATTCAAACAACTTCCTGAAGAATATTATCCAGTCTGGTGTAGATTTCTGTATGGGTTGATTACTGCAGCATGTAATAAATGACCTCTTCTGAACTCCACAAGGGCTTAGAAAGGAGAAAAAATGATTAGACAGAGGTAAAAGACATTGTCCCTACTTTAAATTTGGATCATCTTTCTGAGATCTAAAGCAAGCACACAAACAATGAGTGCATTTGGATTTGTATGGCAAACATTATGAGAATCAGCAATTTAAATAGTCTAATCAAAAATATTTTTGAACACCTAATATGTAACTATGTGACAAATGACGTATAATACCAGGGGTAGATATGGAGGAGGTGGGAGTATAGGTTTGGCAGGATGAAGCAGCAGCAGGAATGAATGATTGGAAGTAAATACAGCTAGAGATCCGGTGTGCAAAATGTTTCTAAGGGTCAGTGACAGGCCCTTAGTCTTCTAGCCTGAACCAATTTCAATGTTTCAAAGTTTATAAGCTTACTTCCTCTTTGTAGGCTGTCTATACCAAATTGTTTTTATATTTCTAGCATTATATTCTTCAAGCACAACCATTTCATACCACCCTTCTTTTCTTGATGCTCTCCAGAAATAAGTCGAGTTACTTGTTCTGGCACTTGATTCACCAAAATCTGTATCTTACTAATTTTTTTCCTTCAAGCCCACTCCTCTTTCCCATATCCAGATGTCTAAGTTCCACTTCCAAACTGCCCAGCTTGCTCTAGCATTCAAGGCTTTATTTTTAACTGGTTAGTTGCCTACAATGATCTGTCTCACATATTTGCCTTTGTCAGCACTACCCTTTCTTCAAAGTTCAGCTTAAATCCCACCTATTCTGAGATGCCTTCCCAAATTGTGTGAGACAGGAATTAATACCCTTCTCCTAGACCTAGGGGTATTTAATTGGAATTCTTGGAAAGCCAAGAATTAGGTGTTCCTCTTTGACACTTCTATAGAAATATTTGTTGAATAAGTTAAGTCAATTTAAATAGAATCAAATTGAATCAAACTGAATTGAATTGAGTTGAATTGAATTTAGCTTAACTGAATTGAAACAAATGATTCATTTTATGTTTGAGCACCAGATAGGCCATAGGAAAAACAATTTCTTTCTATGTACTTTTTTTTCAGATATATGTGTCTCCAATAGAAGAGCTGCAAATAATTTTCTACATATAATCACTGGAAAGGTTTGAGATGAATCAGACTTAATAACCACATTCCTGTACAGATAATAACACTGTCAAAAAGTGTCATCTTTAACTAAGAAACAGTAGAATTCTTCAATTCTATAATAAAAAATAGGATATTTTTAAAGCTAGGATAAATAGGCTGTGTTTATAATAGTCCAATTTGAATTCAGAGTTAATTGGATATTGAAAATCCCTGCTTATGTTTAATATGTATCATTTTTCAGAAATCCTGAGATAAAGCTAACTATTAAAAAAAGACAAAACTATACATTTCCTGATCCACGGATTTTAGCAGTTCTCATTCCAGCAATAAAGCCTTCTTTTGAAAAATTTCTTCCTCTATTTATCTTATAGGCAAAGCTGTTCTTTCTTATGCAATCTACTTAAGCATACTACCATTTCACGCGTTCATCACTTCTTAATACCTGGCCATTATAAGGAAAGAATATTTGCAAAGCCCCTTTAAGTAGAAAATTATGGGACAGACAACTGGATTGAAAAAAGTTTCTAAGGTCTTTTTCTACTCAAAGAGTTTATGATTTATCATCTTTACATATTTGTAAGCAAAAGCAAAATAATAAAATCTTTATGCTACAGAAATTATTAACACATTCTGTTTTACTAGCCAACTTTCATTTATAAGTTTGACTTGCACGATCAGAGTGAAAATAAGCCATATCACGATTACAAATGATAATATATATAAATCAATAGAGCAAGCAACATTTTATCAACATTTTCCTTTAGGATTTCTTTCCAAAATTCAGGGAACTATATTGTGAATTGCTATATGGTGCTTGATGGGAACATAGGTTTAGTTACAACAGAAAACTTCAGCAAATGAATGCTTTATTACTTACATAGCACAAAGGATACAAAAAAAGCAGGGAACAGGTCCCATAGTGGCTGGTCTCCCAGGGAAGCCAAGTGATCTGGTCAGGGTCAGTGTATGGCAGCTTCTCACTGCCCCATTTTCTGTCAGAGAGGAGATACAAATCTGTGCTGCCTATGAGGGGACTATTTATACACCCCAGGGGGACGGGGCCCTGACACTGAAAGACCTGCCCTGATAAGCAGCTGGGGCTGCTTATTCACTGTTTCTAGTTTCCCTATTTATGGTATGGTCAGCCCACTCAGCTAGATGTACTGTCTCCCCAAGGGGGTAGAATGGAAACATATTGAAACATCTGCATATTGAAACAATAGAAAAGGAGGCGGACCTAGGGGAGAACTGTAATATGTGTCCATGACTTGCTAGCAGCTCTTTTCCTCACTTTGCTTTCTTGAAACACACACATATACACACACACACATATATACAATTATAGACACATAGCAGCCTTTTTTTTTTTTTTGAGCATTTTATTTATTTTTTTTTTCCTTTTTTTTTTTTATTATGGGTAAAAATCAAAATTCATACAAACATTTGCAAAATGATATATAAATATATATGCATATATGTGTATTTGCTTACAAAAATGTTATTTATATATATATATATATATACATATATTTTAAGAGGTGCTTAGATTACCTAAAATATTACACGGAACCCACTGGGATTCCCATGTTGCCCACCTCCCACACCTCCCACCACATCCCACACAAACATCTCCCACAGTGTGGTAGGCTCCAGGATGTGTAAGTTCATAGCAGCCTTTTGACAGAAACATAAACAAAAAATAGCATTTTAATAGATGAACTGCATTTAGTATTCTTGGAGCCTTAATTTGAAGTCTTAATTTTTTAAAATGAAGGTGTTAAGTAGAGTGAGTAAAAAATAAGGAACCTGTCAAAACTCATATTTTTTTGTGTGTTTCATTGGCTATATCTTTGGGCATTTATTTATGCACTGTGCCTTTGTTTAAGCACTTTTCTCACATGATCTGATTCAATTCTCACAAATTTCCTGATGTTATCGTCTCCGTTGTTCAGAGCAGGAAACTAAGGTTTAGGAGTTTAATTTGTTTTCACCAAATCCCTTAGTTAGTGTTTTAGTTTCTAAAGATTGTTAATGCAATATAACAGAAGTGTGATGGCTTTTATAATGGGAATTTATTTGTTCGGAGGCTGTGAAAATGTCCAAAATAAGGCATCATCAAGAGATGCTGTCTCACCAAGTTGCAACTATGGGTAATCAGACACATGGCAGCAGCATCTAAAGATGCCTTCTCTCAGAGCCCATCTGTGGGTGATCAGGTACATGCCAGGGCACAATGCCTTGTCTGCTCATCAATCCCCTCTCCTCTGGGCCTTGTCTCTTCACTTTTGAGCTGCTCTATGGGCCTATCCTCTTGGGGGTCTTTTTCCATGCTTCTCTGCTCCTCTGAGTCCAGCCTCTAGCCTCTAGTACCTCTACTTCTGTCTCTGAGGCTTGTTTTCTGTGTGTCTCTGCACTTATAAAGGACTCCAGCAAGAGGATCAAGAACTACCCTGGGCCATGCCTCACTGAAGCAATCCAATCAAAGGCCCCCCAACTCAATCCAACCCAAAGGGTCTCATATCCACGTGAATTGATTATATTCAAGAACATGATGTTTTTTGAAGTCTACAAAAAGCTTTAAACTGTCATTTAGTGCATAAGCATTAAGAATTCCAAAGCTAAGATTCTTTCCACCTAGTAATAGCAGAATTGGAATGATATCCTATATCTCCTGACTACACATCCTGGGATACTTTTCACAGTGTTGAAGATCATATTTTCAAGTTTTTGCTTCAGTACTTTGAGTTTAGAAAGTAATGACTCCATGTCTTTATTACCTTCTGCTGTCTATCTATATCTATTTTTCAGTATGTCTGTTCACTCCTTCCTTTCCTTCCCTTCCCTCCCTCCCTCCCTCCCTCCCTCCCTCCCTCCCTCCCTCCTTCCTTCCTTCCTTCCTTCCTTCCTTCCTTCCTTCCTTCCTTCCTTCCTTCCTTCCTTCCTTCCTTCCTTCCTTCCTTCCTTCTTTCCTTCCTCTCTTTCTTTCTTTCTCTATTTGCCAACCTACCTACCTATGTATTTCTCTACCTATCAGTTTATTCAGGAATTGTCATTATCACCATATTCTAACTGAACTTTAGATCTTTTCAAATCATTGAATTAGATAATTTTAGAAGTTCAACTCCTTTATATAAATCAAGTGAAGCACTATGGAAATGTTCTACTTTTTAAAAGTCAGAGAGAAAACCTAAACTTGACTATTATTTATGTCCCTTTGGTACAACTGACATTATGCAAGTATGCCTAAGGGAAATCTGCGTTCCTTACATTCAATCTTTCATAAATTATTTCCTTACTTGAATATTTACTTCTTAATACTATTGAAAATAGAGGAACTGCAGCTTTACTTGGCCTCTAACAGTATTTGTCTTCAATTCTTAATACTATAAATAGAAACTTTAAATTTTAGTCTGTGCGTGTTTATGTTTGTGCAGACATATGTAGCATTTATTCTATGTTTTTTTTACGGTAATTTCAAATGTTCACATTGTAAGATCCACAACACTTTCAATCAAATATTTCCTCTTTTGGTCTTTTGTCAATAGGGTATAGACCCAAGCTAAAATCCAGAAGTTTCCATCTTTAAGCTGCTTACTCAGAACAAGAGCCTAAGGAAAATAGGTAATGCAGCACAACACACAAGAGCATTTATGTGGCCAAGGTTGTCTTGCCTTCTCAAGTATTTAGATAGTCTGTTTTTTATTTTATTTTTAAAAAATTTTTAAAAGATGCTTTAGATTACATAAATATTATATCAAAAATGTAGGGGATTCTCATATATCCCACCCCTCCCCTTCCCACATTTTTCCTCATCAACATCTTTCATTAGTGTGATGCATTTCTTACAATTGATGAACACATATTGAAGTATTGCTACTAACCATGGTCTCTAGTTTACATTATGGTTTATACTTTGCACTGCACAATTTTATTGGTTTTGAAAAAATGTATAATGGCCTGCATCCACCATTGCAATGTCATGCAGAACAATACCAATGTTCCAAAAAAGCCACATGTTATACATATTCTCCCCTCTCCCTCCCTTCAGAAACTCTGGTGACCACTTCTTTATATCAATGCTACCAGTTCTTCCCTTACTAGAATAATAATGTCTACTTTAGTCCATGGATACATCCCCTTCCCCCTTATGTTTATTCATTCCTCAATCTTGAGAATTTGGGGATGGTGATGCCTACTCTGCTCTTGGTTGAGAGAGGGCTTAGATCCCATGGGGCAGATGAGTGGAACTGTCTTCCTTGCAGTTGTAGATATTCTCGGTTTTTTGGAATGCGCATTGTCCATTATCATCATTTTGTTACTTGTCCTAGGTAAGTCTGACAAACTGGAGAGTAGGTGTTGATTGCAACTCTGCTGAGATTCAGACCTCAACCAGCATATGAACAGCAAAAAGATTTAAGTCTCTGGGACACATATTTAATGGGTATAGTGCTAATTATACATTCAAATAAAAGGATCATAAGAGCTATATGCAAGAAAATTATAAATGAGTTTAACTCAGATACACTGGGGAGATAGGTTATCATATATTCCAAGTAAGGGCCACTGACAAGGTACCAAATTCCTGGGGTTGTCTGCCCTGCCTATAGTGTCTAGGTGTCTCTAGAGCCATCAGGAAACATCCTGCTTGAGCCATTGTTTACTGTGACAGTCAGTGAGATCCTCCTGAGATGTGCATATGCGTAACCCCTGGAATAGCCTCCTGACTCATTTTGAAATCTCTTAGCCATAAAAACTCATTTGTATTTAATATTTCCCTCTTTTGGTCAAGGTCTTTTTCCAAATGCATCAATAGTTAGCATTTGGTAATAATTTTCAGTGCCAGGGAAGCTCATCCCCAGGAGTCATGTCCCACACCGGTGGGTGGGCTGGGGGAGAGAAGTAGTGAGTATATATGAGTTTGGCTTAGAGAGTGGCCAATTTTTAGCAATAAGGAGGCTTTCAGGAGGTAACTCTTAATACAAGTATCAATATCATTGGTCTGGCATATTTGTTTGTCCTCCTTCATAAGGCACTGCTCATGTACTCTATGGATTCTTGTCACTCTATAAGGGAATGTAGCAGGATTCCCCATTATGAGAATTCAATATTTTTTCAATTATTGTGAGGGTCTTCACCCACCGAGACAACATGCCATGGCCACTTAAATATATTCATATTCCGTAAAGGCATGCCCCAGGTGCACCCTCCCCACACATTCCCCACCACTGACACCCTGCACCAGTAATACTCCCCTGCAACAGCTGTGACCCTTCTGCAATCCAAAGCTTCCCTCAAAACAAAGCCAAAAATAAAATAAATAAATAAGAATAATAAAAAATAAAAATAAATCTCTAAAAAATGGGTAAAATAAAATAAAATTTTACATTGTGCCTTTCATCACCATAAAATCTGTTATCTTATATGTACAGTATCTTATTTTTGTTTTCACTTTATTTTCAAAGAAGCTTTAGGTTACAGAAAAGTCAAGTAGAAAATAGAGGGGATTCCCATATACCCAAATCCCTCCCCCTCTCACATATTCCACTATTAATAATATCTTACATGAGTATGGTACATTTGTTAAAAATAATGAACATATATTGAAACATTGCTACTAACCATGGTCTATAGTAAACATGGTCTATAGTAAACAGTATGGTTTACTATACACTTTTTGCACCATACACTTTTTCAGAATTTGACAAAATGTAAAATGGTTTGTATCCATCATTACAAGATCATGCAGAACAATTCCAATGCCCTAAAAATCCCCTATGTTCCATTTATTTTTCCTTCCCCTCCCCTCAGAATCTAAGGTAACCACTAAGTTGCAATTTTTGAAGAATGAGCTTCATAGTTACATGCATTAGTATTAAGGTCTTGACATATTGGTCAGTTTCCTTTTTTAGGCACTGCCTATATTCTCAAGAGATTCTTGCCCATCTATTTGGGAACATAGCAGGACTCCCCAGGATGTGAGTTTAATATTTTCTTGTTTATTCCATGGGTCTCCACCCACTGAAATAATACCCTATGACAAGATGAACACTTTCATATTCCATAGAAGTGTGCCTCGGGGTGTCTTCCCACATATACTCCCACCCGCGACACCCTGCACCATTAATCCTTCCCCGTCATATTTGCCAAAAGAACATTCCCACCATTGTAGTTTTAACCACGGACCTACAAATCCCCAGAGTTTACTTGTTCCATCCTCCAGCTCTCGCCCAATTTCCATGGACAGTTAAACCAAACCCCTACTCTCGCTCACCCTCACATTCCAGCACTATTGACTCCACACACATTCCTGCATCACTATCACCCATAAACTGCGAAACCACGCCCTTCCACCTTATCAAAAATATAGGTTTTGCCCATATTGAGTATTGGCTTACCACACTCAACTCCCTTTCTGTCTCCTGATAATCTATCTTCCAGACTCTAGCTCTGTGAGTCTGCTAAATTTGCTTAAGTCATATCAGTGAGGCATATGATATTTGTTCTTCAGTGACCGGCTTACTTCACTTAACACAAGGTTTTCAAGATTCATCCATATTGTCCTCTGTATCACTACTTCATTCCTTCTTACCACTGAGTAATATTCCATTGTATGTATATACCACAATTTGCTTTTCCATTTATCTGTTGATGGACATTTGGGTTGCTTCCAACTTTTGGCAATTGTAAATAATGCCACTATGAACATTGGTGTGCATATATCTTTTAGTGTCCTTGCTTTCACTTCTTCTGGGTATATACCCAGCAGTGTCATTGCTGGATCATATGGCAGTTATATTGTTAGCTTCTTGAAGAACTGCCAAACTGTCCTCCACTATGACTGCACCATTCTACATTCCCACCAGCAGTGGATTAGGATTACCTTTCCTCCACTCCCTCTCCAAAACTTATTGTTCTGTTTTTTTTTTTAATAGCAGCCAATCATAGGTGTAAGGTGATATATCTCATTGTAGTTTTGATTTGCATTTCCCTAATAGCTAGTGATATCGAGCATGTGCTTTGTTTGCTAATTGTATTTCTTCTTTGGAGAAGTGTCTATTCAAATCTCTTGCCCATTTTTTAAATGAGTTGTTTGTCTTTTTATTTTCAAGATGTAAGGTTTCTTTAAAGGCTCTTTCATGGTTCCATTAAACTCAGTATTTTGGTTATCACTGTGGAAGGAGTTAACACACAGTGTGCCATGGAAACAGAGGATCAGGCACAATGGAAACTTTCAGCCAATGGCCACTTTATTTCTTACACAGCACAAAGGATTAAAAAAACAGGGAAGAGATCACTTCATGGCTGTTCTTCTGGGGAGACCAAACTGCTCTGGTCTGTGTCAGTGGATGGCAGCTCTGCACACCCCACTCTCTTATTGGAGAGGAGAGAAAAAGAGACAAGAGAGTACTCTTATGTAGCCAAAGTTGTGGTACTTTTATTACCCAGGAAGACAGGACCATGCCACCTAGAGTTCCCACCCTGGAAAGGATCTGGTGCTGTTTGATCCTGGTTTCTGGGTTTAAGTCTAATCAGGCTTTTTCATAGGACCTAACATCTCCTCCAGTTTTGTGGAATGAAACAGACTGAAACATCTTTATATAATAGAAAAAAAAGCAGAAGGTGGTGGTAGGCTAGGGTTGGTAAATGGTTATTGAGCATTTGTCCATAACTACCTTAGGAGTCATTAATTCTTCCTTATTCAGATTACTTATGCTCATAAAGTCTTCATTGTTTGTCAAAATAAAACATAACAATGATAACACCTATAGCTAACAAAGGCACTGCCATTCACAATGTAGTAATCAGTGTGTGAGATGGAGGAGTAACATTTGTCCAGAGGGCACACGTCCAGTGTGAGAGTGTTGGGGTTGTAGAGCCAATGCTAGCCTTAGTGCTGACACAGCCATCAGTGTGTCCACTGCCTTACTAATATGTCTCCACCCTTGCTCATTGGATCACCTCTAATGCCACTGACATTGTGGTACACCAATGCTGGAATAATGCTGGTTTTATGGATCAGCCTTCCAGGGAAGAGAGCAGATCACAAGGTCTAAGACAAGATATTCATCACATGCTCCTTATTCTGATCTTCTCAGGTGACCATAGGCTCCTTTGTGACATCAAGAAGCACTTAGGGCCATGGAGCAACACATTTCACAATAGCTGATAACACTAGCAAATTCATCCAAGCCCCCATTCAACAGTTATAAATTCTACTTTTTTCAATTTTTGTGGTCTCCTTTCATATAACAATGACATCTCATAGGTCAAAGTCATTCATCAAAATCTTTTCCATTTTTTTTTCATTTCCTAAGACCATGTTAGTTGGAAATAAAAAATGTATTCAGTACTCAACTGTATTAGTCAGGGCTCTCTAGAGAAACAAAGCCAACAGGATATATCTTTAAATATTTTGAGATTTTATAAAATTGTCTCATCCAACCGTGGGAATGCACAAGTCCAAATTCTTAGAACAGGCTACAAGCCAGGAACTCCAATAAAGTTCCCCAATGAGTTCCCCAGGAGATGCTGACTGTCTGAAGTAGAGATGGGAATTCTCTCTTTGAATGATGAAATCCCTTCTTCGTTAGGCCTTCACCTGGTTAGATGAACTGCCACTCATTCATGAAGGCAACCTCCTCAGTTGATTGTAGATGTAATCAGTCATAGATACAATCAACTTATTGGTGATTAAAATTCACAAAATTTGGGAAGCGGCTGTGGCTCAATCAGTAGGGCTCCCGTTTACCATATGGGAGGCCCGAGGTTTGGTTCCCGGGGCCTCCTGGTGAACGCAAGCCCGCCCGCACGGCATGGTTAGCTGACCCAGCGAGCACAAGCAGCAAGGGGGGGATAAATGAATAAATAAATAAAATCTTAAAAAAAATAATAATAATAATAATAATGAGGGGAAGTAAAAAAAAAAAAAAAAAAAATTCACAAAATTTCCTTGCATTACAATTAGCCCAGTGCTTGCTTGACCAAACAACTGGGCACCATTACCTAACCAAGTTAACACATTAACCTAACCATCATAGTCAACCCCTTATCAATTTGGCAGCCATACACATCATCTTAAACCATACTTAATTTCTAAATAAAAACAATAACAGACATTTTTTTCCCCACCTAACAATACTCAAATGTCCTGCATACAACCAAAAACATACTAAATCCTTCCAGAATATGGTGCAAGTCCTTGGGTAATAGTCACTCTTAAACTTGACATCCTTAAATACTATGACATGAAACTAATAATTTATGTCATATGATAAAAGAATAAGATGGGGAGGAAAATAAAGATTTTCTTTATATACATATACAAACATACTCACAACAAATCAAGGAAGAAGTATTCACGACCATTGCAGTCCTCATTTCTGTAACTGGCCACATGGTTGTAGTTTGTATTTATCACTTCCTTCTTCTACTACCCATTCCACAGCCCCTTTATCCTCAGCAAGTACCTCAGCTGGCTGTGGTTCTTTGTCTGGTAGGGTGACCCAAACCTTCATTCTGAAGATTCTGGGCCATTGTTAGTCCTGCCTGGATTGGGTTGTTGCAGTTTTTCATTACTTTAATCACAGGGCATGGTAGTACTAATCGAGACCCTAGGGAATCTCCCGTATTCCAGGCAAACTCTTCTTTACCTCCATTGTGTTGCTGCAGTCTTATTTCCCCTTGATAGTCAAGATCAATCATACCAACCAGTACAGTAAATACCTTCATTGCCGTTGATTCAGAGATACGAGGAGCCCAAAGCAGCCAGATGGCAGTTTTAACTTCTAGTTCAATGGAATCATTGTTTTGTTTCCTGGTGGAAGCACACCTCCATTTGGAACTAAGACCTATAGACCAGCAGGGCTTAAGGTTGCAGGGACAGGAAGCAAAACTTTTCCTAGTGGACCATTAGGGGTAGTAAATGAGTGGTGCCACTCCCATATCTTGATTCATTGAAGTAGCCCAATCAAAAGCCTTAGTGATCTAATCAATTGATCTAATCAAAGGCCTCTAACTTAATTTAATCCAGTCAAAGAGCCCCACATCCCTGGGAATGGATTAGTTCAAGAACACAATCTTTTCTGGGATTGACAATATTCAAACTGTCACATCAGGAATGTCCACATTGTACAATTTCAATGCAATCTCTTTGATTTTAATCTCAATTTCATTTTCTTATAGTCTCACCCCTTTCTACTTCACAAAAACCTTCCAATTTCCAGTCCAGAACTTTGTCCCAGGTGGAACTAGTAAGGCATGTGCTTTTCTGCAGCTAATTAAATTTTCAAATGCTCTATCTTTTTACATATTGTGGTAGAATACATTAAAGAACTCTCCTCTTTACCACTCCGCCAGCATACCTTTGCCAAATGAGTTCACAATTATTCTAACAGAAGAGATATAGTGCATTTCCTTGTCCCTTGACTTGTGTTCACCAAAAAAATGTTAGAATGATATGACCCAGATGCATGAATGATCCCAGAGAGGTAAGCAGAGTCTTCCAGCTGAGCCCAGACTTTATTACCTGACTCTGAGCTGACTCACAGATCCATGTTAGTAAATATTGTTTGTAAAATGGTGGTTTTATTTTGGCAATGAACTAGGACAAGCAAGTGTGGCTCCTTTGCAGTTCAATCTATCAGGGATGACCTTTAAGGAATGAAAACACTAATAATCTTCTTGGCTTACTTTATTTTTTATTCTTATGATCAGAAGAATGTAAATAGTCAGTAACTTACACCTCATTATTCTATTTCTTCCAATGTCTCCCAGGCATTCATTGACTTAATATATTGTATTTCATCAACTACACTAAATACCTTTCTCTCCTCAAATATATTTTGTATTTTCCAAATGATCCATTATGTTTTGTAGAAGGAAAACATATTTTTTTTTTAATGAGAAAAAAAAATTCTTGTTCATATTTAATAGTCATAGGGAAATCCTAAATATTTCATTGAAAGCATAAAGCATAAAAGAAAATAATGGTAGATTTCTTAAAAGAAACAATTTAAGTATGTGTATATCAAAAAGACAAAAATGAAAGCAAACAGAAAGCAAAATTTCTCATACCCTATAGCAAATTAAAGTTTGTATTCTTACTGTATAGAAAGAACTTTAAAAAATCATCTAGATCACAGTACCCAAAGCAAGAGTCCTTGGAGAAATGGCCAATTCAAAATTAGAGCTAATAAATTTACAAGGTGTACCTAAGCATGTTGTTTTTTTTGAAAGCAAGGAAGCTGTCAAAACTTCAGAGACCATGTCAAAAGAACAAAGAGCCAACTTATGGTATCTTATTGGCTAAATAAGTGCCAATCTGAGCATCAAAAAGAATAATGGATGGAAATTCATGAAATTTATACAAATACATGAGTACATTATGAAACCCCCAAACAAAATAAAAATTGTTGAAATTGATAAATGTATTATGGCTATATTTAAATATTATCTCATTTCTAAGAGATGCATACTGAATATTAACAGGTAAAATTTTGCAAATAAAATAAAAAATTATGTCTGATGTACATTAATATATTTTGTCTTTGTATATTATGTTTGCAAATAAAATTAAATTAAATATAAAAATTAGAATAGGGTAAACATTCCAATGGAAGAAATATAGATAGCTAGAGGTAGAAATGTGTATACACTAAGGGAAATTCTCAACCTCACAAATAATACAAGAAGAATCCTTTAAAAAATTAGAAAGATTTTTTTTTTTCTTCAGATCAACTATTTACAAAGTTGAGATAGAAGAGTAATGTTCAATAATGGTGAACATAAAAGAAAATTTGGCACCCTGTTTTTTGCTAGTTTGAATTAAAATTAACATCATCTTTTTGGGAAAGCCAATGTTTAATATAAATAAGAGAAATATAGATATGCATGTGCTTTGACTCAGCAATACCACTTCAAGCTATTTAACCTAAAGAATTCATCAGATAGGTGTAGTAAGTTTCATTCATTCATTCATTCATCTATTCATTTGTTCATTTATTTATTCTTTTGAAAAACGGTTGCTAAGCATTTATTATACTTTAGATACCAGATATTGAGAAGATAGTAATGAGTAAGAGAATAAGGTCCCCATGCTCAAGGAGCTTATATTTTGTTTGTTTTTTCCGTAAGGACAATTATTTTAATTTTATATAAAATTGCAAATATACTTTATTCATTAAATTATTATATATGATAGAATTAAATATTTAAAGTGAAT
Source organism: Tolypeutes matacus (assembly GCA_026826555.1). Lineage (NCBI taxonomy): Eukaryota > Metazoa > Chordata > Mammalia > Cingulata > Chlamyphoridae > Tolypeutes > Tolypeutes matacus. Next base: position 9,250,140 of record JAKSZT010007815.1, on the reverse strand, counting down.
TATGTATTGTTCAGTGAAAAAATGAAGTATGTATATTATAGGTTTTATATTGCATTAAAACTACAAAAGTACTGAAATTACATATAATAAAAAGGTTTACTGCAATTATGTCTAAGTTAAAAAAATTATTGGGAATTTTTTTTTCCCAATTTTCTGTTGCAATCAGCATAATTAGAGCAACTTTTATAATTAGAATAATTATTTTTGCATAATAGTTATTTAAAAAATGTTTTCCTAAATGAAATACCTTCATTTAATACTTTAAGAATACAATAGGGAAGCGGCTGTGGCTCAATCAGTAGGGCTCCCGTTTACCATATGGGAGGCCCCGGGTTCGGTTCCCGGGGCCTCCTGGTGAAGGCAAGCCCGCCCGCACGGCGTGGTTAGCTGACCCAGCGAGCACAAGCAGCAAGGGGAGGATAAATTAATAAATAAATAAAATCTTTAAAAAAAAAAAAAAAAAAAAAAAAAGAATACAATATACAATTGCAATATTAACACAGTCTATCCTTATAAGTATAACTTGAACAGTGAGAATTGTCATGCTAGTTATTTAAGAAGATCAAATAGTTCTTATAATTCTAATTACTAAGTTTAAATGTACTCTTATACCATGACAATAGTTTGCATTTTGGACAGGAAAATGTGTTGGTATCAAATTTTACTCATTTCTGTATGATCTTTGGAAAGCTAATTCACCTACTCTAGCTGAATTTCTGCATCCATACAATAAGACTAATTATACCTGCTCAAGAGATTTTCTCTGAAGATTAAATAGAGTTAACAATGCCAGGAAAATGGGCTTTTAATTATTTGTTCTTTACATTAAAAGGACTTACAATAAAAATATTTGTTTTTATTACCTGGGGTTTGGTGTTAGCAATCTTAGACTTTTAATTAAACTGTTGAATCTCTTCAAATTAATCAAACCATTATTTCAAAACACTGAAATTTATTGGTGGTTTGCTTCTATGGTCAGTTATATTATCATGGTTCTGAATGTCTGATTTATTTACTATATCTAAATTAGTAGTTTATTTTACCCATTATTTACAGCCATATTCTATTTGAATTTAGGTTTCCTTAGTTCTGCATTTAGATTTTCACTAAACCTGAACAAAATCTCTCATGATAGAGGAAAATGTTTGGCAGGCATGGCCTCGTAGATGTTCTCATGTAGAAACTGAAACTATGTTGAAAGAAGTAAACAGCAGCATTCTATAAAACTGTTTAAATTCTTCCTTCCAAAGTTTCTTTTAGGCAAAGTTGGCACTAGCACTGCTCTAATAGTTTTCCAGAGTTACAAATCTTCCCATTCACATTTTCTTGAAGAAATCATTTCCCTTATAAGTCAATTGGGTTTCCAAGAGCTTGGATTGTCTCTGTTGATCTTCACTGTAGGTTTTCAACCAAAGAAATTAAGTGGCTCACTCTTGGGAGATATGTCTCATGAGCTCAAAGGGGGGAAAAAATAAAAATAATAGTATTTCCTCTCCCTTTTTGGAATAAGAGCTTATCCAGAGTGCTTCCTTATGTTGGTTATGATTAGACCAATGATTACATAGGAAAAGTAATAGGAATAGAACAAGGGCATTAAATAAAACAGAATAAACAAAAGAAAGATTAATTAAGAATGTATAATATATGAGCTTGACATAGACTGATATATATGATTTAGTACTTATAATGATATATAAAAGGCTATTAACAAGCAAACAGCAGAACAGCAATAACTACAAAACCTTTATCTGACTGAATTAAACAAAAGCAGATTTCCTATGCCATGAGACAACTAGGAGGAAACTAAACACAAGTGGTGAAGAGATTCTTGAGGAGATAGGGTACAAGCAGAGGACCCAAGTATAGGTATCTTACTCAGAACTCTGTCTAAGGTCTTAAAAATGGAGCAAAAACAAAAAAGCAGCAGACAGAAACCGACTGAGCTACATCACCACTCAATCTCACCTAGACCTGGTGTTGATTTAATAAAATGGACATTTTTGTCCATATATAAGCCAAGTATAGCTGAGGGAAAATTTCCAGGACTAAATAAAAGTCATGGCTGACTGCTGGTGAGCAAAACATGATAATTCTTGGTTTGCTTTAACACCATCTCTGACCGCTTATAAAATTGATGTAGAGTAAGAAGCTTAATGGGAGTCAATGAGACTGGCTAGCAACTCTTGCTCAACACAGACAATACAGTATATATTCCTGAAAGACTTTTTTAAAACAATTTTTTTCCACATAATGAAATAAAACTTACTGTTTCACTGCCTTATATTTTGGAACAAATATAAACAACTAAAGAAACCAAATACTGTACAGACTATAGACAGGGGAATAATATTACAAAGATCAAAGTATCTTCCAATTTCGAGCTTCCATTGCTGGATACATAATGAGAATAATTAACTCCTTTGTTCCTGTCATTTCTCAATGACTTGATTATAAACAATTATACTTTATTAATAACTCCTGATATATATGCACTGTGTCTCATCCACAGGTCTCAGAATTTACAGAAACTAGATCAGCACATGAAGAAGCTAAGTAACAAGACATCTCATTTTCCTTACACACTTTAAACCTAGAAAGGTTAAAGTTGTTGAACATGTAGCAGCAGTGTCCAATGGGTCAGTGTTGTCTTTTCTCTATGAAAAGAGAAGCCATTCTATTATTACAGGCAATAAGGCCACAAACTCAATAATGGGTAAAGGACCACTGAAAGATGGAAACCAGTATCGCTAGCCAAGTTCACCATCTCATATTGCTTAAAATGATTCCTGCATCTCATAGAGATATATAGAGAAAGTAAAACACAAATCCCCGAAAGCCAAAACAACAACCAAAACTACCTTATATTTCTCAATGACTTTTTTTTTTTTTTTTTTTTCAGGAGATACCAGGAATTGAACCTGGGACCTCATACATGTGAAGCAGGTACTCAAGTACTGAGCTATTTCTGCTCCACTGTTTTGTCTTTTAACAGCTCCATTTGCTTTTCTACAAAGAACTCATGGAGAGATTTACTAATTTCAGAATCCTGTTGTGTTATTTTCTCACAGTAGTCTGTTCATATGGCAATATATTTGTCCACTTAATGTACTATTGTTATTGCTATTGTTGTGGTTTGGTTGCTGTTCTTTTCCATACATCTCCCTTCCAATTGAATGTATGCTAAATGAGGACAGGAATCAGATCCTTTTTTGCCCATTCAGTACCTTGCATTTAGTGAAAGCTTAATAAATATCTCTTGAATGTTGTTGAATGAATGAACATAGGGCGTGAGGTACAGAACTTGTATAAGAATGGAGGGCTCCTGACACTCAATCCAGAACTCCTCTCTTACAACATGAATAGGCTCATGATGGCCACAAATTAATGAACAAATAAATAAATAAATGTATTAAGGAAGGGAGAAAAGAAGAAGGGAAGGAAGAGGGACAGTTAGTCATCCAAAAAGTGTTACATTAGCTGATACTCAAACCAAGAAATAACTGGGAGAGAGATGGCTAAAAGGTATATGGTTAAGGATATAGAGAAAATTCCTGACAGTTCAACAAACAGGTTAGGGGAAAATACTGTTATCACCTATAAGCACAGGGAACTTCAACATTCACACAAATGGCTTCTCAGTTTTCTTATGTCCTTAGAAATGATAATCTTTACCTCCTCAGGAATCCACTCATTTGGTTGTACTTCATCACATAACCTGCAATTTCAAATAGAGCACTCTCTGATCATAATTTTTTGGGTTGCAGCTCACTTATTCTCATTCTGGAAATTCACTATTTCATTAAGACTTTCAGTTTACTGACTTCCCCTGCTTCACCCCTTATCTCCCAGCGAGTTACTTCATTACTCAAACTTGAATTCCTGGTCGAGAACTTTAAGCACGCCTATAGAAACACTCCTAGAACTCTTGGCCCTTAGTAGTTCATAAATGTCCACTAAATGTGCTTGCTGGAGAAGATGACCCAACTGTTGGTCTCCTGACTTAAAATTTATAACATTCCATTGCACATGAGCAATACCACACTTGCATAGAAATTTAACTCCCCTCCTTTGTGAGATGAATAGTGTTCTCTCCTTTCTTTCATTTCAAAGCTGTAAAATATTCTGATTTGTCATTCTTAGCTGATTAAATTGCAACCTTCTTCAGAGGAAAAATAGAACAGAAATCTCATCTTCTCACCATGGTTGTTTCCTATGTCTTCATTCCTCTTACAGTGGAAAGGTTTTTCTGTTCCTGTTTGTATGAGGTTCCTGACTGCTAAAACAAATACCATACAATGGGTTGGATCATGAGTTTGAGGGTAGGAGAAGTCTAAATCTGAGGTATCAGCAAAGCAATGTTTTCTTCCTGAAGATTGAGCCATTCTGGGGCTGGCTGCTGGCATCCTTGGTCTTAGCTTTTCCGTAAAATGGCAATGCACGTGGTGATGACTTCTCCTTTCTCCTTTGGGTTCCATTGACTTCCAGCTCCTTCTCATGGTTTTCTTTATGTCTGGATTTCGTTCTGTTTATAAAGGACTCCAGTAATCCAGATTAAGGCCTATCTTGATTCAGTTGGGCCACATCTTAACTGAAGTAATATCTTCAAGAGAACTTATTTACCATGGACCCACACCCACTAGAATGCAGACCAAGACCAAGAACATGTCCAGACTGGGGTACACAATTCAGTCCACCACACTGTTTAAGGCCAAGCCCTCCATTTATGCCTTGTTTTATATTCTCTCTAGCCTTTCAAAGGCTTTTGCTATTGCAATTATCTCCTTTATCTCTCATATAATCTGTTTCTCTGACTTTACTGGATTACTGCCCTGGAAACCAGACATGTCTTGATATTACTCAATAAAATAGAATGAAAACAAAAACAAATAACCAAACTGTATCTTATCAGTCATGCCACCTGTCCCATTTCTCTTTTCTCCTTTCTGGTCAAAGTCTTTTAAAGAGTTATCCCTATTTGTCAACTCTATTTCCTTACCTCCAAATCTCTCCTCAATCCATAGTAATTAATATGACTTCCATCTTTATCATTATATTGAAATAATTCTCATCTAATTACACTATGTATATCTTGCCTAATTAAATAACAATTCTCTTTCCAATTTTTGTTTAATCTCTCATGAACATTTGATTGGAATCCTGTCTCCTGAATCTTGGCTTCCTGGTCTGGACCCCATGCTCTTCTCATTTTCTTTCTCACTGGCCACACTTTCAATCTGTTTTGGTAGATATTTCAGTAGCAGATGCTTGAATTTGGAGGACCCTAGGGCTTTCTAGCCATTTTTTATTAAATGCATCTTCTCTCTTTAATGATATTACCCATTACCATAATTTAAAAAACTATCCATACAATAATGAAATGTACATCTCCATTTCGACTGTTTCCTAATCTTCAGATTCCTATATGTTATTACCTTCTGACTTTAGGAACCTCACAGACAATTTCAAATCATTTTGGACAAAAAAGAACCCGTGTGTTTTTCCTAACAAATTTCCTACCCTATATAATACCCTACAACGCTACCAACCTCAGGGGGAAGCAAGCCTTCTAGCCTCTGAAAACATGAGCCAATAAATTCCTGGTGTGATGCCAATCCATAGTATGGCATTTATTACACTCAGGAAACTAAGCCAATGCTTGACCAAATCATCAATAAATATTTCTGATTCTATCTCCAAAATATATGAAATCTTTCTCCTCTAACCATTTCCACAGTTACAACCATGTATAAGCACTAGTTTTCTCTTAAGAGGTGTACTATAGCCATTAATTTTTATTTATAGAAGTTGTGAGCTTACAAAACAATCATGCTTAATGTGCAGAATTCCTATACATCACCCCTCCACTACTACCTTACATTGTTGTGGAATATTTGTTACAGATTATGAAAGAACATCATCAGACTATTAACACTAACTGTGGGCCATAGCTTATTACATTTGATATATTTTTTCCATACACCTCTTATTATTGACATGTATTAATATTGTACACTTGTTATAGTTCATGAAAGAACATTCTTACATTTGTACTGTTAACAATAATCCATCTTCGACCACATGGTTCACAGTCCCATGCCTTGTATATTCTATCCAAAGTGTACACTCAGTGGATCTCACTTTTATCACAGAGTTTGCAGTCATAATCCTGGTAAACCTTTGAATGTTTTCCTTAGTCCAAAAGAAAAAATCCCATACCCCCTTATTACTGACCCTTAGCATTGATATAGTATCTTCTTTGACACTGATGCAAGAATATTACAATATTGCTCTTACCTATATTCCATAAGTTACATTAATTTTATTTTTCCCATGCATCACTATATTCTAAAGCCTTGTAATAGTGACATACATTTGTTATAGTTCATAGAAGAACATTCTTGTATTTATATTATTAACCACAGTCCTCATCCACCTCTGGGTTCACTACTATAACCTTTTATTTTTATTATTTTGTCTTTTTTTTTTTACTATAGCCTTTTAGCATGTAATTCCTTGCCTACTTTTTTATCACTTTTATACCATGTCCAGTTATCACTCACTGAATATTGATTGCTCCCTTATATTTCCTACGATCTTTTCATCTGCCATGGCAAAATTGTAGCCATGTGATGAGATAGCAGTAAGCCCATATCTTTGATTCATCAGATGGAAACATCTCTCTACTTTCCCTCTTTGCTTGAATAAGAAATAAACTATGATTGTTTTAAGCCATTGAAGACATATGGTTTGTCACTATACAAAACTAGGGTTAATTAACTTAATGTAAAATCTTACCGTAGAGGTAACCAGAAGGATCGTTCAAAATATAAATAGCATTTTTATGCCCCTTTTTAAGAAGAATTGTTAGTTTTCCACTAAACTTGGATAACATTCAAATCCATACTGTTATGGGTTGAATTGTTTCCCTCAAAATTATATATTTGGGTTCTAACTCCTTGCCCTGTGAATGTGACTCTATTTGGAAATAGGATCTTTAAAGATGTGATTAGTTAAGATGAAGTCAAACTGGATCAAGGCAGGCCCTAATACAATATTACTGGTCCTTATAAGAAGGGAGAAATTGAAACACAGACAATGGAGAATGTCATCAAAAACTGGAAGCAGAGATTGGAGTTTTGTAGCTACAAGCCAAGGATTATCAAGAATTGCCAGCCACCACCAGAACCTAGAAAGAGTCAAGGAAGTGTTTTCCATATAGGTTTTGAAGGGAGCATGACCCTACAGACACCTCAATTTCAGACTTTTAAATTCAGAACTTTGAAACAATAATTTTTTGTTGTTTCAAGCCACAATTTTTGGTAAATTTTTTCAGCAACCCAAGGAAACTAAGGTGCTCACTATATTCTATAAGGCTTACACCACCTGACCTCTGTCAGTTTCTCAGGACTCACCTCCCTCTGTTTGTTCATTGGCTTTCATGCTCATCCTCAATCATGACATCCCTTTGTACTCTTTGTGCATTCTGCTTCCAATTCTCATTTCCCAAATCATTTCAAAATTAGATTTCAGTTTGAACACAGCTGCCTCAAAAGATTGTCCCCTATTTATTTAAATGAACATCCTTATTTACTCTTTAGAGTTAGAATTCTTTTCAGTTACTGTTTTTATAGCATTTATCATTTCCTACAATATTTATTTGTTTACATGCCTGTTGTATGTATACAATTAAATTCCATGATAGCAGAGACATCATTATTTTTTTAATCACAGTATTTTGGAAGCATAAACTTATGTCCAGTGAGTAGCAGTCACTCAAATTTGTTGACTAATAAATAAATCATCAAGATAGTTTTGCACAGAAATTATTGCATGAAGGAAAGAAAACTCATTTGAGATGACAATTGAATGGCAAGTGTTGTCAACTTATAATGTTATAGACACAGAACATTACAGAGAGGGAAAAGCAATTACAAATCCTGAAAGCAGAAATGAATACAATGTGCTCCTGGAGGAGAAAGAAAATCAGTGAGATTGGGACATAGTAAGAAGGGGCTACAGATTTTATAATCATTGTTTTGCCTTTGTCTAGGCAAGGTGTGCTTGACCTCCGCAGAGAATAGGTAAAAGTTATATAATTAATATCTACATATCCAGCCTCAGATGAAGGTGCAAGTGTTTCCTGCCTAGGGCTTGTTTGCTAGTAATATTCAAGCTGGTAATGAGCTCAGAACCCAGCAACTTTTAAACAATTCCTCAACAAGAGAGATTCTCTAATGCGTTAATTTTTTTTTCAATCATTAAAAAATGTCCTCAATGCTTTTGACCATAGATTTAAAAAGAAAAAAAAAAACTAGAGGACAGCTCTACTGATCAGATTAGCCTAAAGAAGAAAATAGACATCTCACTCCCTCTATGTCCTACTTTCTAAACATTGTGATAGTCAATGCCAAAATATGAATAACTTAGTCAGTAGACTTCAGAAGAATTGAGTATCCTACAGAAATCTCATGGCAAAAAAAGCAAGTCTGAAAAACAAATTTTTCTCCACTAATGTGCCAAGGGCCCAACTGCAGTGCAGATATGGCTATTTCCAGGGTGTGAAATCTGCATAATTTTTAGGCCCCTAGGAAAACTATTTGGAGTAACCCTCCATTATGCAGCGGCTCATAGCCTCATTTGCTTTTCTCTCTCTGTCTTTCTCTCTTTACTCCTATTGTGGACAAAATGAGTGTGACTACAGCTTTAAGCCAAAGGTTCCCAGATTCTTTTATCTGGGGATCTAGGATCTACCTTTTATCTTGGCAGGTTCAGGATATTTATTTTGGGGTCGGGGGGCAGTGGCAGGATTAAACTCTGGTGAAATAATTTGTGCTAATTAATCTCTCAAAAGACAGTTTTCAACTGGAATGACAACTGATTCATTTTCACTTGGAAATCAGCCAATTGGACCAAATTGCCAATGGTTGGCCAGTGCCACCTGTATTAGTCAGGGTTCTCTAGGGAACAGAATCAACAGGAGTTGATTAAATTGTTGTAAATTGTAAATAGTATGAGATTTTATAAGATTTTCTCACGTAACCTTGGGGATGCACAAGTCCATCTTCTGCAGGCAGGCTGCAAACCCGGGGCTCCGATGAAAGTCCAATGAAGGTCATGATGAGTTTCTGGGAGACATTGGCTGTCCAAAGATGACCTGAGAAATTCTCTCTGAATGCTGAAATCACTTCCCCTTTTATGGCATTCAACTGATTGCATAAAGCGTCACTCATTGCTGATGGCAATCTCCCTAATTGATGCAGATGTAATCAGCCACCTACACAGTAAACTCACTGATGACTAAAGCTCATAAATTTCCTTATATTACATTTAGCCCAGTACTTGCTCGACCAAACAACTCGGCACAATTACCTGGTCGAGTTGACACATTAGCCTGATCATCACACCACCTTTCTAGAAAGCAATGTAAGATACAAAATGAAAGTCAATTTGACCAAAGCAGCAAAAGTTGGCTTTTTTATTTGCATGGTTAACATTGAATTAATTTGAGAGCTACTTCTTACTTTATCATCAAGTTATTTATAAACACATATAGAATATGTTATTTAGGGAATGGTGTCTTGTAGATGATTAGCACTAACTCAAGAGAGTTAGTTATTTTAATTTCAATAATAGAATAATACTGTTTGAGAACTATCAACATAGAAAGGAGTCTTTCTTGACATATATTTATCAGTTTGTTCAACAGCCATTTATTGAACACCAATCTTTGCCAAGCTCTGGTAGGGTCACCACATAATCTGTCTTCTATATATTGACACTGTTGAAAATTAGACCAGAAAAAAAAACAACAACAACACAAAAATCAGTATTGTCCAAGACAAATCAGAAGGAATGATCACCCTAGGCTATGGGGACACAAATACTGTTTCAAACTGAAGGAAACCTAGAGCACACAAGGTTGAACCTGACATGACCCTTTCCCTCAAGGACTGAACAAAATGGTCCTGGAGGTAGATTTGGAGATGCTGCACATCTCTGCCTTTAGTTGTTAAATTCAACACTTAAATGTTTTCAATGTAGTTTTTTTTAATTATTAAGATCTCAATAAGAACTGTGTACATGAATCTATTTCCTATTTTATTATCAAATAAACAGATATTGTAAATTCAATAACAAGGACATCACTATTCACAAACCATAACTAGACTGGTAAACAAGAAAACTGTTCTTGGGTTCTACTTTGAGAAATTGTTTTCAAAAGAAGATAAATTAAAGAATGATTACAGTTGGTTTTCAGGACTTTAGTTATGCTGATTAATGCTATGTTTACTTTAATTTCAAAGTTTGAAACCCAAATAAAATGGCACTGATTCTTGGAATGACCATATTGACTCGTGTGTCTGGGAAATCAGACCTTTAGTATATTTGCAGTATGTCCTATCACTTCTCATAATGATAGTTTTCCTTTGCTGAAGTCAAGCATTCATTGTTAACATGTGGCTCATAGTTTCCCAGTCAGGAAAGATCACAGTTAATTCTTCTTATTTTATTGGAATTTAATAAATATTATCTGTACCAGTGCCAAACTCAGCCTTATTCAAAATAAGCACTCCGTATAAATGCCTTGATTCTATCTCCTCTTTTGAACACAGATCAACACTTGTATGTTTAGTGTAGCCCTAATTCTTGATTTATCCATTACAGACATATTTTATGCTGGTTGCCCCAGGATTGGATCCAGATATCAGCCTCTTCACTAATAAAAGTGTTCTGTTTCGGACCACAAATTATAAAGCCACCAATCTAAGACTTCCATATTTATAGCAATTGTCTTCTTCTAATATGCTTCAAACCTTTAGGTTCACAATTGCTCCCTCTCATTAGCATCCAGTTGACCGTATTTAATTAATTAATTTATTCATTCAAATATTGTACATATCTTGAGTGATAAGCACTATATCAGATCTTGAAGATATAATGGTTAGTAAGATTAGTATGATTATGCCCTCATAAAACATGTGGATATGCAGTGGATAAAGCTAAGAATGGCTAATATTTAAAGAAAGGCTAAAAATGCCATACTAATAAGTACAGCAGAGCAATTTGTCAGTGTCTGTCAAGTTCTCAGTCAAACAAGGGAAAGAAACCCTGATCTCTTGGACCTCAGGAGAGAAGCTAAACAGTTCTAACAGGATCAAAGGAACTCATATCTTGCGCATCTTCCACAGCAGAAACTCATTATACCCTCTAACACACCATTTGTTGAATTCTGGACTTCTAATACCATATTATGGCTTCTATGGTTAGGCAAAGAAAGCATTTGATTTTTCAATTCAGATAAAGTAAGAATTGAAAATTAGTTTAGTGGTTTATTTTTAGCTCTTAATTCTTTCTTGAACAATCATCACTCAGTTGGACATAAGTGACATACTGCTGCCTGACTACCTGGTTCTGTGAGACCACCTTAGCTCTTAAGTTATGAACTAATTATGGCCTATGATGAGTCATAGTTTGGTGACACAGGAAACAACATAGAGCACTGGAACTTAATAGACAGAGTTTTAGGGGAAACCTTACTGTCCTGGAAAAGGAGCCTTTGTGAATCAAGAAGTAAAATGTTGAGTTTTACCTTTCTGTTCGTTCAACAAGAGAAAATATGTTAATAGTTTTCTAGACCTGACTCATTCATTTTGCAGAATCTGTCCAGATATTCATTCTCATTTAAATCCAAATGATTCTTTCTTTCCTTCTTTTTTTCACTTTGCTTACATTTTCATAAATTCGGGGTGGGTTCATCCAATCATTATGAAACATTCCATTTGGGTTTGGATTGAGTTTCAGAAATAATGATACCTCTGATTTTTCTCATGATCAGAATTGGAAATGAATAGTAGTACTAGTACTATTTTGAGGAAATGAGGTTTGGTCACTGGAAAATCTCAGGTAGAGGTCAGAATACAATCTGTTAAAAAAAAAAAAAAAAAAAAAGCCTGGGGCATAGTATGTGGCCAATAAATGTCATAAGTGAATGTTTGGATTTCCTACATTGAGTGAGAAGGCAGACTACATGAATTCTTAAATGTTTCTAAATCTTAGATACTTTGAATAAATCAATAGCATACTTAATATTTTTACTTTAAGATACACACATGTTTAAAGAAATTTGGGGGGGCTTCAAAGAACAAACAGTACAATCAGCAATACATTTAAAGACTTTTCTCCAACAAAGGCTGAGTTACCTAACCCATATTGAGGTAGAACTTGTATTCTACAAAGGATAGAAAGAATATGAATGCTGACATAAACAATATTATCATACATGAATTAATATAATCCTCATATATGCCTAAAGGATAATTAACTGTATATCCAATGATAAGATTTTGTCCTCCTCCAGGCATCTCAGAGACTCACATACATAACACTACCAAAATTTATATTATTCTTCACAAATTGAATTTATTTTTTGACATACTATGTAATTTGGTGCTCATAAATTCAGTGGTTTACGTAAGGCTTTGAAAAACTTATCTCCAATTTACAGATGAGAAAACAGGGGTTTAGGGATGTTGGGTACACATCCAAAATGATAATTTATCAAGCCTAAAGATAAGCTTCAGAACTTGGGTTTATGCTACTTGCAGACATGTGGACATTGATCACACTTTCTTCAGAGTTAAATATATGTATCCTGTCTTTTTTTTTTTTTTTTGAGAATTACTTTTCAGGGTAGTGGAAACAGAGCCATAGATTGAAAATGACAATCATAATAAAAATGATTAATCATGACTGACATTTTGAGTGCGGTTGTCTTCAAATATTACTGCGTCAACAAGATTTCCTGCAGTTTATTTTCTGCTGTTGAAGGAAAATACCCTCATTTGTATTTCCTGCAGGCAAAAGCTTGCAGAGGACTGCCTGCAGATAGCAGCCTCCAGGCACAGCAGTGCCAGAGCTGGGGCTTTCATGCCAATGTCTCGTTGTACTCAACAAAAATTACAAATTAATTACAAGTCACATAAACACGGATCATCTTAGTCATCACAGAAGTTTAGTTGCCTCTGGGCTGAAACAGGGCAGCTGTTTAATCACAAAACACTACTCTTCAATAGTACTAGTGTATGATGCTGTGAAAAACTCTGATTCACAAGTGCTGCATTCAGTTGTAGCTGCATAAATGTTAAAACAATGCCAATATAGAGAGACAAACCACAAGATGATAAAATGTAGATGCAGAATAAATTAACAAACTGGTGTACAAGTAGAGATTCAAATTAAAATGGAATGGATTCAGGCAAAATTGAAACTTAATTGAATCCAGTCAGAAGTCTCTAGCATGGCATTCACCACAGGAGCTTAAGCAACTCACCTAAACTTTGTAAAACTCAATATTCTTATCCAGGAAGACCTTGAGACAACATTATCTCTAACATCCTTTCCAAGATTATTCTCTTAACCGTGCTTAATCTATATATTAAATAAAATTCATGTGCCTTTTTTTCTTTTAGAATAAGACTAAAACAGAGCAGAGGTTAATAGGTACAAACAGAAAACCTGATATATCCTTACAATCTGTTACATGAATTATTAACCTATATATTCATCATTCTCTCCCATCTTGAAAGAAGCTGCAGTCATTTCCAATTTCTAGCTGTTTTAAAACACAAAACAGAGCACTGTGTTTTGCTGAATCTTGATGTTTGCTGGGCTAACATCAAGATTCAAAAGGGTGGTTAAGTTTAAAGGTTCGTCGAAATTTCAAGGCAGCCACTCTGAGCCTTTTTTTTTTTTTTTTAACTAAATAAATCAAGAAACAAATAAAAATGTGTGCTCCCATGGAACAAAACTGAGCTGTCTTTTCAGAGTCAATATATGAGCAGAACCCTAAGTTTGGCTTTCAATAAAAGATTATATTATTTATGCTCGGTAAAATTAAAAAATATATATGCATGAAGTCTCCAGTTCCCCATTTCATTTTCTTTCTTAAAAGTTATAAAAAGATTGTGCATATGAAACAATGATCAACTGTTAAGCTTCTTTCTATGTTGCAAAATGTTTTTCTCTATATATGCTCTAAAATAAAGTAGGAGGAAGCAAAGAGAGAAAGAGAGAGTACTTGTATAGTGACTACTTTATAGTCAATTCTTACCTTCAGCCTAACGAATAAGAAGGAGTACAGAGGAAGGGTAGAAAGGAATTCATCTTGGGTTTGTAAAAGCCACTGCCCGCCAATTTAGAGAACAAATCTGGACATATCTTGTTTCATTCAACAGATGAGATTAGAGAAGGAAAACCTTTCATAGAACTTCAGGGCAACAAAACTACCATTGTCTTGGGGTGAACACTTCAATTTTATATAGACATGCTGCATTGATAGCCAGATGATGAGTTACTCTTCTGTACTTGCCATCACTTCAACTACTATGTGAACAAGTGGGATATGCAGGCTTTTATCAGAACAACAACAAATCCATTATTTCCTGCTTCCCTTCACTGCCCTTCCATACCTATTCTCTGTTCTTATTTCTCCCACCTTAAGGAAATTTGGGGCAGATCCTGCATCAGACTATGATCATTATCTATTTTCTCATCTTTATCTCATTTTTTGACCACCTCCTTTGAAAGTTCGGCAGAGTTGACTGGCAGTTCATATTAGAATGGGGCAGGGGCGGGGGGGTGGGGAGCGGATAGAGTTTTACCTGTTGTTTTGGGGCCTGAAAGCAAAAGAGATACAAGGAGAGTCCCATTTGAACCTTCTATTCTACTGCCCATCTTTGATCTTTGCTGCCTGTGACTTACTCTCCTTTCTATTATTTCCTTAAACTATCTAAGACTATCTAAACCACTATGTTAGATTCCTGAGACTCTTGTAACAAATTACCATACACTTGTGGCTCAAAACAGCAGAAATTTATTCTCACACAGGTCTGGAGGCCAAAGCCAAGATGTCAGCAGGATTGTGCTCCCTCAAAAGGTTCTAGGACAATTCTGTTCCTTGTCCCTTCCAGCTTCTGGTGGCTCCTGATGATCCTTGGCTTGAAGTTGCATCACTCCATTCTCTGCTGCTATCTTCATATCACCTCCCCTTCTGTGTGTCTCTCTTTGTCTGTCTTATATAAGGAAATGTGATAGAATTTAGGGCACCTTTGGACAGCCCAGAGTAATCTCCTCATCTCAGAATCCTTTACTTATGTACATCTGAAAAGACTCTTTTTACCAAATAAGAGAACTTCTGCAAATTCCAGAGAAAAAGACTTGATACCTTGGGGGACAATTATTCAACTCACCATAAGCAATAACTATACCTTAACTTTAAAGCATGCATATTAAAGAGCTATCATCTAGGCATGGAATAGAAATAGAGGTAGTCATAAAGTGCTTTTTCTTTCTTAACATAAAGCACATTTTATAATGAACTTAAAGCATGCCCTTATTAGAAATATATGGAGGGAAAAATGGCAGCAAATGAGAAATTCCCCCCCTTATCCCACTCTACCAGATTTTCATAAATTATCAACACAGCATTTGCCATGATTTGTGGGCATGTTCTTTCCCATATGTCTATGTTATTAAAGGTAAGTGATTAAATAAATAATAGATTAAGTAAACTAAAACTATCTTATTCTGAAAAAATATTAATGAGGACAATAAAAATCAATGCCTACATTTTTTTAGGGGGGTATTATAGAGAAAACCCTTTAAAAATCTGTATACTGTTATGTATTAATTGCCTTTTAATTGTATTTCAACTTTCATTGATCGGGATTATTGCCTTTTAATTATTTAAATTAAATTAAGTTATTAATATAAAATTATATTTGCATTCTTTGTAAATCATTTGTTCATGTTATTACTACATTCACTTAGAATTTAATATAGTAATTCAATCCCCAAACTTTGGATTCAGATATATCTGTGTTTGAATCCCATCTACTCACAGTTTCTGTGTTACTAACACCCTGGATATAACATATGCTTAGTGCTTGGTATGTGAGCACTCAATATAAAATAGGTCTTATAACTACTATCTGGGAACCTGGACTAAATCTGGAGCTGGACTATCTGGGTTCAAATCCCAATGCTTCTACTTATTAGTTTTGTGACATTAAGTGGTTAATCTCTTTTTATATCAGTTTTCTTATCTGTATAATAAGATGATAAACTATGTCATAAGTTCCTTGTAAGGATTAAATGATCTAATTTATGTAAAGCATGGAGCTAGGCACAGGTTAAGCCCTTAATTGGAGGGCTCATATACAAGTCATCATAGCTATTGAAGGAAAACCACAAAAATTCCATGTATTTTATAACTGGGAAGAGCATCTGTTACTTCTAGAATATATTTCCAAAGAGTAAATCAAAATCTATCTTCCTATCTCTTAAAACCACTATTTCTGATTCTATCATATGTTTTATGCAGAATAATTCTTGCATCCCTTCTTTTCTTCAACCCCTCAAAAGGGCAATGACTAATTTTTTTAAATCGTCTTATTTGAGACATTCTAGCCTTTGCAGCTAGCCAAGTACTGGTACATAATAAATGGTTTACAAATATTTATTACATGTATGCATTGCTGATATCCTATCTAGACCTGCACTTAGTTCAAGTTTAGCTCTGGGACACATCATTTATGAGAATCATTGATCTCCTCTTTTTCCTAAATTATATTTAGTAGATTTTCAATCACTCATAATTAGAAGAAGAATCATTACATTTGACACACAAAATTGCAAGCAGATTTTAATTGTGGTCTGTTCTTTACAGGGTGGAGCTAGTTAACTGGATGAAGAAAAAAAATCATGTTTGTTTCTCATTATAATTTTTCCAACACATGGTTGTGATTTATGTATTAAAATAGCATGTTTTCCTCTACTGATTGATAGTAATCTGCTTTTTTCCATTTTTTTGTCACAACTATGCAACCTATATTCATAAGATAGAGGATTTTGAGACACTAAGGCAATTGGCTTATTGAGCCATTAAGTATGTAACTTTTCAAGAACACCTATTAATCCATGTAAAGCTGCATAAATAACTCTTCACTTGGAAAAAAAAGTCAAACTGCAACCCATCACTACATATTATGGGATCATGAAGGAAACTACTTTAAATTGAATTCTTTACTGACAAAATGGCATTATAGTAAAACTCTACTAATGTCAATGTAAATAATTTTTTAAAAAGCAATAGAGCTTATCAAGTCTTTCAAGTAATTTTATAGAATAGCAGTAGAATTAGGATGAGGAAATAGATAAGTCCACTAAAATTCATTTTGGGCAAACCAATAATGTAGAGTTATTTGGTAGAGTAGTATTTGTTGGTAGGTATGTATGGTGAGAGAGACTTTACTCATAAGAATATACTAAAGAATGTCTCTTCTGCAAAAAAAAAAAAGGTTGCAGGAAATCTGGAGGGTCAAAAAAAAAAAAAATTGTCTGCCATTTTTAGAGTAGAAAATAAACAAAGATGTCCAAAAGAAACAGAATAAAAATCAGTTTTCCCAAAGTTAGATTACATTTCTTTTTGTTATCCTACAAACTGCTTCTTGAGGTTTTTGTTTTATTCTAATTGTCATCTTAAAAAAACAACTAATGAAATTGCTAAAGGCATTAGAAAATACAGAGAAGCAAGGTGCTAAAACTATCCATTATTATGATACTGAATTGTAAACATCAGATAGGGCACCCATCACTGCAGAGGCAAATTGAAAGCTGAAAGAGGTTGGCTTTATTGTCTTTCTGATTTAAAATTGATTGAAATGCATATACAAATGGAAAAGCTGTCAAAAGCTGCCAGTGGTAAGTTGATAGCTCATATTTTCCTTCTGACCCAAAGCTTTAATGTAATTCCTTTCAGGTAGGGAAGGAAGAAGGCAAGTTTTGAACCCATCATGTAGAAGTATGAACCTAGATCTGGATGCTGGAAACAACCATTTCCCGGTGTCTTTATCACACAGATCATGAGCAAAGTATATTTGCCCAAGTTGATGAAATCAGTGCATATGCCACATTGCCTGTATTGTGTAGTGTTTTTTTTTCCCCTTCACAAAATGAAATGTCCTCAAGTCTGAAGGGCATCCAAATATCATGTGAAAATAGGCCGAAATAAAATAACAGCAAATCTAAAAGAGCATCTCCCATTAATTTGCTTCTTTTCTTTTCTCTATGCCAACACCCCAGCCAAGGCATTGTCATCTTAACTCTGGCCTTGTACCTCTGTAAATTACGACCTAAAATGTGTTACTTTCTCTACAATGAAACTAATATTTTGAAGGAACTAATTTATCCTTATCAATTCTGAACCAAAAGTCTTTTAAAGGTTCTCAACTACAAATATACTAACTGAAAATTAAAATTCAGACTCCTCCAGGCATGCATTCAGAGATTTCTGTAAATCAACTCCACTTTATCCACCCCTCTTTAGTATTTACAGGTCTATATTTTCACTGTAGACAATTTGGACTCTACCATACCCTCACCCCAATACCTCCGAACCAATAGAAAATCTCAATTCCACCTCGAAACTTTTGTGTGAATTATTTTCCTTATCTGAGGACCCTCTTCTGGTTCTCTCTGTATTTATATATCATATCCATTCTTCAGCCTTTAATTGAAATCTTGGTGCTGTTATGCCTAATAAGTGCCAGGAAATATTCAGATGCTTCTTCTGGGACAAGTTCTCATTGTGTAAAAATAGATTTAAAATAACAAATACAGGTATTTTACAGTTTGTTGGTGCCAACAATGATTAAGCCAAAATTTTAGCACTTTATAATTTTGGCACGTTTCATTTTTTATGCATACACATACATCTATACACATGTAAAAAATATATGATCTTTACTGGTGACATATAATAAATATCTGAAAAATTAGAAATGTTTCCACAATTGAAAACAGAGAATAAGCAAACAAAATACCAGATTTGATCAGCCCTCAGTGAACTGTCAATGATTAGTATTAACCAATTCCTTAAATAATGTCAACCATATTGCCACATTAATAACAGAATAAATGAAATAAAGCAATGTACTAAAATCTCGCACAAAGATTACTTGAAATCTAGAATATATTATGAAAGTTATTATTTCATTGGGTTTTATCTTTTATGATAATCAATAATACTCAGATCTTTAATGTGTTTTATGGAATAAAATGTCACTAAAGAGTTCTACAATTCCTAAAATGTTACCACATCATTTTGAAACAAAGTCATGTGTTTTTAAAAGAAGACTTTCATCTTCTTTCTCCATAAAATTCAATGTTATCAAATACTTTAGGCAAACAAATTTTAAATCTGACTGTAAAAATGCACTTGCAATATTGCTAATAGCAAGCTGTCACTTCATACATAGAAGAAGCGCATACTCTCAAAGTATACTTTAGCAAACCCAGTCCTATAGACATTGTAACACATATGTTAAAAGAGCAAATAGCTGCAAAAATACAATTAACACAATTTCATCATATAGAAAAGAACCCAATGATATGATTCTAATGCATTTGATACATTAATTTGAAGGTTGAGAATATTTGAAATCTTCGTACTTCAGATGGAAGAGGTTTCAGATATTGCTATTCTTTTTATTTTACAGGTGAAAATGAAAAATAAAGATTAGGGAAAAGGTGATTATCAAAAAGGAAATTCCCTTTTTTACGTGTTTCCATCTTTTCAATATTCTATCATATAAGGTGTCAAAAAGCGGTGATATTTGTATTGTGATATAAGATATGGAAGAACATAATCTATGAGACTTTTATTTTGTGTGGGATGGCATTGTATGTTCCATAGAAAAATAGTACTGGTTAAGGACTTACCAAAAAAATTTATTGAATAATACCATTATTAAATGTATTTTTATTTAAGATTTAAGGCAGTGGATTTTAATCACATTTTTCAGTTATTTGTACTGCTCTTTGAAGTGAGTTCAAAAAACATTTTTACACTGAAATCTGTATGTCCTTATAAATGTTCAAGTTATGAGAATTTCAAATGTTACTACTTAAACTCACAACATTGTTGAATAGTTTGCATATTTTACTGCAAATATTAATCATCTAAATCAGCCCAATTCACATTCACTAAGTTACCTACTTATAAGTAAAAATAACTGTCAGCATTAAAATTAAAGCTTAAAGTTTGATTTCAACATTCAAGGAAAATTAAATTTGTTTGAAATAATGAATGATTATTAAATAGACAAAACTAAGCTTATATTTTACGACTTTTTAAAAGACTCCTAAGTTACAAAATATATTTGAAAAAAAAGATTTTTTTCCAAACAATGAACATTTCAGTTGCCAAAGAAAGACATTCAAATTCAAT
Source organism: Tolypeutes matacus (assembly GCA_026826555.1). NCBI lineage: Eukaryota > Metazoa > Chordata > Mammalia > Cingulata > Chlamyphoridae > Tolypeutes > Tolypeutes matacus. Next base: position 9,229,853 of record JAKSZT010007815.1, on the reverse strand, counting down.
GGTAACCCATTAAAGAAAGCAAGCAGTATTAAATACAGGTAATGTAGTGATTTAATTTTAGAAAAAAACCCACCACTTTGTCAATTTCCAGAAAAATGTATTTGAAAAGTGTAACAAGATATCATGTAGAACTGTTTAAACACCATTTGCAATAATTTATCTTTGTGTATCAAGTATTTATCAAGACTGTGCCATGAAAAACAAAAGTGAGAAATAAATTAAAAACTGAAACTGGATAAACATGAAATAATTTACACCAAAAAAATTAAAATAAAAAAAAAGCCTTTTTGCTCTGCTTTATAGATAAGAGTTCCATGTAAGATTTCATTGGATAAAAATGGATCCATTTCTAAAAGTGGAAAACCACTAAACTAGAACACTGTCAAGGATACATGACAGACTCAGTCAGTAGACAAGTGAAGTGTGTATTTGTTGTCCTGTTTTTCATTCTGATTTTCCGTACAAGAGAGTATAGAGGATGATTCCATGTGTTCTGATGTATTGTATCTCTAAACCAAACCTGATGCTATGTGTATGTAATAGCACTTTTAATAGAGTAATAGTTACCAGTTAAATATCTGTTTCAGTTACAGCAAGCATAGTACTAGATGCTTTATGTAATCTATTTCCTTTAACTAGAGGTGTGTTTGCATGTGTCTCTGTCTATACAACATCTTCTGGTACAAGAATTCTAGATTATTATTTTTAAAAGTGTGCTTAGCACTTTTTAATTGGAAATTTATGTGATTTCCTTCAATTTCTACTATTTGTCCAGCTATTAATAAGAGTCTGAGCAACTCAATGCCTCACTAAACATTTTCTTCATTTACATGTTCATACTTGCATACGGGATTCTCTAATCTTGTTTTTAGATTTATGGAAAAACTTGATTGTGATTGTTATCCTTCTTAAAGTGTTTGCAATAATACCCATTCCCAGAAGATTTTCTGAATATTGGTATGGCAAAGCCCATGTACTGATACAGAGACAGCTGTCTAAATCATTTTCTGCCGATAAATAATCACTCTATGCTTATGATATGGACTTAGATTTTATAAAGTTGCTCAGATGTTTTTCTTTTCTGGCAAGAGTTCTGTATCATCATGATTGAAACAGAAACATGCCTTTAAAAACCTTGCTGACGTCTCTATTGAAGAACCAAGTATTTAAAGGCCAATTGGGGGGTTGAATAGAGGGATGGAATGGGGATCCCAATGCTATATATTATTCCATTTTTGTATAGATGAGGAATTGTTAGAGCCTAAAATTTTAACAGTCATTTCCCTTCATGTTTCACAACTAGCTATATAATTCCTTTTCTGAAGAGAAACATCAAGACTGAAGTGACATGGGGCAAGGTCTTGTCTGTCTATGCTTTCTGGAAGCCTGGAAGCTCTCTCAGGTGGTATTACCAGATGCAGATCAACTTTTTAAACTTTGTTTTCTTTTTCTTTTTTTTTAAGATATCTGATATTTTTCAATCCAAACAGAAAATAAGTTAACAAATTTGCTAAAGAGAAGTGGTAAAAACAGAATGTATTACAGAATCAGTACATCAAGTTTTATTGCAGTAGTCAGTGAGTCTTACAGTTAATTCTGCAAAATAAAAACAAACAAAACAAACAAAACAAAAAACCAGTTTTATGGAAACAAGAATATATAAAATTCCTCTTTCTGAATCCCAGTTTGGTAAAAGTGATTTCATATGTAGTCTATTGATTATACTCAATTTCACTTCTCCCTGTGCAAATAATACATGTAATCATTAATGGTGGTTTGGTGGACTGAAATTGATTTCTCTTAGGATAGTTCAACATCACAATTCAAATATTGAAAGTTCAATATTCACAAAGATAAACCAGTGCCTAGGGAACAGGTAATTCTCCCATGTGCATAATAATTTTATAACATTTTTAAAACATAAAATCACAGTAAAAGACAGTGGTGATATTTCATACTCAGTGCATTACTTCATGTAGTGCATTCCTGAAGCTCATCTGGAGTTTAACACCATATAACCACCATGTTTCTCATAAATGGGCTACTAACATACACAAATCAGTTATGCAATTCTTTTAAAAATCTAAAAGTCTCGTAAGACCTTGAGCTTGACATGTAAAAAACTGTGCTATAGTATCTCTAACAATGGGAAGATTAGGTATAATATGTAGTAACCTCTGCTGTAAGCAAGACTGCACATAGACTTGTTACATTACCACAAAGAACCCTCCAGACAATCCAATACTGCAGATGGAGGGGGCACTTTTATTATTGAGCCAAAGAAAATCTGAAAGGCTTTCTTGGAGTCAAATGTACTCCAAGACATAAGGAATGAGTATAACTGTAGCAGCTAAAGAAATTTGCCACTGTGTAATAAATCCCATTATGCAATGCTATTATACATTTTAATACAACATTATGATTTGTGGGGTTTTTTTCCCTAGTACCATGGAGCAAAAGAAAATGAAAAACAAGAGTATCTTGTTAGAACAGGAGACAAGATGACCTCAGTTTTGAACAGGGTTCTTCATTGAAGGAAAATATAGAGCCATAAAAGTCAAAGTAGCTGACTTCAAATGGTTTACATTCCAGGATGAATCAGAATATATTGATTTAAGCCCAATTAAATGTAGACAGGTTTTGAACCACAAGAATCAGGGCATTCTTAGTACATATTAATAATTAAAGCAACATATCAAAAAACCAAAAACTCATCAACCTTTCAATCTGTGCTTCCCCTGCCATACATAGCTGATACTCTTTTTCCTTCTCTCTAGTATATTTGTATCTATATTTTGTACAAACAGTCTTATATATGCAATATTACCCATATTCGTTTTTTATATGAGGTTTCATTATCTTACACAGTCCATGTTACAGTTTTTAGTTTTCCTTCTAGTAATATACATGTCCTTAGACTTTTCCTTTCAACCACTGTCATAACCATATAATAGCTCTGCTAGTTACAAACAATATTATATGCTTTCACCATTTCTATTCATTTCCAAATATTTACAATCTTTTTACCAGTTCTGCACTGATTAACCCTCAGCTTTTCATTTTCTACCTTCATTCTATTATCTGGTGACCTATATTCTAATTACCTCCATGAGTTTACATAATATATTTATTTATTTATTTATTTTATTATTTTTTTTTTTTTTAAGATTTTATTTATTTATTCATTTATTCCCCCCTTGCTGCTTGTGCTCGCTGGGTCAGCTAACCGCACCATGTGGGCGGGCTTGCCTTCACCGAACCCGGGGCCTCCCATATGGTAAACGGGAGCCCTACTGATTGAGCCACAGCCGCTTACCTACATAATATATTTAGTTCATAATAGCATAATCATACAGAATTTGTCCTTTTGTTTCTGGCTTGCTTCACTCAACATAATGTCCTCTAGGTTCATCCACGTTGTCATGTGCTTCTCAACTTCATTTCTTCTTAGTTCTGCATAGTATTCCATCATGTATATACACCACAATTTGTTTATCTATTCATTAGTTGATGGCCACCTGGATTGTTTTCAACTTTTGACAATTATGAATAATGATACTGTGAACATAGGTGTGCAGATGTCTGTGTCTCTAGTAATGGTATTGCTGGATCCCATGGCAAATTTATATTCAACTTCCTTAGGAAATGACAACCAACCTTCCACAGTGGCTGTACCATTCTACATTCCCACTAACAGTGAATAAGTGTCACTATCTCTCCACATCCTCACCAACATTTACAGTTTAATAGCAGCCAGTCTGATGACTGTGAAATGATATCTCATTGCAGTTTTGATTTGCGTTTCCCTAATGGCCAGTGAACATTTTTTTCTTCAGAATTTGTATTTCTGCTTTTTACAACTGTCTTTTCAAGTCTTTTGGCTCATTTTTTAAAAAATTGGATTGCTTGCTCTTTTATTGTTGAGTTGTATGATCTCTTTATATAGAATGGCAATCATATCCTTATCTGATATGTGGTTTCCAAATATTTTCCCCATTAAGCAGGCTGCCTTTTCACCTTCTTGATGAAGTCCTTTGAATCACAAAAGTGTTTAAGTTTGTGGAAGTCCCTTTTATCTATTTTCTCTTTTGTTGCTTATGCTTTGTATATAAAGCTTAAGAAATTAACATCTACCACAAGAGCTTGAAGATGTTTTCTTACATTTTCTTCTAGGAGTTTTATGGCTGTGACTTTTATCTTTAGGTCTTTGATCCATTTTGAGTTAGTTTTTGTATAAAGTGTGGGATAGAAGTCTTCTTTCTTTCTTTTGGGTATGGATATCCAGTTTCCCTAGCACCATTTGTTGAATAGACAGTTCTGGCCCAGCTGGGAGCCTTGACAGCCTTGTCAAAAATCAGTTGACTGTAGATGATGTGGTCTATTTTTGAGTTCTCGATCTGGTTCCGTTGGTCAATGTGTCTGTCTTTATGTCAGTACCATGTTGTTTTTTACCACTGTAAAGAAATAATATGCTTTAAAGTCAGGAAGTGAGAATCCTCCACCTTCGTTCTTCTTTTTTAAGACATTTTGGGCTATTTGGGGCCCCTTACACTTCCAAATAAATTTGATCATTGGTTTTTCCATTTCTGCAAGAAGAAAGCTGTTGGGATTTTTATTCGGATTGTGTTGAATCTGTAAGTCAGTTTGGGTAGAATTGATATCTTAATGATATTTACTCTTCCAGGACATGATCATGGAATGTCCTTCGATTTATCTAAGTCTTCTTCAGTTTCTTTTAGCAATGTTTTATAGTTTTCTGAATATAGGTCCTTTATGTCGTTGGTTATGTTTAAACCTAAATATTTTATTATTTTAGTTGCTATTGTAAATGGAATTTTTTTTTCTGATTTCCTCCTCAGATTGCACATCAGTAGTGTATAGATACACTATTGATTTTTGTGTATTAATTTTGTATATCACCACTTTGTTGAACACATCTATCAATTTTAGTAGCTTTTAAATAGCTTTTTCAGGAGATTCTAGATATAGAATCATATCATCAGCTAATGGTGAAAGTTTTACATCTCCCTTTATTATTTGGGTGTCTTTTATTTCTTTATATAGGCTAATTGCTCAAACTAGAACTTCTAGCAAAATATTGAAAATAATGGTGAGAAGGGGCATTCTTTTCTTGTGCCTGATTTTAGTGGGAAAGCTTTCAGTCTTTCACCATTGAGTACAATGCTAGCTGTAGGTTTTTCATATATGCACTTTACCATATTGAGAAAGCTTCCTTCTATTCCTATCTTTTGGAGTGTTTTTATCAAGAAATGGTGCTATATTTTGTCAAATGCCTTTTCTGCATCAGACAAAAGGATCATGTGATTTTTCTTCTTCAATTTATCAATGTTGTTTATTACACTAATTTGTTTTCTTGTTTTGAACAACACTTGCATACCTGGGATAAAACCCAGCTGTTCATGGTGTATAATTCTTTTAATCTGTTTTTGGATTTGGTTTGCAAGTATTTTGAGGATCTTTGCATCTATATTCATTAGAGATATTGGTCTATAATTTTCTTTTTTCAATGTATCTTCATCTGGTTTTTGTATTAGGGTGATGTTGGCTTCATAGAATGAGTTTGGTAGCATTCTTTTCTGTTCAATTTTTTTGGAAGCTCTTGAGCAAGATAGGTATTAGATCGTGTTTGGATGATTGGTAGAATTCCCTTGGGAAGTGATCTGTTCCTGGGCTTTTCATCTTTAAATGTCTTTAAAAAGAAGAATGAAATTGGAGGACTCTCACTCCCTGACTTTGAGATGACTTTGATGACTGTTTCAATCTCTTCACTTGTGATTGGTTTTTTGAGGTCTTCAGTTTCTTCTAGGGTCAGTGTAGGTGGTTCGTGTGTTTCTAGGAATTTGTCCATCTCATCTACACTGTCTAGATTTTTGGTATTCAGTGGTTCATAGCATGCTCTTATGATCTCTCTTATTTCTGTGGAATCGGTGGCAATGTCTCCCCTCTCATTTATGATTTTATTTATTTGTGTCTTCTCTCTTTTTTTTCTTTGTCATTCTAGCTAAGGGTTTGTCGAATTTGTTGATCTTCTCAAAGAACCAACTTTTGGTTTTGTTGATTCTCTCTATTGTTTTTTTGTCCTCAATTTCATTTATTTCTGCTCTAATCTTTACTATTTCTTTTCCTTAGGCTTGATTTGGAATTAATTTGCTGTTCTTTTTCTGGTTCTTCCAGGTGCAGTTAGATCTTAAATTTTAGCTCTTTCTTTCTTTTTTTTTTTTTTTTTTTAATGTAAGCACTAAGGGCTATAAATTTCCCTCTCAGCACCACTTTTATGGTGTCCAATAGGTTTTGATATGTTGTGTTCTCATTTTCATGCATCTCAAGATATTTGCTGAATTCTCTTGCGATTTCTTCTTTAATCCACTGATTATTTAAGAGTATGTGGTTTAATCCATATATTTATGAATTTTCCCTTTTTCCATCCATTATCGACTTCCAGCTTCATTCTGTTGTGATCAAAGAAAGTGTTTTGTATAATTTCAATCTTTTAAAATTTATTGAGATTTGTATTGTGACCCAACATATGGTCCATATTGGATAATGATCCATGAGCACTTGAAAAGAATGTATATCCTGCTCTTTTGGGATGCAATGCTCTATAGATGTCTGTTAGGTCTAGTTCATTTATCATATTATTCAAGTTCTCTGTTTCTTTTTTTATCCTCTGTCCAGATGTTCTATCCAATACTGAGAGTGGTGTATTGAATTCTCCAACTATTAATGTAGAGATATCTGTTTCTTTCTTCAGTTTTTTTTTTAATTTACTGAAGTATATCATTCATACATAAACATACATAAATAATAAGTGTATATAATAGTTGTGAACTTACAAAACAAACATACATAATATCATACAGGGCTTTCATACCTCACTCTACCAACAATACCTTGCATTGTTGTGAAACATTTTTAACTAATGATTAAAGAGTATCCTCAAAATATTACTACTAACCAAAGTATTTTACCCCAACCCACCCTATTATTGTTATTATTTTTTATATCATTTATACATGAACATACATAAACAATAAGTGTATAGTAAAAGTTGTGAACTTAAAAAGCAAACATTCATAACATCATACAGGGGTCCCATACATCAACCCTCCACCAACACCTTGCATTGTTGTGAGATATTTGTTACAAATTATGAAAGAATATTGTCAAAATCTTACTACTAATTACAGTCCTTATCTTACATTTGTTGTATTTTCCCCCAACTCACTCTATTATTTTTTTAAATATATTTTTATGACGGAATTTGTAAACTTACAAAACAATCATGCACATGTGCAGAATTCCCAACAACACCCCTTTATCAACCCACCAAATCATAGTGGAATATTTGATATAGATTATAAGATAATATCATCCTATTATTACCAGGTCCACAGCATATATTTGGTACACATTTTCCATACTCCCTCATTATCAACACAGTACATCTTTGGCATAGGTGCAAGAATATTACATTATTACTGTTAGCCACACTCCATAGGTCACTCCAGTTGTATTTTTCCCATGCTTCTCCACATTACCACCACCATGCAATACTGATGTACAACTGCTCTAGTTCACAAAGGACACTCTTGCATCTATACCATCAACCACTATTCTCATTCACCTCTGGGTTTACTGTGCTATTCCTTCAAGGATGCTGCAGGATGCACTTCTGGTCTCCTGGAGCTCCCAAACAAGTGCTCGAGGTAGCTCTGGGTGATCACCAACTGCCCTGTAGCAGGAGCTGATTCTAGGAGCTCTTTATTCTGTCAGCATTTTGCTGTTGTCCTACTTTTAAATTTCTTCCCTTCAGTTTTGCCAGTGTATGTCTCATATATCTTGGGGCACGCCCAGGTTAGGTGCATAAATATTTATTTTCATTATTTCTTCTTGGTGAATTGCCCCTTTTATTAATATATAATGACTTCATCATCCCTTATAACAGTTTTCATTTAGAATAAGTTTGTCTAATATTAGTATCGCTACCCCAGCTCTTTTTTTTTTTTTTTTTGGTTACTATTTGCATGGAATATCTTTTTCCAAACTTTCACTTTTAACCTGGTAGTGTCCTTATGTCTGAGGTGAGTCTCTTGTAGACAATATGTATATGGCTCATATTTTTTTTTATCCATTCTTTCAGTCTTGGTCTTTTGATTGGGGAGTTCAAGCCATTAACATTCATTGTGATTATTGTAAAGACATTACTTACTTCCTCCATTTTTCCATTTGGCTTTCTGTTGGCGTATTGTAATATTGTCTATCTTTTTATCTTTTAGTTATACCCTTCCTAAGAATCATTTCTACACTCTTCTCCAAGTCTTTTACCCTTGATTTTTTTTTTTTTTTTTTTTTTTTCCTTTCAGGCTGCAGCACTCCCTTTAGTATCTCTTGTAATTCTGTCTTTGGTAACATATTATAGCATTTTTTGTTTGTCTGTGAAGACTTTGAACTCACCCTCAGTTTTGAAGAACAGCTTTGCCAGATACAGAATTCTTGGCTGGCAGTTTTTCTCTTTCAGTACTGTTAATATATCATACCACTTTCTTCTCTCTTCCATGGTTTCTGATGAGAAGTCAGCACCTAATCTTATCAAGTTTTCCTTTTATATGATCATTTGCTTTTCTCTTGCTGCTTTCAGAATCCTCTTTATCTCTCATATTTGTTATTGTGAATAGTAGGTGTCTTGGGGTAGGTTTATTCGGATTTATTCTTTTTAGGTATGTTGTCCTTTTTGGATATTGATGTTTGTCTTTCATAAGGGTTGGGAATTATTCGGTTATTCTTTTCTCAAATATTCTTTCTGCCCCTTTTCCATTCTCTTCTCCTTTGGGACACCAATAGTGTGCATGTTTGTGCTTTTCAAGTTATTCAGTTCTGTGAGACTACGTTCCATTTTTTCCATTCTCTTCTCTTGTCATTTCCAGTTCAGATGTTCTGTCTTTGAAATCACTAATTCTGTCTTCAAACAAATCAAATCTGCTCTAATGTGCCTCTAATGTATTTTTAATCTCCTCCATCTTGTATTTCATTCCCATAAGGTTTGTTACTTTACTTTGCAGGCTTTCAAATTGTTATTTATGCTTCCCCAGTGTCTTCTTAATAGCCTTTATCTCTTTAGTCATATTTTCTTTAAATTATTTGATTTAAGAAAGTTATGTTATTATCACTGATTAATTGTCTTAAATCCTGTATCTCTTGAGGATATTTAGTTTGTTCCTTTGGCTAGGCCATCTCTTCCTCTTTCCTAGTATGGCTTGTAATTTTTTGGCTGATGTTTAGGTATCTGAATATGTTGGTGAATTTACTCTGATGGCCAATTTCTCTCTCTTGCTTATTGTTTCTTTCCCACAGCTCTTCTCAGATATTTCAGTCAACTTACTTTAAGTTTTTAAATTGCCCAGCTTAATTTATCAAAATCAGGCCAGGGGCTCACTAATGTGTTACAGATTATCTCTCAAGAGTTAGTGTACAGAGAGACCAGAAAGCAGCTTTTCTCCATGCAATTTCCAGACTGTCCAGCAGATAGTGCACATCGGCACACCTTTCCATGGAGTTGTTTAACTCTCAGCTTTCCTGCGTTTTGGTCTGGTTACATTTGATATTCAAAGTGCTCTCTGCTAGCCAAATTCACTGAAGAAAAGCCCCCAACTTCCCCTCCCTTTTCCCTTGTAGCAGCTTACAGGGAGGAAGATGTCTGTTCCACTCTCAGTCAGCTGCAGTGAGTGAGCAGATTTACCCAGCTTAATATCTTGGGGGTCAGGGAGGAAAGCCCTTCCTGGTTGCCACAGGGATTTAGTAACTTATGTTTGTTGTTTTGGGTTCTTTGTCTCTCTGTCCCTCACGCTCCTGGCAATTGTGTAGCATTGTCTTATTCTGTTGACTCCCAAAGCAGGTTCCTCAGACAGCTTTTGGTTCTTTCTCTATTGTGTTTGTGAGAAAGTTGAACCATGCCTGACTAATCCAATGCCATCTTCCCACACACTGCAGGTAAACTTTTGAGAACTTGCTAAAGTAATTTAGAATACAAAGAAAAAGTAGCTAAAAAAAAAAAAAAAGTTCTTCCCTGTTTATGAGAAAGGCTAACAACTGCCTTCTACGTTTCAGAAATCTCATATTCTCAGAAATCTCATATTCTCTCTCTCTCTTCCCCCCACCCCGCACCCATCTATTTGCCTGTTTCGTAAAAATAAAAGATAACATTTGGTGGCAAGTATAATTGGAAGGAAGACAATATTGTTGGAGATTTCCAAGGAACCTCAATCCTCAATTTGGATATATATTCTGTAGTTTAAGCACCTTGGAGAAATGCCACGGTAGAAACAAACAAACAAACTGCCCAAGCAGCTGCACCTTCAGAAAGACAATAACAACAACAACAAAACATTTGAACAATGATAGTCTCTAAGACAATATAATATAGTAAGAGCATACCTGGACTATTCTGTTGATCATATTTAAGACTATTGTACTACTAAGATGCCATTGAATAATTTTTTAAAGTCCTGAGTATGTATATTTTTAAAATTGATTTTATGGAGGTAAATGGCCAAGATCAAACAAAAAAGAAAAGCATTTTAAATCAGTTTTCTTGTTAACTAAAAAAAAGTTCATCATTCATGTATCCTGACCGATTTCCATCCAAAACTTTGTTTAGTGATTGATCATGATTATAGTTTGTAGGGAAAAAATGCATATGTGCCTGGAGCCTGGAAGAGTTTTTATAGCATAATGTAATATATTTGGTGGTGACCCAGAGACTGGTGCCAGCCAGCCTGGCTACATTAGAATCAACTGAAGAACCAATTTAAAATACAGATTTCTGGGCAACTCACCATGAGATTCTGATTCAGCAGGTCTAGATGAAACTTATGAATATGTATTCTTACATTAGAATTTTCAGGAACTTCTAATTCACAGCAGAATTAGAAACCTTTAAACAATTTCCTCCTTCCCCCCATTTCTCCCCAGGAAATTTGTTTGCACCATCCTCCACCTTTGGAAGTCTCTCTCATCTATCATTTACAAGTCTAGGTCCATTTGGTCAGCTGCTGCAATTAAGGCAAGCTTGGACATTTATTCAACAAGGGAATTGACATTCATTTTATTTATATTATGTGCCCAGAACCGTGCTAAATCATATATAGAGAGATTATTTGAATCTTACAGCTCCACTTTAAGAGGGATTTCATTGTACCTTTCAATAGATGAGGAAATAAGTCAGGAAAAGGCTAAATATCTAATCCAAGGTCTAGATTTAAACCCATTATTACCGATATTGCCACTATTTAAGAAGAAAGTCCAATGTCTAGAGAAACAAGGTTGGTAACCTCTGAAGGTACCCACTATAGCAAAGAAACAAGAAACTGTTAGTGTTCATGCTCTTCTTAACACATTGTCAAGCCTTTTAGGCCCGACCTTGTGGCACAGTACACCCAGATCTTTTAAAGAAATATCCCCTTTGGTATCTTGCTTCTCATTTTGGGGGTTTCTACATTTTCAAAATTGCCTCAGTTTTACTTGTTTAGGGACCATAGTAGCTTTAAATATGGCTGCAGAGTCTTTGACACTCCCCCCACTGAGAGCAGGGATCTGTGTCCCCTGTCCTTGATTCTGGGTAGCTTGTCACTGCACGTGACTTCTGAGGATAGATGACAAAAGGGAATGCAGGCAGAAGCCTTGGTTGCTGGAACAATCAGCCACCATGTAAGAAGTTCAACCCTGAGGCTGCCACACTGGAAAAGCCACATGGAGGTACTCTGGTTGACAGTTCTCGCTGAGACCAGCCTTCCAGTCATCCCAACTAGGTTCAAGCATGTGCGTAAAGAAGCCATGTTGGAAGTAGATCCTTTAGTTCCAATTCTTGTCTTCCTAGCTACCGTACCCTGTCTAAATTCCTAGCTGCCGTGCCCCGTCTAAATTCCTGACCCACAAATCCATGGTAAAAATAAAATGGTTGTTGCTTTGTGCAACTGAGTTTGGGGTGGTTGTACCATTGCTGTAGATAGTTGAAACAGGAATCACTTTGATTTGGCTTTACATCTTGATTCCCTTCTCCCTCTTAGCAGTCCACTAGGCCCCTGCTCCACAGAAACTGATTTCCATATATTAGTTGCTGCTTTATTTCACTAAGAAGTTCAAGGGTAAGCTTCTCTTAGCAGCTGGCTCCTACTCTGCTACTCTCTGCCACGCATTCAAGGGCTAAGAAGTCCCTGAGACCACTAAACCTGGGCATCTAGCTGGTAGATACTGCCTACAAATGGGAATGTATTCTTTTGGAATGATAAGCCTTGGTTTTGGTCTTGCTTTGCATCTTTCCTACTTTATAAAAAAATAGTAGTATAATGGCTAAGAAGTGGAGCCTTGGTTTCAGATACAGCAGAGTCACAAGTCCTATTTTATATTAATGCATATTAATTTCATGACTTTGGTCAAATTGCCTCATGTCTCTAAAGGAACTGCAGCTTATAAGAGAAGGAACTTCATCCTGAAATCAAATCCCCTGTCTATATGTACCATATACATGAAATTGGACAAAATATTTAAACTCCCTTTTGTCTCAATTTTCTCATCTTTAAAATGGGGATAACGATAGCACTTTCATAGGATGGCTAATACGATAGTTCATGTAAAATAATAAGCAATTTTGGCATGTCAAATAGATTTTACAAACCTTATCTAGTCCTTATTAAACTCATGAATGATTGTGGGACTCCTTGTAAAGGACCTTCTACCACCATGGAGCAGAGAAAAGAATATACCAAGGGTCAGGAAATAAAAAACCAAGCTTTTTGTTTTTGAGGAAATCCAAAAAAAAAAAAAAAAAAAAATAGCTCTACTGGTAGTAATTTACTAGTATTCTAGAAGGTAGAACAATCTCAAGGTGAATGCTTCTTGCCTTGTCCCTTAATATTTTACCTGGGCAATTCAGTTAGACCTAGAAGAATGACTACAGTACCTAACTGGATCAGAAATTGTATGACTATATATATTTACACTTCTCATCTAAAAATAAAATCTATTGCTCAATAGTTTATTAAATTATTCAATAATTTTATTTATATTTTCCTTTTAGAAATATATTAGGTTGATCTAATTGAAAGAAAATGCAATAAAAAAGAGGAAAAAGAGAAAATAATGGGAACAGGAAAATGGAAGCATCATTTTGAAATATATAAATGAATAAACAGTTATAGAATTATGGCAAGTCAGAAAAGGAAGGAGGAGAAAATTATCATTTATTGAATTTGTGCTGTGTGCTATGCTGAAGTCTAGATACTTTGCATTTCTTAATTCAATTCAAAATCACAATAAACTGCATGTGGTATTCTGGAATGCCCAGTTTACAGATGAGAAAACAGGCTCTGAGAGATTATATAAATTGTCCTTGGTCACATAACTATTGTTAGAGAGACCCTATCAGCTGTTTCCCATGTCTTTCCAGGCATGCAAGGGATTACATTTTTATATGCACTTTTCAGTTAAGTAACTCATGTTACTGATTCTGGGTTGTTCTCAGAAATGACTGCGATTGGCCACACATCTGTCTGATGCATTTAAATTAAGGCATGAAACCCTTCAGTGTCTCTTCCCTTCTTACTTTGACCTAGGACATGACATGTTTCAGATGGTGCAACTACAAGACTGTGTAGATACCATCAGCCTATAGCAGTGTCAGCCTAGAGGATAGTTGCCCTGGTGAGTTACTCCCAACTCACAGTTGACTTTGTGAACAAGAAATAAACCTTTGATGGGTTAAGCATGTTTGGAGGCCAGCTCTTCCTCATGCCAACTTTTTGTTCTTTTCTATATTTTTTCCTACCCAAACCACAGTCCCAGCAATTAATTTACACTGAAATTGTGCATATAGATTCCTTGATTTTTTTGGGGTGGGGGGGTTGTCTAGGCAACATCGTACAGATTTTGTTTGATTTCTCAGGCTGTTTATGTAGGCCTTTTAACCATCTTTCTATGCAGAAAGAGAAATAGTATGACTATAGGTGAGAGATTTGCCATACCTCTTATCTGGTAGGAGAGTATTCAAGAAACACATATGTATTTTCAAACTGTTTGCCCAAATTTTGATGTTCACCTAAATGAAATTATTGTTCAAGGTCATCTAAATGCATTTGTCTGCCAGTCAGGGAGTGGTTAATGGAAAGAGGTTTGTTTTAACACTGAGTATTCCCCCATATAAGCAAGAACAGCTTATGAGAGCAAATTTGAAAAATTCCTGGTTCTAAAATGCAAAACTGTAATAAATAATTCAGCCTTTATATAGAGATTGGATCCCTTAAAGGCAAAGAAAGAATATACTTAGCATATTACTATTTTTTAGATTTTGTTTCATGAGATGTTTAACAATTTCAGATGAATTCATAAGTCTCTTTTAGAACTTTGGGAAAGCATTACATTTTTAAGCATAATGAATGAAACACATGATATGAATACAGATGTTGATTTTTGAGCAAAAATATTCCATATTTTAATATGCTCTTCAAGGCTGTAGAAATACCCAGGGTCTATAAACTTGAGCTAAATTTCTTTTATTGGTTTTCAGTTTGAATTTGTAAAAGTCACATATTATTCTGAAATTCAGATTCATGATCTATGAAATGGGGAAAAATTCAACATAATATCATTAATTTGGTAAAGAATTTAGGAAAAAACCAAATGACAATTATATTGATTATTTTACATGCACTATGGTAGACAGGTGAATTAAAAATAGTTTCTTAGTAGTTGTTATAATATGGACGACACCATGTTAATATCTTTTCTTACTATATTTGTACTTCTTCAGCAAGATAAAGCATCTGAGTCTATTACAATGAAGAGCTCTCCCAACTTCTCTGATTATGTCATAAGTTTGCACCCATGAGATTTAAGCAGATGGTCCTGGCATAAAAATCTCGGGAAAAGGTGTCGTGAGGAGCAGGCTCTGCTTTTGATGCAGAAGAATAAAAGAAGGAACACTTTAAGAGAACCGAGCTCTGATTAAGTGGTGGGGCTACCTCTTTGGTGTGATGCATCCTGTGTGAGTGATGCCCTAAAACCCAATCCTCTTTTACTCTCTTTGCAGTACCTGGACAAAAATCTCTGCAGAAAACCAACACCGTTGAGACTTGGTCCAGGAAAGGTCATTTCCAATCTATCATCAGCCGTGTCTATCTAAACGGCAGAAGGCCTGAATGAAGGAGTCCTCTTTCCCAAGAACTAGGAATAGAAAAGGAGGAGGAGGAGTCATTCCCTTCCCCACCTTCTCCCTCTATACCATTGCATTCCATTTGCTCAATTACACAGTTTAACATGAGTGTACGATATTTTATTTCTCTTTCTAGTTAAAAGAAATTCAAAATGTGCAAGAAGACTAGAGCTAGGAATTATGTCTCTGGGGTTAAGTTAGTAAGGATAGCATATTCTGCTTAGAGAAAACTGGCAGGCCACTCAAGCTTGAGTTGGTAAGCACAAAGCCAGTAGTTAGGATGCAGAAGATAAGATACAAGCAACAGCTTATGAAGGTATAAATTAGACGATTTTGCATTTATTCAAAGCTCAGTTCAAAGCCCATCTCTTCTATAAATTTTCCCAGACATTTCCTTTGAAAGAAATGGCTTCTTACACAATTCTTTTCTCAGATTTTGTTTGTTGATAATAATTGAAAGATGCATCCAGACTTGGACAATTAGAGATAAAGGGAAAAGGTGCAAAAGAGTTCATTCGGCAAATAATGGTGTGTTTAATGACTTGCTTCTAATATTAGTTTCTTGATATGACAGATGAGCCTGATTTAAAGATATGAGGCTGGTATGAATATAGCCTATGTATGTTAGTTTGCTCCTGAAGACAAACGCATCCTGGATCTGTGATGATGCTTTTGGCTGTATAATGAGCAAAGTAAACCTATCAACCATTGAACCAGATAATGAATCAGTGTTGGGCTTGATTACATTTTAAATGCATATTAACCATTTAACCTCAATTGGAAGTAGTATTGGGAAAGAGTCTAGAATGATTTACAGGTTTGATTTAAATAAGCAGAAATCTTTAGAATCTAAGCAAAAGGAGATAGGGTATGCCAAAGTACCAGGCCAGCTGACACACAGTATGTATCTAACAAATGTTTCCCTTCTATTAATTCTTGGTCATACCTGTGCTTCTGCCAGCTAATAATGATTGTGGATATAAGGTTATTGACCAGATTTTGTTTACAAATGATCCAAATTTATGGGCCTAAAATGTCATAAAATGTTTTATCACCTAAATTTTTAATATGCTCTACTATAAAAAGCTGAAATTTTGCTTAACCCACATTTTAAAATTTTTAATTAAAAAATATTTTAAAGGAGTTTAGATTACATAAATGTTACAAAAAAATTAGGGGATTCCCATATGCCCTGCCCCCTACACAGTTTCCCACATTAACAAAATCCTCCATTAGTGTGGTACATTTGTTAAAATCGAAGCATTACTACTAACAATGGACTATAGTTGACATTATAGTTTACAATCTTCCCCATACAATTTTGTAGGTTATGACAAAATGCATAATGACCTATATCCATCATTATACTGTCATACAGTACAATTCCAGTGTTCCAAAAATGCCTCCATATTACACCTATTCTTCCCTCTCCCTCTGCTCAGAACATCCAGTGGCCACTGCTTTTATATCAATGAAAAAATTCTTCCATTGCTAGAATAATAATAAAAGTTTATAATAGGGTCATCACTGATGTGGAGGCTGTGGCCAGTGGAGTTTCTGACAGCAGGGAGAGTGAAAAACATGTGTAATACGAAAGCATTTTGGGGACTTGGGAATTGTCCTGAATGACATTTCCATGACAGATGCAGGCCATTATATATCTTGCCATAATCTACAGAATTGTGTGTAAGAGAGTGTAAACTACAATGTAAACTATAATCCATGCTTAGTGGCAACGCTCCAAAATGTGTTCACCAATTGCAATGAATGCACCACACTAATGAAGGATGTTGTTAATGCGGGAGGTATGGGGATCAGGGCTTATGGGAATCCCTTACATTTTTAATGTAACATTTATGTAATCTAAGTATCTTTTAAAAAAATAAAAATATATATTTTTAAAATGTCTATAATAGAATAACAATAAGTCTACTTTACTTCATTGTTCATTCCCAAATCTTGAGTATTTTGGGATAGTGATGCCCACTCTGTTTCTAACTGAGGAGGGGCTTAGATCCCATGGGGCAGATAGACAGAATTGTATTGCTTGCAGTTGCAGACACTCTCTGTTCCTTGGGATGGGTGTTGTCCATCATCATGTCCTTGTTAGTTGTCCTGGGTGAGTCCAGTGAAATTGAGAGTAAATGTTGCAACTCTGCTGGGATACAGAGCTGAACTGGCACATGTACAGACCAAAGATTTAAGTCTCGGAAACATATTTATCAAGTATAGTGCTAATTTATGGTTCAAATAAAAGAGGCAGAAGAGCCATGTGTAGGGAAATTAAAAATGAGTCTAACTCTGTTACAGTGGGGAACATAAATTCCAAAGTAAGGCTCTCTGACAGGGTGCCAAATTCCTGATCTTCTCTGCCCTCCTTATAGTGTCTAGATGTCTCTAGAGCCCTCAGGAGCCCTGCTGTTGGAGACACTGTTTTCCATGGCAGTCAATGAGCTCCTACCAAGATGTAAGTAGTCATTACCTCTGGAATGACCTCCCAACTCACTTTGAAATCTCTTAGCCATAAAAACTCATTTGTATTTAATATTTCCCCCTTTTGGTCAAGGTCTTTTTCCAGATGCATTGCTAGTTGACACTTGGTAATAATCCCTTGGTGCCAGGGAGGCTCATCCCAAGTACTCATGTCCCATACTGGGGTGAAGTAGTGTGTTTATATGCTGAGTTTGAGTATGCCACTCTTATATCATTCATATTTTTTCCTTATTTGTTCTTGCATTAAATGATCCTAAAGAGCTAAATGCAGGCCTCTTGTGTCTTGGAGCAGAATTCCCTGCAACTCTTGAAATGGTCAGATTGTAGAAGCTTCCAGAAGTTTAGATTTATCTTTCACCTAAATGCCCACCTCCTTATGTTTATTTACAGGAGGCTTTCTACAGAGCAAAATAATTACTTCTTCCTTTCCCTTCGCAGCTCCTGCTAAAGGTGACTCTGACCAGTTCTCTTAACCCATATTTTAATGTAACAAATGTAATAGATTCATTTTACTTCAAATAATATTTATTTTATTTTCAAATGCTGACTCCCCAAATATCAACAAAACAAGCAGTTGATAAGACAAATCTGACTCTATTCCTTCCTTCCTTCACAGAGTTTTGAGAGTATCTTGGGGAGAGAAGGAAACTAGGAATTGATTGAGAATTGTAAGCATGATTTAATGTGGATCATTCATTATGGTGCCTTGATTAGGATTGGAAAAGGATCATTGTACCTTGTCTTTGTGGAAACACTAAGGTAAGCATTGTTAGGGAAAGGTTAAAAAAGTTTTAGAGGGCCAACTGTGTTAATGTTTTCCATTGAAAAAGTTATGAGTCTTTCAGGAAGTTTCTGTAACGAACAATCAAGACATTTGCCTGAGTTTGAGGGTCCCAGAAAAAGAAATCCATGCTAACAATGACAGTGTTATAACAAAGTCATGATGATGTAAATATAAAGGTATAGTTTCAGTTCTCAGTATATAGGCTCAGGGTGGATTGATGGTTTCATTTCTCAATGATTCCTATTCATGTGGCTTTAAGCTTGGAATATTACAATGACTATAGTAACATCTGCCCTCAAGGGTCTAAAATATTTTTGAAGAAAGAAAAAATACTAAGAATTATAGCCTTATGATATTGTAGTGTATAGAACAAGATGTCAAGGAAGTTCAGAAAAAAGAACTGGACTCCACTAGAAAATGGCAATAAAGGTTTCTCTGAAGAGTTAATATCTCAGCTGAGCTTTGAAGGACAAATAGGAGTAACTAAGTAAGTGTAAAAGAGATGTAAAGGTAATATTCCAGAAGGGAAAAGAGCAGGTACAAAGTTAGGCATGGAGGAACACAGGGAGTTCAGAGAATCAGTTTGGCATGGGTAATATGCTGCATTCAGTTAGAGTGAAGAATCTTTAACACCACACCAGCATTTTTACCCTGTAGGTAAAAAGGCATATTGTAGGAAAATGAATAATACTGGCAATTGCTGAAAAATTGACATCTGGATTCAATTCTTTAGTCCTAGAAGCAGAGCACTTGGATTTAAGAAGGTCTGGTTTCCCTCAAGGGCATATGTACCTTAACAAGCACAGGACTTTTATTTTTTATGCTTTTCATAGTACTGCTATAATGCTGATTGAGAATCTGCCTGCAGTAAATCCAGTATTACCACAATCACACTGGAGCAAGATGGATTTGGCAAGTCTTCCACAGAGTTCATCTGAAGAAAAGAGAACAGTAGACTAACATCCAAACTATATCAAATTATAAGGGCCTTTAGGAGACATTTTGGTTATCTTGGACTACTTCAGGATTAAGCTCAAAAGAAAATAAGTTATAATTGAAAAGGAAAGAGAATTAAAAGGGGAATATAATACTACATATAAATTGGTAAAATGTAAAGCAGATTACATTACTTTGTATTCGTTAAATCAGGTGTTAATTCAAAACAATGTTTACTAGGTGTTTCCTGTTTCCAAACACTCTTGTAAGATGTTGGGGAAATAAACATGGATAAGTCCTATTTGTTGCCTTGGAAAATCTCAATATCTCCAAAGAATCGCAAAGAATGAGAGTAAAATAGTTAATTATAAAATGCTTTCAGCATAATGTACATATCTCTATTGCAGTATATATTATATTTAATAAACATTTAGGGATAGAAAGTATGCCTATGGGAAAAAAAGAGATAGTTAAGGTAGTCACTGGAAGTATAAGGGGGATCTGGTAAAAAAAATTAAGATATAAGAAAACTAAGTGTGCTTAAATCTAATGGTAGAAGAGAACAATGGAATCTAAAGAAAAGAAAGAAAGTGAGAGATGGATTCATCTTGGGTGGAATTTATTTGAGGCAGATGATTGAGAAAAATGAAAAAAAAAAAAAAAAACAAGAAAAAGGAGGTAAGGGTATTGATAAGAAATTGGTTGAAGTGATGCACAGTGCATTTTCCAGTGGAATAGGTATGAAGTAAAAACCAAATAGGATTAATATTTGAAAAAAATAGAGGAATAAAGGGATTGTAGAGTACCAAATGAAAGATATTTTCAGTTTTGGATATCTTAAACTGGAAATTTGGCATCCAAGTTGGCTTCAAGTAGATCTAAGTCTTGATGACTGGAAAGATTTGAGGCTATAGTCTGATGTTCAAATTATTTTCTCAGTTATATTTTATTCATTTGCTTGTTTGTTTTATACTACATAGTAATATATTCCAGAGCTTGATCTTGGGAGTGTATGACTGAAGTATAGGAAAATAATCATTTCTGAAAGAGTGACCCATTCTGCCCACTTTTCCCCTGCCCCAGCCCAACAATATTATGATTTACTGTTGTCTTGATCAAATTATTAAGGGCATACACTTTTACTCTTAAAACTGTCTCTATTTGGACAATTAATTATACGTTGCCCCAGTTATTGAAATTTAAGTTATCAAGAAGTGGGAGACTGGGCTTTGGAAAGGGTCATCAGATTAACATTGATTTCACCAAACATGATGACAGGACCTGGCCTAGAAAGAGAACCATGGACAGAGTACAAAGTCTGCCTCATTGAAGGAAGGGCAATTGAGTTAACAGATGACAATGAGGAGGAACAATAAAGATTGTCTAAATATATGGCCAGATAGTCATATAAACAGAGTCTTCCTTCCTCTATTTCTTTTTATCATATAGAGGGCAAAGCAATAAACCCTGAGATGTACATGTGTACATGCTGATCCCATGTCAAGCCTGTGAGTTGTAAGAGAATGAACAGCATCTACTCAAGAGAAATCCAGGGGAAGCAGTGTCCTTCAGGGAGCCTGATGTTTTAGCTAGATTAAGAAGTTCTAAAGAGCCTACAGAAAGATTCCAGGAATTCTAGGAGACAGTTCAAGTGAAATAACCTTAGGTTAGGTAAAAAGAAGCACAGAGAAGTAATACAATATAGGGATGAGGGTTCTTTATTTATATATATATAAAGATAGAGAACACATTTATTATTATCTCAGTTTCTGTGGGTCAGAGAACCAGCATGGCTTAGCTGGGTCCTGATCTTACAAGACTGCAATCCAGGTGTTGTCCAGACTATGTTCCCATCTGAGACTTCCAAGCTCATTCAAGTTGTTGGCAGAATTGAGTTCCTTGCCTCTATAGGACTGAGGACCTTAGCTCCTAATGGGCACTCCTTTGCATGTAGTTCATGACCTGTCTGTTTGCTACTTCCAGGCCTGAGGCAGACTCTTTCTCTCCCTCTTTCTAAAAAGTACTTTTTTATTAGGGAGTGTAAATGTTTGATATTATTTATGAATTCCAAAAAGAAATATAGATTATATTTGTAAACTGGTTGGTTCCTCTGGCGTGATAACCCTTTGATTGAATTAGATTCAGCTGAGCCGTCTGATTAGATTATGTTAATATTAGGGCTCTGATCCAACCACATCATTAGAGTGTGACTCAGCATTGAGTCCCAGCCCCCTTGGGGATAAAACAGTCTCTCACAAGGAAGTAAATACACAAAGAAGAACACAGAGGAAGAGAGACAGCTCATTAGACTGCAGAGGCCCTGGGAAGAGAGATAGCTTGATAGCCTACAGCTGCAGCTGAGCTTGGGAAGAAATGAGCTCCAAGGAGAGAGATGAGCCCTCCAGCCTACAGCTGAGATTGGAAGAAGCTGGGACCACCATGGAGCCTTAGGAGGGAGAGGAAGGCTGAACACTAACAGAGACAGGCAGCCATCTTGCTCCAACATGTGGCAACATACTTTGGTGAGGGGAGTGACTTACTTTTTTATGGTCTTGTGATGTAAGCTTCTACCCCAAATAAATACCTTTTATAAAAGTCAACAGATTTCTGGTACTTTGCATCAGCATCCCTTTGGCTAACTAATACAGAAAGTTACAGGTTTACAAAAAAAATCATGCAGAAAATAAAGAGTTCCCATATCTCTCTACCCATTGTTAAGCCTTTGCATTAGTGTGGTAACTTTGGTAGACTTGATGAAAGAATAATATAATTATACTATTAACTACAGCCCATTGTTTGTGTTATGGTTCACTCCATGTTGCTTCTGTGTTTTGTTTTCTTTTTTAGTTTTTTTATTCTAGTAACATGTAGACAACCTAAAACTTCCCCTTTTAACCACATTCAAATATATAATTCAGTGGTATTAATTACACTCACCACCATCCATTACCAAAGCTTTTCCTTTATAGACATGAGATGTCTTTTAAAAGATGGTTGACTGTTCTTATTAGTATTTTAGGTAGTGACCAAGTAGAGAAGGATTATGACATATTATTGGTCTAATTGAACACTGGTTTTTCAAAAGAATTGAAAATGGAATATGGGTAAGGAATTGTGCTTGGGCATCTGAAAATGCATCAGCTGCAGATGAAATTAACTCTACTTCTGTGGAAGATTAGTTCAGGTGAGCAGGTTGGCAATGGAACAAATAAATTCCCGGGACTGTGTCTGTAAATTGGAAATAGGAACAGCTGTTGAAAGATAAGAGAGATGTGAGTTCTTTGGGAGGAGCCATAAGGGATCTTTGGACAGGCTGGGAATGTAGGCGGCTTTAGAATGGAAGATGAGCTCTTTTAGGTATATGTTCAATTGTCAATGGGATATTCAAGTAGAACATATTTGCAGTTGAAAATGCCAGGCTCTGTACTCTTTAAAAAGGCATGCTTAGCTTAACAGAAACATTTGCAAACCACTTTTTAGAGTAAGGAGTGGAATTGTGACAATGCAAAGAATGAGTAGGGGAGGGTGGAAGGGAGAGGGAAAGGAAATGGGAGAAGAGAAGAGAGGGAATTTTCTGGCTGCCTATAGTTAAGTGTCAGTGAAGAAAACAAAACAGAAGTAAAACTATGGGGGAGAAATCAAAATAGTGCCCTTGAAAGCAAGGGAAAATTTTCAAGAAGCAGAATATCAACACTGGGAAATACAAGAGCAATCACATTGAGTGAGAAAAATGCATTGACAAGTAAAGGGTCTTCCATAAAAATCTTTTACAAAACAAGAGCAAGTGTAAGTTTTTCACCAACCTTTATGTAACAATGGGCTTCCTATAATGAGATGGTGTTACTAATAATTAAAACTCTACAGGCAGGTAACACCGAAAGGATTAATAGACTATCCCATACTGAGTGAATATAAAGACAGCTCTGATGATGTTGGTGGATTCTGTTGTTGCTCAGTTGGTATTATCTTTGAACTGTCTCATTCTTCCTTTCATTCACTCAACAAATATTTATTGAACTTCTTGTATGCACGAGCCAAAGGCAGATCATTTTCTTTGAGAAAACAGTCACATTCCAACTGTTGAATGATACAATGATACAGATATTTTCTGAGGGCCATAGAGGTAGGAGGTTTGTTGTTGTTGTTGTTGTTGTTGTTTTTTGCCCATGACTATATACATTGTGAGCAGTTAATATCTGTCGTGTATTTTCTTTTTTCTTAAATCCCCAGTCACCTTATTTCGTGAAACTTTCTTTACAGATTTGCCAGCTTGCATCATGATGCCATAAAAATACCCTCAATTTGCTTATATTGGACCATGTATGTTTGTATATCTGACAGGGTACAATCATCAGGAAATAAAAACTTGCAGGTGATTATCTCTAGGACTCTCCAAATTATTATTGCAACCATTGATTTAAAAGATAGCCTGAAACTGGGAACAGAAAATACCTCTCAGTCTTTGGATCTTTAAAATTTTGAAATAGAATGCAAACTGTTTGTCAAAGAATGTGATTCCCCCTGTCAAGATGGCTAACATATATTAACAAATATATTCTGCAGAACAGTAAGAAGTAAGATACTAAGTTATTAAAGATTTCCCGGTCAACCAAGTTTTGAAAGTACTGAGTTAGAACAAAAACATATTTCTATACTGCATATCTTCTCAAGGACTTTAATTTTATGATTTGTATTATGCTCCCCAATGAAGGGGCACAATTGCTCAAAGTTACTTGATCTTTGTGGCAGTTTGGCATTGTTTATGAGTTCTAAAAATGGTTATTGGATGATGTTTGTAAACTGGTCTATCAGAGGTATCACTTTTAGTTGATTAAATTATGATTAGGACCTCGATTGGACCACATCAATAGGGTGTTGGGTCACCCTGCCCCTTGGTGGATGGGGACTCACAGATAAAAGACATGACAAAAGACAGAGTTGGAGTTTTGATACTGGAGTTTTGAGCTGGAGCCCAGGAAGTGAACTTACAGGAGAACACAGAGGAATAGAGACGGCTCCTTAGACATGGCAGAAGCCCGGGGGAAAGAGAGACAGAGCCATTTGTCTGCTAATCTACAGCTGACCTTGTGGAGAGAGCACAGCAGTTGAGCCTAGAGAGAAACAGAGCCCCAGGAAGAGAGGAACCCAAGAGCCTGAACTCTTGACAGACATCGGCAGCCATCTTGCCCCAACATGTGGCAAAAGACTTTGGTGAGAGTAGTAACTTATGCTTTATGGCCTGGTAACTGTAAGCTTCTACCCCAAATAAATACCTTTTATAAAAGCCAACAGATTTCTGGTATTTTGCATCAGTACCCCTTTGGCTGATTAATACAACTTTGAAACTAATTTCAGATGTTGTAGTAATATTAGAGTTTCATAGAATACATTTTGGGAAATCCTGACCAAAAAAAAAAAAAAAAAAAAAAAAAAAATGTATTATAAAATTATTCCTAAATGCTCTTACAGGACTTATTTCCCCAGTTAAATGACCCCTGATGATGCAACTCTATTGGGAATTTTTAATCATTTTATTTGTTTCTCAGTTCAAGTAGATAGGACACACAAATCAACATTTCTGGAAAAAAAAATTGACATGTTAAAATCACTGGAAAATGTGCTCAATGATAATGATTAAAACTCCACACCAGGTAACAATGAAAAATACTCAATGAAGCAAGTTTCATCTTATATCTAAAATATGATTCTCTAAAATTCAATAAAAAATAGTAGGCAATAGAGCAGGGTGGTTGAGAGCATGGGCTAGGAAGATAGTCTACCTTGAACAAATCCTAACTTTGACTTCTACTAACTATATAAATGTGGGTAAGTTTTATAACCTTTCTGTTTCTCAGATTTCTTATGTGAAAAATAGCAACAGTAATGGTATCAAACTTCACAAAGTGATTTCATAAATAGGAAGCACATAGAGTACTATTAAAATTGCACAAAAATATTGTAAAATTTGTTATTATATGCAAATGAATTATATTAAGCTCTATAAATGGAGAGCAATATATATCATGAAACTGGGTTTAGAAAGGCTATCCTTAGTTTTTTAATTTGGATATTTCTTCTAATATACTGAAACTGAAAATTGGATATATTATAAAATTAAAATCATTTATCTAAAAACACATTATGTACTATGCAAGTAAATTAAGATTTGGATGAAACTTAATTCAATGTAATTTCTTAATAGATGTAGATGAATTATATTAGACAAAACTGTTCATTGTTTTAAGCTTAAAATGTCAAATTAAGAAGATTACTATTTATATGTAATGAAAAAAATGATTTTTTTTCTTCAGCTTATTTTACAACCCAAGCACAATTTTTGTAAACAAGGACACTGAAGCACAGAGAGATTATGACAATTTATCCAAAGCTGCAAAAACTAATAATTAAGATAACTGAAGTTTGAAACTGGCTCCATCTGATTTTAAAGTAACTACAACATTACACTACTTTCTCAGATATCAAAGGATTTTTGAGCATGGAATTCAAGAGGCATGTCAGGTAGATAACAGAATTCAGAATTCTTAGTTGTATAACCAGAGTCATCAGAAGGAGAAGAACATCCTTTTCTGGCAGCCATATTCTGGATTTTCAGTAACTTGGCTAATAAACAAGAAATTCTTTCAGATGCTCTTTTACATTTGTCAAACTTTCAACAAAAGGGCATAGAACTTTAGATCGTTTAAATAACAGATGATATTCAAACCAAGGCACTCTTTGAAAAATGTGAAGGCTAATTGGTAAGTCTCCAGGTACTGCTTTGGAAAATTTATGAATTAATGTCCCCAAGGAAATTTCATCCAGTTGCCTTTGATCAAGGAATAGAGCAGAAAACTCGTAAAGCTTCTGAAAAGCATGCATGTCTCCTGACTTGTGAATAATAGTAAATAATTAGTCAATTTGGTTTTTGGTGGGTGGTGTCCAGTAACTAGCTATGGATAAAAAAGAAAGACAAAGATCATATATATATATATACTAGAAAGAGTGATATGCTCCTTCTCTATCAAATATAGGGTGTTAAACGAGTCTCTGATTATACCAATCTTGAACATAATAACAAAAGTTTCCACAATACTACATTTTATTGATATTATTTTTGATATTTTACTACGTAGTTTAGAAACACCCAAAAGGAATATTTTATGCATAAATAAGAGGAAGTGATAGGATGGCTATCCATGTTAAGATGTAAAACATGAATTCTGCTTTCTTTCATTTCCTCCAAATCAGTTGTTTATACTTCAAGGCTAATTTACAAGTGTAGATTCTTTTTTCTTAGAGTTGAGTTTAGCCAGATTCAGTTTTTGTTTAAAATCACTATTTTATGTTAGCTAAATCCTAATGAAAAAAATGAGGTCAATAATTCAGGTGTTAGAGGTATATTTTAATTTTCCCAATCTTCTCATTTGCAAGCCTAAATAATTATTTTAAACCTTTGCTTAAAGCTATTTCTTTTCATCCTCTTCTGCATACACAACATGCTTATACTCATATGATGGTGTCCTAATTCATCCTGGAATATATAATAGATATAATAACACTTAACATGTGTCCTTAAGGTAAATCAGTATTCAGGGAAGGCAAATCATAATTATGGGAACAAGAGTTTTTATGAAAAGCCTGGGTGAAAGATAAGAGTTTAATTACTAAACATATTTTCCCTATTGTAACCATTGTTTTCATATTTCTTATCCTTCATTTCTTTTTTAATAAGTGAAACAAATTATCAGTTGATTACTCAACCTGTGCATATCTTTTAGACAGAACATTCTGCTTCTAATGATTTATTCAAAAGAAATAGTTATACACATATGTAAAGATGTTATATACTAAGAGTATCAATGAAGACTTGTTTATAAGAGCAAAAAATTGGAAACCACTTAAATGTTCATTTATGGGCTCTAATTTAAAATCTTATGGTCATCTATAAAATGAAGCATTATGAAACTACTAAAAAGAAGAAAGAGGGATAAATCAACTGACTTGGACAGATGATAAAGAAATACTAATAAGTGGACAACAACAAAATACAAACAGATGTGTACAAAATTATGTAAATTAAATTTTCATGTTTGTTTAATAAAACATACTAGTTGTGTTATCTCTATGAAAAGGTGATATTTCAAGAGCTTTCAATATCTACTCTCTCTATTTCTGTGCATGATACTTTTAAGAAAAATATATTATTTTCTAATCAAAAAATAAAACCAAAAAAGAAAATGATGTCGAAAATACATGTTAAATTATATACTTATAATGACAGTTGTTTTTAAAAAGTATATTTAAAGGATTCTTAGTTATGTTTATAAAGTCTAAGCACTTTCTACTTTCCTTTACACAATATCAAGCCAGTGAATCAAATTGGCATCTATGACATCCACATTGAACTATTTTTTTCCAATTAAGATGTTATTTTAATTTGACAATGAAATATGTGCACATATGTGTATATGTACCTGGACATAGAAGTTGCTTCTGAAGCAGATGAGCACAATTATCTATACTCTCGCCTACTCCTGCCATTTAGATAGCTCAGCTTCCCCAGTTAGGCCAGAGATATGTACTTAGCCAGTTAAAACGAGGACAATTCCATGTAAGCCGGTTGATGGCCTTCTGGGCATTTCACATTCCATCCAACAGCAACCTGTGAAGATTTGCAATCTAATTATTGCTCTGATTCCAAATATCACTCCTCCAATATTTCCAGGGCATTATAAGTATTTTGAATCATTTGCTATTTTTGTTGCCGGAGCTGAACTGACTAGTATGCCCAAATCCAATTTCTTTATGTGGGGAAAAATATTACTCTCAATGTTGAAGAATCACTCTGCTGTGCTAACAGCCACAGTCAGGTCTGAGGATTTCAGCAACTCAAATAAATTAATTAGTGGAACCACCAATTAATTTGCAGCCCAAATATCAGAAAAGCTTAATGACCCTGACATAAGCCCATATCTCATTTCAGAACCTGCTGTACCACCCCTGCTCCCTGCAGCTGTTCCTTACTGTTCTGCAGGATACCAGAATGCTTGCCAGAATTGTTACCCCTGGGTTCTCCACACCTCTGGGCAGGGTTCTGGCAGAGGCCTGGGCCAGGTAATGTGGCCATGATGCCAGCCTTTTTCTCTTCTGCCCAGTCCTTTTGGCCTATTTACATGATAGTAGCAGATGGTTCCCTATTTTCAGATGTTTTGTGAATCCCAAAAAAGAAAAAGAAATCCTTTCGTTGCTGTCATTCCATTTTTTTGTGTTGAAGAAGAATGAGAAAGGGGTCCAGGAAAACATATGTGTACCTCAGAGAAAATGCTAAAACGTAAATTCTTGCTTCCATTAAAGGAAAAGGTATTATGCCCTAGGTAGTTTTCACATATCATTCATTTAATCTGCATGTAATAATTTATCACATCCTAGTTCTCTTTGAAACATATGGACAGATGAAAGAGTATGAAAGAGTTTTGTCTCTTTTGTAAAGTTGGTTTCTATTCAAATGGTCCATTTTCCTTGGCAAAATAGCACCAAAAGTAATAGCAAAAGGATAAAATAAAACGCAGGCTGAAACCTTAGTTCTTTCTCTGTGAATCTCTCCTCCTCTGTATGTTTTCATTCCTACAAACATTCCCCTTCCTTGCTCCCCCTAGCTTTAGCTCAAACTTGGATTTTACTTAAAAACTAATGATTTGTAATCTCCAAATAGAAAGTCAGCAATTGTTTCTACTTTGTATTACCACCTTTAAAGTTTTGGAGAAACTGTAAAATTCAGGCCCCCAAAATAACAATTCTATTAATTGCTGATTATAACTAAAGGGATCTTCCACAGAAGTGATTGGGAAAATGAAATTTATGTTGTTTGTCAGGAAGTTCTCTTTGATTTTGTCTTCCACAGGTTAATCTAATCTAAGAGAAAGAAGGCAAATATCACCCATTTTCTATTATCATATGCAGAAAACTTATAAGGCAAAAAAAAAAACTAAGAATTCAGATAATCAAAAAAGAAATGACTGTGTGTGAATGTGTATGTGAGAGAGAGAAAGAGAAAGGGAGGAGGGAGAAAATAAGAAAGAGTGGAAGACTCAAGAGAGAAAGATTGATTCACACTCTTAGGCTAAAGGAACTTGCAGGTAGCTACTAGTTCAAATAGGAGAAGAGTCCAGGCGTTAAAGCAATGGGAATCAGATAATGAGATGAAACTGTCATGGATCCTAACAAAAGATTACGGGGAAACTACCATAAGAGGCTTCTGGTGATGGACAATAAAAATTACATGTGAGTCTACTCCCTCTTGCCAAATCCACTAAAACACTGGTAATTAAAGCACTATCTCTTCGTGAAAATACATGCTGTGTCAGAATTCTTCTCAATACTGGGTTCACAACAGTCATTACAATCTGATAAGGTTGGCCTGTGAGACAAATGTCTAGATGACAGGAATTAAAAACAAACAAAAAATCACACCGGGATCTAATACTAAACCAATTCCTTTCAGTTTCAGAGTGTTATGGGGTTGAATCATGTCCTCCACAAAGACATGTTCAAGTCCTAACCCCTAGTCCTGAGAGTATGAACCCATTTGAAAATAGGATTTGTGAAGGTGTTTTTATTAGCTAAGGCATGGACACATTTGTGAATAGAAGCTTTGAAGATCCTATTTAGATGAGGCAAAATTTAGTCAAGTGGGCCTTAATCCATATGGCTGAAGCCCTTATAAGCAAAGGAAATGGGATACGGAAGGATAAGCCAGAAGTCAGCAGAAACCAGGAGAGCAAACAGAAGTAGAAGAAGATCACCATCATGTGACGGTGGGTTGCTAGAATGTTACAGACTCTGGGAGAGAACGCTGCCAACACCTTGACATTGGACTTCTAGTCTCCTAAACCATGGCACAATCAATTCCTATTGTTTAAGCCAAGCTATTATGTGGTATTTGTTATGGCAGCCCTGGCAAATTAAGACACGGATTTTACACCCTGAATAAGAGAGTATCTAAAGCTACCTCATACACAATAACCATCTATTTGTATATAAACACTGTCAAATAAAAAACAAATCCGGAGTTAGATAAGGAGAGAATTTATTTGAAAGGATTATTGCAATAGGGAGAATGATCTGATCATTAGATCTTTCTCTTCAAGGCAGTAGTGAACAAGGCTAAAAGGAACCACGTATAGGGGAGTGGGACAAAAAGGAATGATTAAGGAATGTTTTACTCTGAGGTCAGCCTATTCTCCTGAGGTGTTGGTAAGGAGAGACTGTGTGCCAGCTTAGGGGGAGGGTGGGTCAAAGTTCAGGGACTTGGGGGAAAGAAAGAAGCTAGAGTTTGGTTAAGTCAAGGTAGCTGGTATTTTGTCTAGATTTGTCAATGGGAACAAACATTTCAGCAAATCGGTTGTGAGGGGGAAAAATGGGAATCTGGAGAATCTGCATCTGGCCTTTT
This sequence comes from Tolypeutes matacus, assembly GCA_026826555.1. NCBI lineage: Eukaryota > Metazoa > Chordata > Mammalia > Cingulata > Chlamyphoridae > Tolypeutes > Tolypeutes matacus. The sequence goes on along the minus strand of JAKSZT010007815.1, from coordinate 9,198,968 downwards.
TATAAGTAAAGGGGGCATCTGTGAGTCTTATCTAAGCCCTTGCAATAAGTTGTTTTTGAACACAAAATGGTGGAGAGATTTCATAATTTTTGCTGTTTTTTTTTTTTTTTTTTTCAGTAGCACAAGGTTCATATAAAATTTTAAATTGTCATCATCCTGACTGTCAGGAATTTTCTCTCTTCTGTTCACTATTTTATGTCCAGTACCTAGAACAACACCCAGTTCCCGGTAGGTCCTCAATATGTTTTTTTAATTAATTAATTAATTAATTAATTAATTTTTATTTCTTTATTTATTCACTTACCACCCCCAACCCCCGCCGCTTGTGCTCACTGTCTGCTTTCTCTGTCCATTTGCTGCACATTTCCTCTGTGTCTGCTTGTCTCCCTTTGTTGGGTCATCTTGCTGTGCCAGCTCTCTACGGCACGGGCCATCAGCTCTCCACTGGTGTGGGCCAGCTTGCCCTCGCCAGGAGGCCCAGGGAACCAAACCCAGGACCTCCCATATGGTAGACAGGAGCTGCTTCCCGCATTTTTTTGTAAGTGGAGATAAGCAAATGAATTAAACTAGATTCAAGTAAATATAGCTCCCTGGAAAAAAGAAGAAAGAAACCAGGAAATCAAGAAACTCTTGATCACCCATATGTGTCTTGGATAAAGGAGTATGCATACGATTTGGAGGTTGGAAGGTGGAGCACAGGACCGGGGTAGTAAGAACTGATGTTCTTATGGCAAGATATAGATGCTTCCGTCAAGATTTTCCAAAGTTAAGAAACAGGCAATCTTCTTCTCAAATACTTTTAATAGTATACTTAAAATCCTCAGGTAGAAGATCCACATTTCAAAGTTGTCACCATCATCACCTCCTTTTATAACTGAGTTGGGAATTTGGACTGTCTCAATAGCGACGTATCTTTTTTCTCTTCCAGAACCACATTTTATTGTAGGCCACCATGGTAAAGAGTGTCAATTATAGCATCTGGTAACTTTCATAGTGCTTTATATACACCTAAATACTTGCACAGGCATTACCACATTTGATCTTCACTACAACCTTGTAAGGTAGGTAAGAAAGGTTTGATTATTTTAGAAAAAGGAACAAATATTAGAAATGGTAAATAGTAATGGAAGTAATATTCCCAATAATCTTATAGGCATTTAGAGGAAAGAGCTAGACTCTGGCCTAAGTGTCAGAGTTTCCCAAAATTTTTCTTTAAATCACCCCACTAATGAGTACTTTTGGGCATTTTTTTTCCTAATCATCTTGCCCATGAAATCTTAATACCACAGAAATACTATATGTCTGTCTATATATGGTATGTGTATCTGGGCTTTATACTTGAAAAGGAAGGCCTTTCATACCCAAGAACCAATTTTCATCCTCTTGTGGCTGCATTCATAGCTTTGTCTTGTGAGAATGCATGACTTAGATGGACAATTACTACCTCCCCATGCTATTTCATATAACATGAGTGCCTATGATGATATTTCCATGACATATGCTTGCTTATTTTGTCTGCAGAGCAAATTTCATTCCCATTTTATAGATGAGAAAGTTGAAGCCCATAAAATTTAAATGGCTTTTCTAAAGATACATATCTAGTACATGGTAGAGGAAATATATAAGCTAAATTTGCTTACCAGACATTCTGTGTTCTTTCAATACAATGTATTATAAAAGACCTTTCAGTGTTTTATAAATATAAAGACTTTCTTTCATAAGCAGACAAATATTTTCATTGCTACAGAGTTTAGGATTCTATCCCAGTATCTTAAAGAAAATCTCTGATAAAAGAGAAAAATCTCTGATGAAAGTTGATAAGCTACTATCCTAAACACACTGAGGGCAGGGATATATATTTTACCTGTTTCCTAGTACCTTACAAAGAACCTGCCATTACAATAGGTGTTGAGAAAACATTTATTGGATCTCCAAATGAACAAATGAGCAAATAAATGGCCTGTGTTTCTTACCTATAAAATATGGAATAAGAATAAACTTTTTTCTCTTCTTGTTAATTAAAGAATATATGATTCCCAATGGAAGAAAATAACACATCAAAAAATAATGAGAAAAATGCTGATCTCTATGAGACTATATTAAATTAGTGATAAAGCACCTATCTAACATTTTTGGAGGATAGAAGTTCCAATTCATCACTCCTCTATCCATCTGGTTCTAAGTTTAATTTAGCCTTTAGTGATGAGACACAGGAGCCTAATAAGTACCAAGATGTAAGCTTTATTACTGGAGGTTTAATGCTTTCAAAATGATTATGATGGACCAGCCTCAACTCAAAAGCAAGGAGTATCTTCAACTGCAAGCAAAACAGTTCCATTCTTCAGAGAGGACATCATCCCAAATCCCTCAAGATTGAGGAATAAACAAAAATAAAGGGGGAGTGTAACCACTAACTAAAGTAGATTTATTCTTATTGTAGTTATTACTTTATGTTAACTGAGTAATTTGTAACATTGGTATAATTTTTTTTTTATTAAAAAAAAAGTAAATGGCTTCCTTATAAGGCTGAAATAGGAAACATAGCTGGCATTAAAGTAATCTGGGAAGTTGCTGTTAGCCATACTGAATTTTGACCCTTTGGCCTGCCTGTGAGAGAAGTGATTTCTACATAGCAGATTCTATGAATCCTGTGTTATCCAACCTCACAAACTTCACTGCTGGAAAAAAATAAACCAATCTAGAGAAAGATTGACCCCTAGGCCTGCTGGGTAGCCAATATGAGATGAGTAGAGGAAGCCCTGGATTATTTTGTACATTCAAGACACCGAAGACACTGGTCCCAAAAGAGAAAGAGAAAGAAGTGGGGGCAGGGTTAATTCTTTAAGGAACAGTAACCACATCCACAGATAGCATTACCGAAATTCTCCTGATCATACCAGATTTCTCTTTTCTTGGGACATATCAATAAAGAAGGAGAAAAAGCCCCAAAAGATATTTCTGATACAGCTCACTCCTGGGAAGTGTAACACAAGAACCTATGCCAAATAGAAAAAGGAAGGTGGAGAAATACAATTTTCCACCAAAAAATCTTTGGTAAAGCAGGTGCTTTGAGTTGTTATTCAATGGTAGGAATAGTTCATAGCAATTTGAGTTGCAAGTGACAGAAAATCAATAGAATTTGCTTCAGCATGAAGGGTAATTGATTGGAAGAATATTGTGGTATCACTTGTAATTGAAGAAATGATTGAAAAACTAAACAGAAGGTGAGGAAAAAAATAGATTAGGAAGTCACCAAGACTTACTCTATGCATCTGTCATTTCTGCCTTACCCTGGAGAGCCTATCTAACACTTGTATATATTCTGTTTCACTTTAGACCACTTGACAGGATTCACAGCTGCTGACAGGCCTGAGCTTCTCCTTCCAATGAAGGACTTTCGCTTCTTCAGTTCTGTAGGAAAACAAATCTTGTGGAAGGATTCACATTGACTCAGCTTTGATGAGTTGTTGGGAACAACCCAAGAGAGTAGGATCTTGTGAACCAGACTAGAATTACCACCAGCACATGAGTGGAGACAGGAATTTTGGGAAAATCAATATGATTTGTGTTAGTTATCTGGGCATATATGTGAGTGGTCAGCTTGAAAGACTGACTGTGGTAGACTGAATTTTGGATCCCAATAAAGACATGTTTTTTTTTATTTATTTATTTAATTTTATTTTTTTTAAGGTAGGCAAGGGAGGAAAGAGTTTATTAAGAAACAAGAATGAAAAACAGTACACAACCTTAGACATCATTGCTGTTGTGCTACAGGGTGAGATGTGCATGTGGGGCCCCAGGTTAGGCCTTTTTAAGACCTTTCCTCCTCCCCTTTCCTAATGCTGGGGAGGGGTCCCACCTACTTGCTGTTCTGATTGGTTGCCCCACCTGCTAGCTCAGTGGGGGGTGGGGAGGGGACAGGCAGTGTTGAAGCCTTTTGTTTGGATTTATCTGGGACCAATGGGAAGGTCTGTTTGTAGTTATCCAGGGCTTCCCTTTGAAATGGAAAGAGTACCAAATGGGACCTTGTGGCCAGGGCAAAGACATGGTCTTAATCTTAATCTGTGTTCCTGTTGGTTTAAACTCATTTATAAATAGCACCATTTGATAAGTATTATCAGCTAAGGTGTGGTTGCATTTGTGAGTAGGATCTTCTAAGATCCTATTTAGGTGTGGCCCTACTGAATCAAAGGGGCCTTAATCTGCATTACTATAGGTTTTATTCAGAAGAGCCAGAAGCCATAAGTCAGTGGAAACAGGAAAGGTAGACAGAGAGAGAGAGTGCCACTTGGCTGGAGGCATGGACCCTGTATTAGTCAGTCAAAGGTGTGCGTCTCTCCACAAGGCCAGCTGTGAACTCTCAGGCAAATGGCTCGTCTCTATCCCAGGAGACCAGTTTACAAGCATGATCCAATATCTATTTTTGGAATTCACAATTACATCAAACTTCCAAACTACTACGGACTCTCAAGGGTTTTGGCAAGCCAACACCAAAATACTACAGACTTCAAGAGAAAGCATGGCCTTGCCAATGTCTTCATTTGGGACTTCTAGCATTTAAAACCTTGTTATTAAGTTCTTGTTATTTATGTCATCCCATTGTGTGGCATTTGTCATAGGGGATCTATGAAACCAATGAAAAATCAGAATGGAGCTTTCTTTTCCATAGAATTGATGCTTAGCAGTATGGGCATATTTATCATAAAAAAATTAAAAACAGGAAAAAAACAAAATAATTAATGATTTAAAGAAGAAATTATTTACTTGAAAATTAGATTTCAAGTAATGGCATGTTTGCTTTTATTATGCTCCCTTATGACATGTTAATTTATAAACCATTAATTACTGATCTCAGAGGCTAGACACAAGATAGTTAGTGTTGTTAGCCTTTGGTTGCCAGTATCCATACTCCCATTCTGGACTATCGTATGATAAGTATCTTGGTAGGAGGCAGAGCAGTCTTACATTATAGAGGCCCTCAATGCCATATATTCTTTCCCCCGCTTTTGCTACTCTTAAGAAGTGAGCACTTGACTAATTCTTGATCTAACCAAAACCAAATCACAGGCTAGCTTTTGGGGATTGAATCATGTCCCCCACAAAAGGCATGCTCAGGTCCCAACCCCTAGTCCTGTGGGTGTGGGTCCAATATAAATAGTATCTCTTAAAGATATTACTTCAGTTATGGGTATGGACTAACTGAATCAGGGCTGGACTTTAATCTGGATTATTGCAGTCCTTTATAAACAGAATGAAATTCAGACAGAGATAGAAGCCATGGGAGCAACCAAAAGCTGAAAGTCAATGAAACTGAGAAGAGAACAGAGATGCTGCATGTACATTGTCATGCAACAGAAAAGCCAAGGACCAAGGATGGCCAACAGCCAACCCCAATGTCATAATACGCAGGAAGAAAGCATCACTTTTCTAACGCCGCAAGTTTGTATTTCTCTTAGTCTAAAACCGTGAGCCAATAAATTCCCGATGTTTAAGCCAATCCATTGTGTGGCATTTGTTTTAGCAGGTGGGAAGCTAAAACAACAATGAATCAAAGAAGCAGGGGCAGCTGGCAATAGCAGTAGCAGCAATAAATGCAGAAACATCCAGTTTGTAGGGGAATCAGGGAAGTTGTGGCAAGATAACCCTTGATGAACTCGTTCTGGGATGGGAAAGTGGTTCTGAGACTGTCTATTTTCAAGTTTTCCTTATTTCTGCTAATTTTCTGAGCCTGGATTTCCCACCTTCGACATTTGTGTGCACTAACCAGTATTCTTTCAATACACTCCTTTTCTGCTTAAATAAGCCAAAATTGCTTTTTTAGTGTTTGCGACTTAGAACTCTGCCCAGTATTCAAGAGGAACTCAGAATTATGTCTTAGGAACTACATCCCTCTAAGAATAAGCTGTAGGTGAAGATAGAGGCTTCTGGAATTTATTTTGTAGTTCAGTGAGAAAATAGGATATGATTTATATATAGCTTATCAGAAATACATTTGTGAATAAAGTAAGGTATGCTTGCATTCATTCTTTGGAAATGCTATTAAAGTCACTCCTAGGATGAAAGACAAGATAGTTATTGGTCGAGTTTTCTAGCCATTAAACATTTTTTTTATAGTGATTTTTAGGCATAATGATAATTTTGGAATTTGCAATATTGATAATTATCCAAGGAACTTAATGAAGTTTTAGAAATATTTTTCTCCCTTTTCCTTGCTAATGTACAGCACATCTTTTATTTATATGTTTAAGTATAACAGAGTAGAAGCAACAAAGAAATACCAATGTTAAGGAAATTATGATATCATAAGAATTTTTACTGGGAAGTGAAGAGTTGGCATGCTAATGATTGCAAAATGCAAATAGTTCACATTCATTATATGATCTAAAATTTAATGAGATTAACCAGAATTTAAAACCAGCCTTCCACCCTCCAAGCCTTCTAGAGATTGTTCAACAAATTAAATGTCTTATAACCTTGGTTTTAATCTCATCTGAAGTTATTGTCCAGAGCCATATGATCCAATATGAGAATTTGATTTGACAACTAACATTCATAGAGGCACTCCACTGGCTATCTCTGCTCAATAGATATTTTCTACATTTTATTTAACTGATAAATATCTAATGATACATTTCCAGGCTATTAGAATTTCTGATTATGCTCTAAATTTGTATGCAAGTGTGCTTTATATGAAACATGTGTTCCAAAAAAGATTGCACAAAAATTATTTCCTTAAAATCATATTTATGATATCCAAAGAAGCTTTATTATTTGTTATTCTCTTTAATAAGTCTATGTCTCAATATCAACCATAGCTCATTTTTGACAGTTACTTCAGTATCAGTGGTCTTAATGTTTCTAGTTACAAGTGATCAAAACACATTAAATTCACTTTAAATGAGATATATTTGAATGCAAGGAGAAGTATGCTTTAAGAAGGCCTAAAATATGTTTATAGGGAATGATTTGTAAATCTGAGGCAATAAAAGACTGACAACTTGTACATATTGCAAACTATGGGAAGGTTAAAAAAAAGGAACTAATATTTATTGGATATCTACCATGCAAGACACCTTTATAGACAATTTGCATGTCATTTAAATTAAGCCTCTCAATATCCAAGAAAAGGAATTATCATCTCCATTTTGTAAGTTTAAAAAAAGAGGCTCTGACTGTTTAAGCAGCACATCAGAATTGTACAGCAAGTAGTTAGCAGAACTTTGATTCAGAAAAGTTTTTTAAAAAATAAGAATTGAATACAGCAAGTCTTCTGCTAAAGATATATCTTATAGTGTGCTATTTTCCAGTAGGCATTCAGTAAATATTTTATGAATGAATGCATAAATGAATTAAGTAACTAACAAACTCTCTTGATCCTGATGTGTGTCACTGATTTATCTTTAAATTCACCCAAGTTTTTAATTCATCTTTCAATACATTAAAATCTCTAGAGAGATCTTTGCTTTTCACTAATCTGTATTCACTTCTCTCCAAGCAGTCTATGTAGACATCCTGAACTATCTTAGATATTTGCTTTGCCTTTGTCTTATGTAAGATGCCTATTTTCTAGATTTTACTTTTATCTTTTTTTCCTGGTTTTCTCCTTCACATTAGCAAGGGTGCATATTTCCATAACTTCCTGAGAAATGAGAAATAAATTTGTTGGAAACTGATTGCCTGGAAATGTCCATTCTAAACAATAGCTAAGTAATAATTTGGCAGGGAATAGAATTATAGTTTGGAAAAAAATACAGAACCTTTATGGCTTTACTCCATTTTTTCTAGCTTTTTGTATTGTTTTTGAAAAATATGATACCATTGTGCATCTTTATGTTTTATATGAAACATTTTTCCTCTTTAGAAAGTCTTAGTTTCATCTTTTTGCCCCTCCCCCCATTCTGAAACTTACAGTTATGTGCCTCTGTGTGTGTCTGTATTCATACATTGTACAGCTCGTTCAATCAGAAACTCATGTTCTTTTTTTTTTTTTTTTTTTTTTATTATGGGTAAAAAATCAAAATTCTTACAATACATACAAACATTTGCAAAATGATATATAAATATATATGCATATATATATTTGCTTACAAAAATGTTATTTATATATATATATACATATATTTTAAGAGGTGCTTAGATTACCCAAAATATTACACGGAACTCACTGGGATTCCCATGTTGCCCACCTCCCACACCTCCCACCACATCCCACACAAACATCTCCCACAGTGTGGCCCACCACCCTCAATGAACTTACACATCCTGGAGCCTTGCCACCAACCATAGACCACAGTTTACACTGTAGACCACACTCTCTCCCACTCAGTTCTGAGTGGTGTGTGCTGATTTAAAATGGCCTACAACCGTTGCCACAACAGTACTCAGGATAACCTCCAACTCCCAAAGAAGCCCCTGTATTTCAACTGCTCATCCCCTCCCTACCCCAAAAATGTCAAGTGGCCACTGGCTCCACCTCATTGTTATAATTTCTTGCATTGCTAGAATCACCAAAATTTTGTTGACATTTCTTTGATGATTTTTTCCTCTCCATTGTCTCTATTCTGACTTGAATTCCTTTTGTTTGAATGTTTTATTTTCTGGATTTTATCCTTTGCACTTAAAAAATATATATATTTTAGTCCTATTTTCTTTTTTGTTGTTTTCTTTTGCTCTAGATTCTAGCCATTTTTCTTTTTCGATATTAACTTCCAAATTTTCTGTTGGGTTTTTCATTCTTGCTGTCATATTTTAGAATAACAATAAAAATATTTGTTGTCATTCCTTAAAAGTTTTTTTTTGTTTAATAGTATCTTGTTCATATTTATAGATAAAATATAGATATCTTCTTTAGTCTCTTGAGATTTAAATTCTGCTTGTTGTTTTAGCCTCCCTACGTAAACTCTGTTTCTTCTAAATTCCCTTTCTATGTCTGTTTTTTGTTGCCATATTTCATTTTAGATAGTTTCTCAAATGCCTAGTGATTTTTGCTTTTCTGTTCATATTTCTGAATGTGGCATTAAGAGCTGAGTTGAAGTCCTAGCCTGTGGATAGAGCATTTCAACCATGGTCTTCCATGTATGGCAATCTGGCTGTTCCATTTTGTTGGACAGTTCCGGTATCAGTATAATAAAGTATTTCCTCTTGGTTACCTCTCTCAGAAAAGACTCTTCCAGTTTATTTTTGCCTTTCTAGAAGACAAATACCTGACCAGGGTTCTGGGAACTGAGTGGAAGAAGATGTCTGAATGTCTCAAAATACCCCCATCCTCAATTTACCTAGACTTCATGTCCCTAATTTCAAGGGCTTTTTTTCTCTCAAGAATAAACCTCCTATTTTTTGTGAGGGTCAGGAAGGAGCATCCACTTGGCTTTTCAAAATTGGTGAGAGAATTTGAAGTCTATTTCTTAAGTATACTAAGACCAAATTTCTTACATTGGGCTCAACAGAAAATATAGGGATGATGATTCTGAGGTTTGGAAGACTTATGATTTTTTTCACCACTGCTAGGTTAGGATTATGTTTTCACAGGTTTGATAAGTTATTTGAAATGTCTTACTGCTTTATATATATATTAATGTTGCTATTTCCCCCTTCTCTTTTTTCAACCTTTATAGGTTTTTGCTTCTAGTATTTGTTTTTGTTGTGATAGTGAGACTTCAAAAGAAAGCAGAGAAAGAATACAAAAAAAATAAAATAAGCGAGAGAATGGCAAAGTACATGTATAAATTAACACATCTAACAAGAAGCTTCCCACTTCATTGCTTTTTAGAATGAAATTAAACTTGACTCAGGACTTACTGGATGAGTAAAATGGAAAGCTATGTGAATATATCTGTTTTTCTTAGATCTAGATAAAACGTAGGCTTATGCAATCCAGAATCTTTGAAAATGCTCTGATCTTATCTTCAGGCATCATGTTTGCTGCTCCCAGAATTCCTTACCTGGGATCAGATGGTCCACTCAAAAGCAGGTAGATACACAGGCAGCATTCACTCCTGCTGTGCCATATTTTTATATGGATTTCCCAAACATCTATGCAGGTACCCTCATTCAAGGTCTCACCCCCATGTGCGCTCCATAGGAGCTGGAACTAGATTCCTGTCATTCATGGAGAGGATCTCCCTGTTCCCTTCCACTAATCCCATATACTTTAGATCTCTTATCTTTTCTTGTCTCTTCCAGATCACTGGTCAGCCAGGACAATCGAATCTAATCACTTCCAAGAGTGTAAGCCAGTGATTCTTAATGAGAATGATACACCTACGGAACATTTTTTGCAGATTATTTATTGTGACATTGATGGGTGTGATACCACCATTCAGTAGGTCATGGCCATACCAGATTTTCTACAAGGCACTGAACAGTTCTACATAATGAAGGATATTTTGCATAGCTTATGACCTTCCACTGTTATGACATGTAATCATGTGTATGAAAATAGTTTCTAAAAAGCCGATCATACAACTTAACCATGCTTTACGTATGAACACAAGCTAATTTTTCAAGATTTTTATATAAACTGAAATATTTTATGCATGCAATTGTCATGTATGTTTATTGATGGAGACTAGATTTTGTTTTGTTCAGAATAAAAAGTAGCACTTCCTGAAGTATTTGTTTGACCAGTGAACACACTTGGATTAGTCTTCATTTGTCTGTATACTTTTAAACACTAGTTAATTCATTATATCTTCTAATAAAGTAATACAAATATATACATATTAAAGTACATATTCCCTTAAAATACATAAATTTATTTTGATTTCTCCTTTATTAAAATCTTACTGCATTGACTTTTTTTTAATATTACATTTTATTTATTTATTTATTTATTTAATCACCCCCGTTGCCGCTTGTGCCCGCTGTCTGCTTTCTCTGTCCATTTGCTGCGCGCTTCCTCTGTGCCTGCTTGTCTTCCCTTTGTTGCATCATCTTGCTGCACCAGCTCTCCATGGGCGCAGGCCAGTTTGCCCTCATCAGGAGGCCCCGGGAACCGAACCCAGGGCCTCCCATATGGTAGACAGGAACCCAGCCACTTAAGCCACATCCGCTGCTGTGAACTGACTTTTTAATTACATATGAGGTGATTTATATTATCAATGGATTTCAATTCAGGACACTACAGTGTGTGTAGATGATATTTTTAAGGGGATAATGGTTTGGATAGAATTGAGAAACATGGACTTAATCACAAGGGACCTCGAGTGCTCAATGCCTTATATATCCTCTTAGAATGCAGATGCAGCATATGTTTCATTATTTATGGGAACCCTATAGCAAAGAAATGAGACTTTTTATTTCTTAAAAAGTCTTTTAAGAAATAGACTTTTTTTTCTTAAAAAGTCTATTCTGCTTCATTAAATTGCTAATAATCACACTGCTATTGGACTTAAAGGTATGCTTTTAATTTTTTTGTTCTTTTTTTTTTTTGAGGTACTGGGGGCCTGCAATTGAACCTGGGACCTCATATGTGGAAAGCCAGTGCTCAACCACTGAGCCACATCGGCTCCCCTAAGTTGTTTTGTTTTTTTCTGTTTGTTTTGCTTCTTGTTTTTTTTTTT
>JAKSZT010007815.1:9084669-9187307 GCA_026826555.1 Tolypeutes matacus | reverse complement strand
TTAGGAAACATTTCTTGAACATCTACTGTATACCAGCTAATTGCATAATAGTTTTTCAATATTTTGATTGGATCCCACATTACCCACCCTCTCCTTCTTCTTTCCCTCCAACACTTTTCTTTTTCTATTATTATTTCTTTTGTAAATTATGTAAGTAAGTCAAGAATACAGTATGCTTGCAAAAAAGCAAGGAATAAAATGCTTACAGATAGGACCAAAGTTTTCTTTTAATATCCCTCTCCCCTCCAATTCTGCTCTTGCTATTATCATCATCTAAACATTGTATCATCCTAGTTTTTATGTAAGTATATGTGCCAGTAAGAAATGTGTATTATGTGGACAGCTGAGCGTGGTGATGTGTTTATTGGATTGGGGTGTGTGTTAACATTATTTCATGCAATAGGCATTTTATTGTGTTATTATTTTAATAATTTTTACTGAAAGATGTATTTTGGGGTTCCATCCGTGTTAGTTCACATAGTTCTCCCCTATTCTTCTCATCTGCTGTATTGGATTCACAGTATTAGCCTAAATTCTCCATTAACACACAAAGTAACATAAATTTGAGAATACAAAAAGTCATCTAGGCCTAATTAGAAAGGTCAAAGAAGGGACAGATGAAGAAGCTGGGAGACACATGAGGAGTTTTGAAAAGCACGTACAAAAACACCAAGGAAAATAGTCCTATCACTTATTTCCTGAATGTTCCTTTTTTAATCTGGCAGGAGAGCATAGCAGATGAATGGCAAAATAAGATAAAGAAAAAAATTGCAAACATGCATTCGGCAAAGTATTTATATACCTCTATAACACCTAGCAAAATTCTACCTTAAAATTCTTTCTCCAGAAATAATTACCTATAATATTCTTTAGGTTCTGACATCATAGAAATGACAAATCCCAGTATTTAAGTATCCATAATTTAGGACCTTCCTCCCCACCCATCACTTCGATGATGATAAATTTCCCCCCTGGAAAATAGTCTTTCTGGCATCCTCAAAAACCAGATATAGTGTTCTGGTATCTTGAGCAGAAGGCATGCTGTGCTTAGAGTTTATATGTTTCTTATTCAAGGAAGTAGAGTAAAACCAGATAGACTGTGAAATAGATTGGAAGCCACTATCAGCCCACAGCATAACCTATTATCTCATTTATTTGGAAATACACTTTACTTTCACTAACATAAATCATAAATGTTATGAATTTTGGAGGAAAAAGATACAATGATATAATTGGATTTTTCCATCTCTGTAATATTTTTCAGCTAACTTATTTAAATCTTTATTATTTTAATTCCTAAGAATATACAATCAAAATTATAGAAGCCAGGAATAGAGGTTTGAAAAGAAAATCAGGAACATTTGCATTATTTTCACCTGTGTTACTAATGTAGAAAAATGAAGAAATATTTATAGATATTTAAGTCAGAATTTTCGTTTAAGAAACCCAAAGATTCAATAGTATCGATGAGATGTTTTGCAAATCATTATTTTAAGTCCCAGCAAGATGGAACTTCTTTAATTTATTCAGCCCTTCTGACATAGTAATCTGAATAGTATTATCCATAATAATGGGATTTTACTTTCTTAATTTATCTTCCAAGACTTACTCTATCCTTATTCTGTCTCCAAAGCTTTTACCATGGTGATTATCTACAGCAGTAGAAAAGCCATAAGGATTCATGAGGAGAGAGATTCTTTGTGATTTTAGCTGCTTATGTTTTATCAGTCTTTTTGATGACTTGTATTATAACAACCCTAATACATTTCTCAGAGTTCTTTCCCTCTCTAATTCTGTTTGTGACAATGTGAATTGTGATCCATGCATACAATCTTTTCCCATAAAGAAAATCAGTTAAAGTAAAACAGGTTAACCCTAAAAACTGATTCAGTAGGATTGTATGCACCAGTACTGTATTTTTAAACTAATAAAATTTCATTGTGAAAACAAAGTAGTGTGCTGTTTTCAACAGAAACCTCAGTGAAGGCCCAACATCTAACATGCTTTTCCTTAATAACATTACTTATATCTGGGAAAATATTGCTAATCTGCAGTAACCAATTTGCTATTGTCATATAGCAAACTACTTCATGGAATAGATTTATATTAATGCCAAAAACTTAATAAAAATTTAAAATAAGTCAAATTTCCCATTTATACCCTCAATATTTTAAAAAATTTAGTGCTTTGCAGATTGAATAATATCACATAAATAATATGTATAGCAATATAGAAATTGTATATATCCTTGGTATTATTTAAAGACACTGAAATGATTTGATTTTTATTTTGCTTTCAAATATACACATATACAATTGGATATTTCATTACTATAAATATAATAGCATCTTAATTACAATAAGTGCATATTAATTGAAATAAGTACATATACATAAGTGCAGAAAACTTGAAAATTTAATTTTTAGTTTTGCTGTGAAATAAATTAGCTCATGATTTTTAATTTAACAGCTTTGATGTCTTCCTTGCAAGTTATTATCTAGTTCTCTATTTGGAAAATAAAAGTATTTATTCATTTACCAACATCATTTAACTGACATATTATTGAGCTCTCATTAATTACCAGAAACTAAGGTAGACCTTCAATGAAAATAAACAAGATACACACCTCTCATCTCTCAAAAATTTCTTATTAGAAAACAGGGCATATAAACATTAAATAAATATATGGCTTGAATCTGACTGGCTTAAGAAAAAATATTTATATCTGACATAGAAAATACATACCTAAACTAATAGTATAGAAAATCTGAAAATTAATAAGTGGAGAATATAAACTAGGCAAAGATCAATTAAAAAATAAATAAAATTTGATTTAGTAATATTAATATCAGATCAAACAGAATTGAAGAAAACATTTAAGCTAATTAATTCAGCAATATTTATTGAACACTTGCTATGGACTCATAGTACTAAACAGACAAAAAATGGAGAGATTTTTAAAAAATACATAATTTTAATATATAGTATGGTGACAGTGAGTACCAGAAGGAAATTTAAAGCAAGGAAAGGAGAGCTAGATAGGAAATCCTATGGTTCTGGTGGACTTGCTGTTTTAAAGATGATGGCCAGGGAAGACCTTGCTGAAAAGATCTGAAGAGAGGTGAGGACTGCGTGTGTCTCAGGAAAGACCATTCTAGGAAGAGGAAATACCAAATGCAAAGACCCAGTGATGGGAAGCTACCTGGAATAATTGAGTAAAAGAAAGGAGACCAGTATGGCTGAAAGTGAGAGTGTAAAGAAGACATCAATTAGTTATAAAGAGAAAGAATTCTTTTAACTAAAAAGAAAAAGTTAAACCACAAGAAGCTATAAAGTTTAGAGGGGAAATTCTTGTTATCTACCTAAATGTGTACCTCAGTCCTCTATTTTCTGACAGTCCTGCATTTTGGATGGGATTTATCTAGTCCTCAACTCATGATGGAGGTCCTTACTGGCCTAAACTTGTTTCTATGATTTAGTCATGTTGCAAAATGTAGATTTAGCATATACATTATCTATACCCCTAGTGATGGGTACCTAAATACCTTCTATTTTGCGACAACAAATAGCATTACTACTGAATGTCTTCTTACATATCTCCATGTAATTCTGTTCAAAGATTTCCCTGTGATTCAGAATTGCAAGGCCACAGAACATGTAATATATTAATTGCAATAAGTGCTATTTGATTATGTTTCAAAAAGTTTTCACCAATTAATGCCTCACCAGCAGTACAGGAGGGAAAGTGTCTTGATATTATAGATATTGTTCGTTTTTTTTTTTTTTATTTAATAATATCTTATTTTAATACTACAGCTAAGCATCTCTAAATATTTATTAGATATTTGAGTTTACTTTTATGTAAATTGCTTATTCATAATTGTTCTTTAATTTATTCGTTTTCCTGTAATTGGTCATCAAAGCTACTTGTTTTGTACATGTTTGTATCTAGAAGTTTTCTAACAAGGCATCATATAAATAAGGTTAAAGACCATTTTCCCCATTTTTAATATTTTAAGCTGAAAACTATTTCAATGACACTTTCTAGCATAATGAAAACAATTTGAATATTTTGAATATTAAATTCATAGGAATATTCGTTTTGTGTTTTTCTTAATAATTTGTTTCTTGAACATTCTGGATATCAATCTTTTTTTACTAGTAAATAAGCAAATTGGAGGTGTTTTACTTTCAATTCAGCACCAACTCTTGTTCAAAGCAAGATATTTAATTTTAATATAGTCAAATCCATCAAATCCCTTCCCCCTTACTTTGTAATATTGGAATATTTTATTTAAAGAATCCCTTGCAACCCAAAGATTAATCTCAGTTAATTGAAGAAATAAACAGGAATGGGACCACATGAATAGAAAACCCAAATGTGGCTTTATGGTGTCAATGTGGCTTTTCTTGCTCGAATAGATTTTACAGAAGGAAGCAAGCAGGGAATAAAAGTTCTAAAGAGTTTAGTCAGAAAGAAATAAAAAATAAATTTAAAAACTTGTATCAGTATCAGAAAACCTAACCCTAAAACCACAACTATCTGCAGATTGTCTATTAAGATTTAGATAGAATTTATGCCAAAAATTGAAACATGATAAACACTGAAGGACAACAAAGAAGAAAGGTGTGAATGCCATTTCATAATACTGTATAAAATAGCTACATCTGCATTATCTTTTCTTCTATAACCTTGATAATAGTTCTATTATTTATTTACTCTTCAGCATTTTTGTCTCCCTTGATATTCCTATAAATTTAGTCAATAAATGCTTATATCTATCATGAATTAAGACTTAAATTATTCTTACAAGGAGATGCTTACAAGTGTATCCTTATTGCCATCAATGCCTTTTGTTTATAACTCCCTGAAAAATCTGAAAAAATATGTTTTGTTTTTATAAATTTAACCATTCTACTATTAAGTTTTGCCATTTGCAAAATTCAAAGTCCATTTTACTACCTGATGGCACCCTCATAATACATATATATCATTATGGTGCGTATTTTAAAAATTGGGGGTATAACAAAATCCTGATATGTTATCCACAATTTTTCCTTTAGATTTTATGTATTTATTTATGCATTTATGCTTTTATTTATATATTGACAGTAGTACAGTTCTACTGATTACTCTCAAGAGCAATGAATTACCAGAAATAATAATATTTATAAAACCTTTTTTTAAAGTTTTCTGCATCTTTCTGTCTCTTTAAATAGAATCAGCTGTGTGATCTAGTAGTACAAGATACTTCCTTATCATTTTAAAATATGCCTTGTGGTCAAATTTACTTAATCTATTTTGCTTGCAATGTTCCAGGAGAGAATTCTTAGTGGTTCTTTTTATAAGACTTTAAAATAGTTCATAAATGTTGTCTTAAAACTCTGCAAAATATTTTATCAGTTAATAATATTCTTAAAAGTAGCAGGAAGACAGTCTGTTATGTAGGGATAATTTAATGATGGTAGAAAGCCAAAATTTTGCCAAATAACTTCTCCACTCTACTCCAAGGGATACTAATGTCTGAAATAATATTAGAGGTTAATTTCTTTGGACAAACGTTGTCTGGGTCACCTTCTGCAATACAAACACACTGATCTGATAAAGTATTATGTCACTGTTGACTAAAAATACTATGGAAAGTGTCCAATGTTAAGGTTCAAGAGATGCGAGCCTGAGTTACAGCTGTTTTATCTACTCTGTGTCCTTGTTTGTCACTTCACCTCTTTGAATTTCAAGCACATCATCTCTAAAATGACAGGATTGGAGTAGACAATTTCCATGGTTTTATCTTACCCTAAAGTTTGATACTTGTAAGATGCTGCTACCAATGCCTGACAGAAATAATGCGGGCAACTTGAGGGCTCTATAGACTCTGATAAATGGCCACAGCAAAAGTGTGAACAATAGAGTAAAAAATAAGATAAGCATACTTCACCCACACAATCTTGAATTAGCTCAATGTATATTTCTCAGTTGATCAAAATGGTGGATTCTCCTGTATATTCTTTACTCTTTTTAAATATGGAGCTTTTATATTTTTTCACAGAAAAAAAAATGCATGTAATTTCTATATCTTCAAAAACTTAATGCCTAATGATTAGGAAAAAACTGCACTTATTTGAAACAACCTCATTTTCTTCCTACTCAAAATAATGTCCATGGTCCATTATTTCAATTTTACACTTGTCAGTAGAATAATTTACAACACCTGTTTCTCTTTTTATACTCTATAGCTAGGAAAAGCCCCAAACTGTATCATCTATCTATCTATCTATCTCCATCTATTACATTCCGGGTATATTACATTCAAAACCAAAGTAACTGTGCTCCATTGGAGAAAGTCACACAAAAGTACAGATGGGTTCTTCTTTAGATTTATGATTACCAAGCACAAATGCAGTCTTGATATAGTCCAGCAATTCTAATATACTTGCCTGGTTTATTTGCTTTATCACAACCATTTCAGAATTTTACAATTCATTTCAAAACCCTGACTTCTCTAATCCCCTAGCTTTTTTCAGTAGATTATTATGGTGGTTTGAAAGTATAAGAATTCCAGAAAACCATGTTCTTAAAGCTAATCCATTCCTATGTATTTAAACCTACTGGAAGTAGGTTTACATGAGATTTCAGTTAGGGTGTGGCCCAGAGTGGTTCTTAATCTTCTTATTGCCATTCTTTATAAACAGGATGAAGAGAGAGAGAGAGAGAGAGAGAGAGAGAGAGAGAGAGAGAGAGAGAGAGAGAGAGAGAAACACCATGGAAGCAAGAAGCTAAAAGCAATGAAACCTGGAAGAGAAGGGAGAGACCAGAAGATACTGCCATGTGCCTTGCCATATGGCAGAGGACCTAAGGATCACAAGCCGCCAGACTTTGGAAAAAAAACATTGCCTTGATGATGCCTGGACTTGGACATTCTCATGACCTCAAACTGTAAGCACGTATGTTATTAAATTCCCATTGTTCAAGCCAACCCATTTTATGGTATCTGCTTCCAGCAGTCTAGCAAACTAAAGCAATCATCTTATCCTACTTAAGATCCATACCTGGGATTTAGATTTCATTCTTTCCTTCTCTCTCAGGATGTTTGTAGGCTTGATTATTTAGAATTTCTTACATATTGAACCTCTCTCAACTTGATCTCTTTCTCACAAAGTATCCTTTCACTTCACATTCCCCTTAATGATTGTCATATTCCTCTCTCCACAAACTTCCTAAAACATTGCCTACACTGAATCCCTTGTCTTACCGTCTTTTCAGGTTGCAAACCAACTTCTCTGCTTTCTCTGTCTATGAAAATAATTCTATCTAAGGCAATGAGCCTATATTCATTCCTCAACTTGTGGACTTTTTAGCAGCATTTAGCATTGCTACTCACTCTCTGCTTTCAGAAATACTCATATTTTGCCTTCCATGACCAATACTGTCTTCCCCTCTGCTATTTCTCTGGTTGTGACTCTGTAAAGTGCAATCTTAAGCCCTCTCCTCTTCTCACACTGTTCTCTTTATTTATGCAATTTTGTTCACTGTTGGCTTCAAATACCACTTACATTATGGCTGATGGAACACAAAACCTATTGCCTACTTTACTTATTTCTCATCTCCATTTGGATGTCTCAAAGGTATATTGAAATCATTATCCTAAAACTTAATTCATGGACTTCTGCATCAAATCTGATATTATTCCAGTATACCCATATCTTGAATGGATCCAGCAGGTACTCAGAAACACAAGCCAGCAAGCTAGGAGATATCTTTCTCCTTACGTAATACAATACACATACTTTAATTTGAATACACCTGTAGAATTTGTTTACTTTTATCCATCCAACTGCTTCCATCCACCACAGACCAAACTACAATCACTACTTATCTGGACTACTAGAATGGCTTCATATGAGCTACCTTCCAAACCAGATTTTTAGATTGCAGCCAGTGAATTTTCTAAAACACATCATGCCATTTCTCAGTTAAATACATCAATAGGTTTTCATTGCATTTAGAATTAAGAAAAAAAAAAAAACCTAAGGCCTTTTGTCTTATGATTCTTTGGCTTTTCATCATATGGTGTTGTCACTTGCTTTCTGACTCCCAGCAGTTCTGGAATTCCTTCATTTCCTCAAATGGACAATGCTCTAAATATGGCCTTTGTGTATACTGCTGCCTTTGCCTAAAGCATTCTTTAATTATCCCAGACACATAGTTTAACTATTTAACACGTTATCCTTCAAGACTCTGCTCTACAGTGACTTATTCCATGGCATCACTCCCATCTCCAAGACTAGGTAAGATCTTTATTATATGCTTTGAAAGTGTCTACTTTTGTTCACCATCATAGGATCTGAGGCAAGCCTAACATATAATCTGTTTTATTATGGAGCAAAGGACTAAATGCTCAAAGATTAAGTTTGGGAGGTACTAAAATATTTTCTTTGCATGTACTATATATTACCAGGTAAAATTAGCAATCCCCAAATAATATAGAATTCTGAGTGTGCCTGGAGACTCCTGAGCCAATGCATCTGGTGCTAACTGCTTTAATATTATCTAAGAGTACACAGAGGGAAGTGGCTGTGGCTCAAGCAATTGAACTCCCATTTACCATATGGAGGACCCGGGTTCGATCTCCAGACCTCCTGGTGAAAAAAGAAAAAAGGTGTCCGAGGGTGGCGCGATGAGGAGCACCAAAAAGACGATGACACAACCTGATAGAAAAAAGTGAAAATAAAAAAGTACACAGACTGATATGGACCCAAAGTATCCCTGAAGGAGTGAGACCCTAAAGTTAACTGAGCACAATTTAGTTCTATATTTCCTCTCATTTCTCAGCCCAACACCTTTCCATGAATGAAGGTATGCCCATTTTATATACATTCTTCACATTCCCCACAGACAACTCCTCTAGTGCTTTTTAGTATCTTAACCTGTTCATGGAAATACTTTTATTTATATGTTTTGATTGAAGTTTATTATTATTCTGCCATTTCACTTTCATCCAAGACAAATTATTCCCCCTTATTTACCACACAGGACTTTTGCCAAGGTACCTGATCACCAGTACTGTTTGTTTTTTGTTTTTCATTTTATGCAATCCCTGAATTTCCCCTCTTAAATCTTGAAGAATCTTACTATATTTTGAATATTTCTTGGCCTGGAATCCCTGGCAGTTTAGGAACTCCTATATGAAGTGTATGCTTTTGAGATGTGGGCAGTAAGCAGAAAAGCACAACACATACTTTATATTTCAACCTCTGTTATTTAGGAACGTGGCCATAATTCTACATATACAAAAACAAGTGGAAATGTGAATTCAGGTTTATACCAACACTAATAGATTTTCTTGTTCTCAGTGTAAAAATTCTCCAATCCCTTCCTTGGGAAATTATATCTTACCCTAAGCCCTCAATCCATTTTATTACAGAAGATCCTGGCTTTACATAAAATTGCTTAGTTCTAAGAAAAAAATGGAACTCCTTTGTTGTTCCAAAATTTCTATAGAAGAGAGTGCAACATACTTCTTGTGTCACCTACCTAATTTGAAGATGTTTTTGAAATTATCTTAAACTGTTAGACCTTTAATTGTATTTAGAATATTTAAATGCTAATATAACAATATGTAAATTGTTAAATTTTTAGTTCATTTATTATAACTGACTGAATCCAGTAGAATATGCCTAACAAAATAAAGGAGAATGTAGTAATTGAGATAGTTAAGATGCAAAATAAAATATTTCCCTTAAAAACAGTGACAAATTATCAAAAAAAAAAAAGTGAGATAAAATGGGATTTTTATATTCTTCAATTTTTCCTTTCATTTGGTAATTAATTTTCCTTTCTCTTGGTTGTATAAATTTTAACCATTTGGGCATTTTATTTATTGCTTATATTTCTAAGTCATTTTTAAAGCATGTAATGTATGTTCAGAAATGTGCTCAAATTCTAAGTATACAGATTGATGCATTTTTATAGAATTAGCATAACTTTGTAATCTATGCCCAGAAAAAAAATGAACTGCAGAAACCCTATTTTATATCTAATTTCATTCACAGGGTATTTTAATATTGCTGTCTTAGTCTTTCTGCCATTCCCTTTCCTTTTTCCTGATTTATCTGTGTTTTCCCATTTGAATTTACTCCTTCATTCTACTTGCTAATTAAACATTCAAGCACACACGCACACACACACAGAGTAATATTTTTAATATGTAAAGGAATGGAGGCAAAGACTAAAAGAGAAATGACTGCAACGATAAGGATTAGAAACGCACCAGTATGCCAAAGATCCTGCATAGATATAGCAGTTAAAGCTATAAATGCCCCCTTATTTTCGTGTAACTTACTCATTCTTCTGTGTTAGCTGTTTTGACAATTTTGCATACACCAAAATTAACAGCATTATCAAAACCCTTTTGGGGGGGGTTTGTTAATGTAAAATAAATGTAACTTAGACATAAAAAAATCTAAGTGTTTGTACTTTGTACATGATACAGATCAAGAACATAAAAATACATTTTCTTTTAGGTATCATAGGACATTACGGGATATCTCAATGAGTTAGTTGACACTTAGCTAGAAATATTCTTCAGTCACTGATGATCTCTGAAGAACAGCTCATTAATACATAACTCATTCATAATAGCCTTTTTCAATACAGCAATTGTTCATCAAAAACCAGATAGATAAATCCACTGCTAAGAATTGTTTGTGGTCAGTTAATTTTAAATGGTTGCAAAAACAGCAGCATATTAGCCTACAAAGGAAAGAAACATCTCTCAGACACTAGATGTGAACAGTTTTAGGAATGTGAACAAAATTACTTTCCCTTTACCTGTTTCTTTTTAAACATAATCAAGAATATACTTTATACAAATTTTAAAGAAGTTTTATTCATTGTTTTTCTTACAGCATTGAGTCTTTTACTTTGAAGATTGTTTTGTTTTGTTTCCCAGTAAGGATAGGGGCACTAAATTGACAAGAAAATAATTAATTTAAACCAATAACATGTATTAAAAACAGAGGAAAGGAAAATCCTAAGAGATGTAATCTCTTACATTTCTATTCAACTTTTCTTAAGAGAAATCACTAAAACTCATTGTGTGCAACAATTCACTGTAGAAAGGAAAATAAAAGAATCTCGACCAAGAAATAATCAGATCTATCCTGACCTCATCAAACAGAAATTTGTCTAAATCATTCTACTTGGGAAATTCTGCTTCATATTTTACAACCCATTTAGCTCCAACAATCTTCACCAGCTAGAAATTTTCCTTTTATATCATAAAGTCCCCTAGGGCAGAAGAAAGCATTCATGAAAGAAGACAATGCATCCATAATTTCTTTTGTTGAGAAGTGACAATTGAATTTTGCAGTTTTAAGATGACTTCTCAGGAACAAGAAGGGGGCAGTGAAGTAGAGGGGGTAGGCATTAAGCTGAGAAGTTTGGAAGAGTCTGCCATAGTCACTCAGCATTTTAGTAGAATTTTCTTTGGTGTGATGGGATGGACAGTGTATTAGCTTCCTATGACTGCTGTAACAAATTAAGATAAACTTGGTGGCTTAAAACAATGCAGATTTATTTTCTGACAGTTTTGGAGTCTAGAAGTCTCAAGTCAGTTTTACTGGTCAAAGATCAAAATGTTAGCAGGATTGCACTCCGCCTGGCGGCAGTTCTACAGGAGAGTCCATTCCTTGCCTCTTCCAACTTCTGGTGGCTGCTGGCATTCCTTCACATGTGACAGCATCACTCCAATTTCTGCTGCCAGGGTCACAGTGCCTTCTCCTCTTCCTCCTGCATGTCAAATCTTTCCATGACTCTCTCTTATAAGAAGCTTTGTGATTACATTTAGTGCTCTTCCAAATAATCTGGAATAAACTCTCCATTTCAAGATTCTTAACTTAATCACATCTGCAAAGATTCTTTTTCTTTACAAGATGACATTTATTTTCAGGCATTAGGCTCTGATATCTTTTGGGGGCCATGATTCCACCTTCCACAGATAGGGATTAAACAAGAAGTTAGAGAAGTAAAGACAGTTTCAAGGTCAAAGGCTATATATGAGTGAACCTCTGACCTAAGGAACTACAGAACATTTTTACAATAAGAAAGGCTATGTTTACATGGAATTTAAGAAAAAAAAGATATAGAATACTGCCTTTCCATAAGGCTTTTTATAAAAATCAAAGTTTAGTCACTCAAGGGTAGTGGCAGGTAGGAATAATGATATTTCACATTTTTGTACACTTGAAATTGCAATTGCAATGTTTTGGCATACATTTTTTAAAATCCCAGTTTATCTCTTTAGGGATTCTTTGCGGTAGAAATGACAAATGATATCATCATCTTGTAAATGGAACAACTGAGCCTCTGAGAACTTAAGGAATGTACTTAAGGCAAGTGAACTGACACCAAATTCAATGCCATTCCCTCACCCCCCAGAATATGAAGTTTTAATATATCTCAGATCTTTCTGCCTTCTCACACAGCTCAGTATCTCCAGGGAGTAATGTCTTGAAAATGACTCACCAAATATCTGGACACAGAGATTTACAGAGGTAAAGCCAGTGCATCTGTAAGATCCAAAGTTGGAAGTGCTCAAAGCTTTCAGTATGATGAGACCAACTCCATGTCTTGTATTTCAGAGACTTAAGTTCTTCTGGGAGTTGAGAAAGCAAATCAGCATCTGCAGGGGAATAAAGGATCTAGCATTGAAGCTGCTGGTTCCCCTCCCCATTTTCCAGCACACGTCACTCTGACTTTACATGTTCCTGAGTGTCTCATGGAGGAACAGGCATGTGCCTTCTACAAACACCATGCTTTCTGAAAAGTAAGGAAGATTTTAGGGATGAAAATAGAATCTGATATTTATTTTCTCAGTTAAGTAAAATCTTACCCCACAATTGAAATTTTTAGAATTTTAAAATTTTTAGAATTTTAAAAATCACACAAAGACTTTGGAAGTAAGCTCCTTTAATATACGAAATCCCATCTCTGCTTAACACATTCAGACTTTGAACGTTTTGCTCCTATTTAATAACTTAGAAATTAAAAGGCCAATAACAAAGTAGAAATGGTTGCTATTGTGTTTTTCTCCTGCCATTTTCTACAACTGATTAACAGGAGAAAAGTAAAAGGTTAATTTTCTAATTACATACTCCCCTGAGGTAAATTATTCATGTTATCACATTCATTGACATACTGTAATGTGCACTTTATGGAAAAGTGCTTTTCTCTGAAGCTATGCACAATCAACAGTTTATTTTAGGAAACAAGGAGGCAGCAGGCAAACCAGTAAAAAAGAAAAATCTGCCAATACCAAAAAATGTGTTTATGGGTAGCTTTTGCCTTTAAAGCAAACTATAGCTTTGCTAGATCATTCTGTTCAATCCTGCTTGAAAGAAGTCAAGCACAAACTTTTGAGTCAGATCTGGATTCCACCTCTGGCTTAGCCATTTACTAGCCAGGTAACCTAAGCATATTCTTAAATTAACTGAACATCGATTTCTTCTCTAACACATAGAAATAATTATGATGAGAACATAATTAAATGCAGAAATGTGGTATTATATGTATAGCAACTAATGCAGCGTCTGTCACATAACAGACTCTCAATAAATTATAACTGTGATAATGAGTCATGAAACAAGTTGAAAGCAAGGAGTGGAATATATGTATTAAGAATATCCTCAATTAGAAATGTCTGTGTAAACAGAATCTTTCCAGACCATGTCCCCATTTAGTCTACCCTTGTGAAGAAAGGAGTATACAACTTCGAGACAGAGGTGAATCGTTTCTTCTGAAATATTTTTTTTTATTTCTATGCTCACAGTGTTTCTCTAAAAATCAGAAGAATCAGGGAAAAGAGAACATTTGTGTCTTTAGCCTAATTACTATACAAACCTCAGTGAAATCCCTAAGTCCTTTTAGGACCGTCTATGGAGCGTTCACACAAACTTGCCTGAGACCAGCACTACTTAGAAGAATATAAATGGGAACAACTTGGAGAATGCATAGCTATTCAAGATGTTTGTGAAAAAAAAGAAACTCTGAAGCCACTGGAGAAGTCTCATTGACTTAAGCATGTTTTTGTACCCCTGCTTCTAGTATGCTAAGCCCACGCTAAAAGATATCAACATTTTAATTTGTAGCAGCTGCATTCTACAATTTTCAATATTAGATATATTTTCATTTTTTGAAAAAAAATATAGCATTATCAGTAAGAAGTGAAATACTAAGATAAAGGTACTTGTATACTTAAAAGGAATTTTTTTCTAAATATTATTGGAATACTTACAAAAAGAAAAAAGAATAAAAGGTATCAGTATTTAGGATAACTAAAAATCCCATGAACAATAATGAAATCTGATGAAAACTGCATGCTAAGAAAAAAACTTTAAAAAAGAAGAATTTCAGTAGGATACTTCTTGGAACCAATCTGAAAAAGCTGCACCAAGGGATGGTATCTCCATTGACCAATCTTTGAATTAATACTACATGTTTATGTTGTAAAAAGGAGAGAAAAAGAGGATTAACTGTGATACTACAATTTAATTATTGGCTGGTTAAATTAAACTGTAAGAAGTAGGGCAAATTTGTTTTCTTTTCCCCTAAAACTCTCATGGATGGTAGCACTTTTCCCTAATCTCAACCTGTCCCTTGTCACTGAAAGACATGTACAATCTATTTCCTTTACTCTCATGGTTTGCAATTTCATCAAATTCTCACTTTCCCTAGGTCAGTGTTTTCACATTGCTTCTCTAGACTTATCCTCTGCCTAATCTTTTGTATATTATGGACACAGGAAGGTATTTTTTAAAGATCAGTTTACTTATTTTGACAATATTTTTTAACCTTAACATTTCTCAACATTGATCAAGTAGCAACATTTTTCTACCCTGGTTTCAGGGAACAAATAAGAGATGAATGATAGAGCCCAATTCCAAGATTCAGAGTTCTAAAAATCCCTTCCAAAAATCTTAAAATGTAAACTTTTTTTATTTTTTTTTTTTAATTTTAGGAGCTAGGAACTTGAAAGAGAAATGGTATTTTCTTCTGACTTCCAAATGGTTTGTATTGGAAAGATCAAGAGTACAAACCCAAAAAACATGCAAAAAGAAATATTTCTATTGAAGAAAAAATTTATTGGAAACACAAGAAAAAATTTTACAAAATTAATTACACCTCAAGATTTAAAGTTCAACCTGCTAGAATGGGAAGTAGCAAGATTCAGAGAACTGGATTAAATTAAAAACTGCCTGGATTGCTAAGAATGAGTCCTTTGCCCCGCCACTATACCTATACCTCACCTCTAATGCTGTACCCATCTCTAGCCCCACCTTAGGGCTATGTTGGAAAGGAGTTCATATTTGCTATGAACAATAAGTGCATTTGAAGACCAGAGGGATGCTGAGAACAAGACATTAGTAGAGGACAAGAGTGTGCAATGATATTACATTTCAGTAGAGGCCAGATTGGACAGAGGAGAGCAGACTTTCAGAAGTCCCTTCCCCAATGTCATGACAACACATACAAACTTTTATTTCTTTCCCTACTTTTTTCTATGCAGAAGGAGATAAAGAGAAAGCAGGAGACTATTCAGTTGACTCAGTTCAAATCCAGAATCAATCTTTTAGACTCAGTGTTTCAGTTTGCTAAATGCTGTCAAAGCAATATACCAGGAATGGGTTGGCTTTTACAGTGGGGATTTATTAGGTTAAAAGCTTACAGTTCTGAGGTCATGAAAGTGTCCAAATTAAGGCATCATCAGAGATGCTTTCTCCGCGAGCTGTATAGCTGCAGGTGATCAGACACCTGGCGGCATCATGTGCAGGTGTGCAGCTGTGGGCAATCAGGCACATTGTCTCTCCCCTCTCCTCCCAGCCTCATTGCTTTCAGCTTCTGGCTAAAGTGGCTTCCTCTCAGCTTCTGTGTTCCATTGATTTCGGCTTTTGGCTTCCAGGGCCTTCTTTCTCAGGTTCTGGATTCCTCTGTTTCTGAAGCTTTTTTCTGTGTCTGTGACTTTTTATTCCTTCATTTACAAAGGACTCCAGTAAGAGGGCTAAGATCCACCCTGGGCTATGCAGTCTAATCAAAGACCCTTAACTGAAGTAATTTAATCAAAAAGTCCCACTTACAATAGATTGACAGGTAGAGGAATGGATTAGTTTTAAGAACAGGATTGTCTGAGGTACACAAAAGCTTCAAACTGCAACACCCAGGAATGGCATAAATCACCTTGAAGCTGGAGGATGAGGTTTCTTGTTACTGTGTGAAAATAGGAGCTTAATTTTACTTTTGCTTTCCAGTTTTGATAAATTTTACTTACATTGCAGTATGCTTCATGGAATTCTGTTTTGTTAATGTAAAACAAAACAGACATGGACTATGGCAGAATCAGTTTGTACGATGTTATCAATCAACTCATTTTCCCTAGATATGTTGTAGTCACAGGTGTTGAGTAAATTTTTGTACAAAGGAAGGAAGGAATATTTTTCTACATCTTATTTCTCACTATAAATTTTAACCCTTCTACAAAGATGCCATTTTTGTGTTTTATCTTAAAGTTAAGAAAACACAACACACACACACAAAACACACCAACAACATTTTATCTTAAATATGGCCATATATATTGTATGTGATACTTTTTCCTTAGGTAGTCCAGCATTTTCTGAACAATCAAATAGTGATCAAAACATGAAAAATACGCACGAATTTCAAACTGATGAAGGATGTTTATAAACTTGACATAAGGACAAAGCCAGAAGAAGTCAGCATATAATATGTGAAGAAGCTTAATATTGTATCAGAGAAAATTAGTAAGAGGATAAATAGCATGTGAAATAGAACTATGTCAGAATCATCTTTGAGGCATGGTGAATTGGAGCAATTCCATTGCCTCAAAGTCTACAGTGACTCAGCAAGGCAGCCATCAAATGGATATGACTTCATCAGCTTCAACTAAAGCATCCAAAGACTCATTTACAATAACTCTTATTCCATAAACTACCCTATATTCACCAAAGCATAGAGGGTGAGATTGTGTCTCCTTCATCTGTTCACTGCAGCATTGTTTACTTTCTCGATTTAGAATGCATATTTAATGCATATTTAATGTTGTCTACAAACTTTCAGCATTACAAGATTCTTCAGAAGCCATTCAATCAAATCTTTCAACTAATAGATCAATCTCTTTTACAGCTTGACTACTGACAAATAGGCAATGCACTGACCTTGTGAGTCAGTTTCTTAATCCCTTAG
The DNA here is from genome assembly GCA_026826555.1 of Tolypeutes matacus. Taxonomy (NCBI): domain Eukaryota; kingdom Metazoa; phylum Chordata; class Mammalia; order Cingulata; family Chlamyphoridae; genus Tolypeutes; species Tolypeutes matacus. Next base: position 9,170,047 of record JAKSZT010007815.1, on the reverse strand, counting down.
TCATATTATCCTCCTAGAGAACCTGTATATCATACTGTTAGCTAAAAGCACAATATTGTGAACATAATTAACAGCATTGAAATATGTATCTTAATGTGATTAAAAGGGGAAATTTTAGATAGTATATATGTCAACAACAATTTAAAAAAAAAAATTCCATGGAACTACACAAACAGTGGACCCTAAGTTAAACCATGTTAATAGTAAAATTATAAAAATGTGCCATCATCAATTGTAACAAAATTTTCCACATCAATGCAAGGTGTTAATAGGATGGTATATGGGAATCCTGTATTTTATGCATGATTGTTCTGTAAACCCACAGAAAAGAGATGTATTCGTTATATATTGGAAGATTCCAACAAAAACTTGACCACATATAATGAATGTATTATATAATTCATTCACCAAATTAAGGCATCATGATTTTTGTTCATAATAAATATTGCTGAATATTTACTAAAACAATAATTCCCAAACCACTGAGACCAACTTTCAGATTATAACAGAATCTGAGATTATAACGGAAATCTTGATTTCCATGACAGTGAGTCTCCTATCATCAGTTAGAATTATATGCAAAGGTGTCAGGGATTAATAAGGTGCTGCATCTGTCATCATGGAATCTAAAATTCATTTGGAGAGAAAGAATATATGATAAACCCTTTAGTGTGACATATATAAGTGACCCCTGACAGCTGTCAGAATTGAGTTAAAATAATCTAAAACCACAGCCTAGACTATGGCAGGACTAGTTAGTACGATAGCTTGTTATCAGCCAACCTATTCTCTCTGGATGTGCCCTAGCCAAATCAGTTGCAGAGCAATTGGAGTGTTTCTTGAAGTTGGCCATTTATAGATTGTACTGATTCTATCATAACTGCTGTTGCCTTGCTACTATTTTCACCAGCATGTTTTATTTTAAGACCATATCCATCTTCACATAGTTTTATTCTCTTAAATTCCTTTAACACATGCCCACTGGAGATAAATATGTTTAAAGTCAATCAGTCAGGCAAAATCCAGAGTACATAGGCTTAGAGTGTGTATGTATTCTTAGCCCCATTTATTCAAAAACTGATGGAAGTTACTGAATGATATAAAGATAGTAACAAGAAATGAAGCAAAGCAGAGTAAATGAAGAATTACCTGAATTTTTTTTTTAGAGAAAACCTATTATATAACCTTATTATAACAAAATTCTGCTATTTCAATTTTTAATGTTATTATACAAGTTAGAACTACCTGTGTACAAGACCTCTTCCTTTTTCTACTAGAACATTACTGCCTCATCTCTCTTTCCTCCAGAAGACAGAAGTCTCTGATTGCAAAATACAGAAACCTGTTTTATATGAGTGAACCCAGTGGATACCACATGGAGCTAAGCCCAGCCCAAATTGTTCTAGTTTGCTAAGCTGCTCAAATTCGATAGCATGGGATGAGTTGGCTTTTAATAATGGGAATTTATTACCTTACAGTTGAGGCTGTGAGAATGTCCAAATCAAGGCATTATCAAAGCAATGTTTTCTTCCCAAAGACCAGCTGCTGGTGATCCTGGTTTCCCCTGACACATGGCAAGGTATGTGGCAGTGTCTGCTGATCTCTCCCTTCTCTTCCAGGTTTTGTTGCTTTCAGCTACTTGATTCCATGGCTTTCTTTCTCTCTGTATTCATGCTGCTTATAAAAGACTCCAGTAAAAGGATTAAGACCTACCCTGGGCCATGCCTTAATGGAAGTAACCTAATCAAAAGCTCCTATACACAGTATGATTAGACCCACAGGAATGGATTGGATTTAAGAAAATGATTATCTGGAGTACATACAATTTCAAACCTCCATACCAACCAAGAAAATGAAGAGTTTTAACTGAATTTTGTTGTTTTAAGATAATAAAATGTTGAGGTGATTTGCTATGCAGGAAATGCTGTTATATTCCTCTATTTATTCTTATTCTCATCTTCTTTATATAGCTTTTTTTAAAAAAAGAAATAAAAAAGAATTCCCAACTCACTATTGAAAGTGCTTCATTTTCCATTCATACCTCAATTCAATGAAATTTGATTTCTCTTCACAAACTTTCTGCTATAAAATCACCAGTGACTTGCCAATTACAATTATTGGCATTTATTGACTGAAATTTTATTTTTCTTTTGTAAATCTTTGAATCCATATTTTCCATGATAATTTGTAGGTGTTATATGAGCTTTTGTTCTGGAGTATTATTGCTTGTATTAACAAAAGCGTCAGGGGATTGAGATGTTATCTGCCTCCTGTACAAAGGGAAGGTTTGTTTCCTAATCAGGGTAATAAAGAAGATGATTCCCTCTGTATTAGTAGTGTTCTCCAGGGACACAGATCCAGCAGGATTTTTTATATCTATAAAATGAGTTTTATTATAGGAATTAGCTCACACTACTGTGGAGATTGGAATTCTGAATTCCATAGGGAAGTCTGGGAATTCCAATGAAGGTTTTTCAATGAATTCCCCAGGAAAAGCTGGCCACCTGAAGAAGAGATGAAAATTCTTCCTTCTGACTGCTAAGATCATCAGTTCTCCCTTTATAGCCTTTGACTGTTGGGATGAGACTTCTCCTATTGTTGAAGGCAATCTCCTTAGTTGATTGTAGATGTAATCAGCAATAGATAACAATCAGTGTACTCCACAAAATATCCTCAGAGTTAACAATCAGGACAATGTTTGCTTGACCAAACAACTGCATAACAAGTCCTAGCCAAGTTGACTCATGAATCTAAACATCATACTCTCCAAAACAAAGTTTGGAAGGTTTGCTAGCAGACCCCTTTAAAAATTGAGGATTCCTAAGCTTCCTTTTCTTCAGCTGTGACAAAACCTTGTTGTGTGTACTGCATCCACCTAAACATGATTTCCATAGGATTTGGAGAGTCAAGGAAAACAGATGTGAACATGAAGCTCATGCTTTCTGCTGAGCTGTGAAAGCTGTGAATAATAAAGACCTTTGTCTCTGACCCAGGATTCTAATATTCATAATACTGTGGCAGGCTAACTTGTTTGCTTGCAAGTAGAGTAAAATGGCAGACCCTTCCCTGTTCTTGATGACAGTATGGTAGTGCTGAAGAAATTCACCTCATATCCTGTAGCTTCCAAGCAAACAGGGAGAAAAAGTCATCCTATTCAGAGTCTAAGTTTTGTAAACTTTATGACTTAATCATTTAATTTATAGGATTTTATCTTATGGAAATTGAGTGACGTACACATAGATATATATAGAAAGATATTTTCACAGCACTTTCCATAACACATTTCCAGATGGCTTTACTCTGATCAAGGCTGTGGGTGAGATGACTTAGGCAATTCGTGGTTCATTCAAGCTCTGCCTCCCTAGAGACTTCAAATACACCCTTAAATGACTCTCATATTTTCATTCCCAAAATTCAATCCTACTTCAGATCTAAGTTTTTGCCACCCATTTTAATAGCCCAATGGACACAAATTTATTTTATAATTACATGCTTTAAGCTGTAATTAGCTAGAAAATGTGCTCTTGCACTCTTTATTACACCTTCATATACCTCATGGTCTAAAACTGATGCTACTGTCAAAGGAACACTTTAACAGGTTCAGATTTACAAACATTTCATTTCCTCCACCACCATAGCAGATGACTAAAATACTTAGCTTCTTAAAGCAGAATATTTTATATTTCTCAGAAAATGAAAAACATGATCAACAAAAGTTTATATGATACATTTCCTCAATCTTTGGACCTGAGAATTCTTATAATATGACTTTCCTACTTTGAAATAGATGCTGCCAAAAACAGATATAATTATGGTAAATCCCCTTAAATTTTTGGTTTTGATCTTTGTGGAAACCTGCTAAAGTTTCTTTATTCTAGGGAAAGCTAAGATCAGGTTTCAGGCACTATCTCAACAAGTCATACTTGTAATCAAAGGCATCTGTGATCAAGACTCAGTCTTCCCGGTATTTTTAGAATTTTGCTCCTCCAGTCATTAGCAACAAATGACTGCTTGTTCAGGATTGATTCCTGCCACAATCCTACCCTCTGTTTTGGCATATGAGAAGAAAAGGTCTCCTTCACTTTATTTTATTTATTACTAAACCTAAATCATTATGTGTGTGTGTGGTGGCGGTTTATTATCGTCATCCTACTTAGATAAGCTATATTCATTTGCATTTTCTAAAGTGAATATATGTATTTCCTAAATAATAAGAAAACAAATAATATCCTATGACAAAAATAGTGAAGATTGACAGAAGTTTATGTTTTGGTGATTTAAAGCAGTTGAGTATGCTTGTAAGAATCACTCTGTGAAACAGGTTAGTGAATCATTTCTAGTACTGTAGATAAATAAACAAGAATCTGGGCAACATTGAAAGCCCACTCACACACACACACAAAAAAAAGCCATGAATTTCCTCAGTAACACTCAGGGCCTAAGAATGGAGAGTGTAAAAATTGCTTTTCTAGGGCCTGGGAGTAGGAAGAGGAAAGCAACAGAGTGTCAGTAACACTGAGGATTTAGAGGAATAAGATTATTGTTTAATTTTTTATCCAAATTGGATTGAAAGGCAAGTGAAAGTGCAACAAGCTTAATGAGTTGAAACAGATGAAAGGCACTGATTAAACAGATGTCTCATTGACAGTGAAGAGTGTTTTAAGTGATGGGAAAGAGTGGAACAATAGAGGACCCTGGCCAGGGGAGGATATTTAAGATTTTGGACTCTTGTAGGTAAAATAGTTCCCCACACAATGGGGAGGTCTGAAGAACAACATGCCATTTAAGTAAGTGAAGTAAGAGTAAAGGTGGCCATCACTGGAACTTTGAAATTCAAAGAGCGGAGGATTGTGGGAAGATGGCGACAAACTAACAGGAAGAGCTGAATGCATTCACAAAAATAACCAAGAAAGAGCCAAAAGCTGTCCGAGGTATCTGCTTTGGAACAGAGAGACAAAGAAGCTGGAAAGAACAAACTTGAGCTACCAAGCCTCCCTGGCAATTGGGAAGGGCTCCACTCCCCCACCTCCAGAATATTAAACTATGGTAAGACCCCTGGCTCACTGTAGCTGACTGAGAGGGGAACAGACATCTTCCTCCCTGTAAGTTGTTTCAAGGGGAAAAGGAGGGGAGGTCACGGTGCTTTTCTTCAGTGAATTCAGCCAGCAGAGCCCACTTTGAAACTCTGATCTGGAGATTCAGCACAGGAACACAGGAAAGCCCAGAATGAAATACCTCCATGGAAAGGAGCACTGACTATCGCCATCTGCTGGGCAGTCCAGAAACTGCATGGACAAAAACTGTTCATGTTCTCTGTATGCAACCCCTGGGAAAAAATCTCTGCCCCATTGGTGAGTGCTTGGCTAGATTTTGAAAACTTAAGCTGGGCAATCTTAAAGACTGAGAATAAGTGAACCAAATATCAAAGAAGAGCTGTGGAAGCAAACAAACAAACAATAGACAAGAGAGAGAAATTAGCCATCAGAGTAAATACACCAACATATTCAGATGCCTAGACATCAGGAAAAATTACAAGCCATGCTAGGAAAGAGGAAGAGATAGCCCAGCCAAAAGAACAAACCAAATATCTTGAATAGATACAGGATTTAAGACAATTAATCACTGATAATCACACAACTATCAAAAATGACTTCAAAGAATTTAAAGAAAATATAACTAAAGAAATAAAGGATATTAAGAAGACACTGGGAGAATATAAAAACAATTTGAAAGACTGCAAAGAAAAGTAACAGACCTTATGGGAATGGAAGAAATGATGGATGAGATTAAAAATACACTAGAGGCACACAAGAGCAGATTTGAATTGCTTGAAGACAAAATTAATGATTTCAAAGACAGAATATCTGAACTGAAAAAGACAGGAGAATAGAAAGAGAAGAGAATGGAAAAAATGGAACTGAGTACCAGAGAATTGAATGACAATGCAAAATGCACAAACATTATTGCTGTCCCAGAAGGAGAAGAGAATGGAAAGGTGGCAGAAAGATTATTTGAGGAAATAATAACCGAAAACTTCTCAACCCTTATGAAGGCCATAAATATTAATATCCAAGAAGGACAATGCACCCCAAACAGAATAAATCTGAATAGACCTACCCTGAGACACCTACTATTCAGAATGTCAAATATCAGAGATAAAGAGAGGATTCTGAAAGCAGCAAGAGAAAAGCTAAGCATCACATACAAGGGAAATTCAGTAAGATTAAGTGTAGACCTCTCATCAGAAACCATGGAAGAGACAAGAAAGTGGTGTAATGTATTTAAGGTACTAAACGAGAAAAACTACTAGCCAAGAATTCTGTATCCAGCAAAGCTGTCCTTCAAAAAGAAGGATGAGTTCAAAGTCTTCACAGATAAACAAACACTGATACAATATGTTACCAAACGACCAGATTTGCAAGAAATACTAAAGGAGGTGCTGCAGCCTGAAAGGATAAAACAAGGGTGAGAGATTTGGAAAAGAGTTTAGAAATGAAGATTATTAGTAAGGGTAAACTAAAGGATAATAAGACAGACAATAGAACAATATGACAACACAGAGCTGACTAACAAATAGGATGAAGTAATTCGAAGTTTCCAAGTAACACTTCACCTCTATTCAATGAACCCTGAAATATTGGAATGAAGACCTTCCTTGGGCAAGAACACTCCAGGAACAGCAGAAAGTGTCACAGAGAATTAAAAAGAGTGAATCAGCAGCAAAAGTAGCAGATTTCTCACCAAAGTCAATTCCTGACTATGACTTTTGAAAGTGATGAGATTGTTGCTGTTTGTGCAGCTATTGCTAAGAAACAAGACAGCTTCAACAAATAAAACAATGGTTATTGTGTCTGCTTCTGGGACTACAGAGACTGTAACTGAGAAGGAAGATGGTGCTCCAACACCAGATGTCTCTGTTTTATCAAAGTCCGATGAAGGAAAATGCATAGCATGAATTATTTAAATCTGTCATTTTTTATTATCATTTAAAGTTTTAGACATAGTAATATTTATTCTGGAGAAACAGGACAAAACTCCTGTTTGTAGGACAAGTTTTTCAGATGAAGCATATAAATCTAAATGGTAGCATTATTGTATAGTGTTTGGACTATGATTTGATAAGTAATGGTTTATACTTAAGATTAGAATTCTGAACAAAATGTTTTTGATATATAACTTAATTGAATCCAAATATATGGCTAAATACATTTTAAAGACAACTTGAAAAGCAAATTCTTGAATAGTAAATAACTTGGTCAGTGTTATTAAAATGTTGACTCATTGACTTTTGGTTTATGATAAAGGAAATAAGTGATTGCTTTCTCTCCTAGAAATATACTGCTGTTACTATTCACTCTGTTTTCCTTGATTCTGTAGTATAAGCTTGTCACAAGGTTTAAATGTTTTTAATATTCATTTTAATTCAAAGTTGTGACTGTTTTATATGTGGAATCTTTGACAGTTCAGCCAAAAATGCATGCAAGTGTGAACATGCTGAAGTTTCTCTTAATTCTGATTTATGCCTAAATTTTGGACTTTAAAGAAGTTATAACAATGGTAGTTGCCTCCTCAGTATTTTGTTAGATGTGCGAAGTGCTGATAAATGTCACAATGATGGTTTTGTTTTTTAGATTATTACTGTAGGTAGGTTAGTCCTTACCATAAGTGAATCATTTTTTTAAATGTGTATTTTTTTAATGAGTGGCTTTTACAGATATATCTTAATAAATTGTACTGCTATATTTTTTTAAAAATAGGGGATGATGTTGGAGAGGGAGGGGTCTACGTGGGAATACCTCATACTTTTGAAATAACTTTTCTGTAATCTAAAATCTCTTTAAAAATAAATTTTATAATATTAAAAACAATTCATAGAACTAGGAAGGAGTTCTGGAAAAATGGCACTGATAAGGGTAGGCAGATTTTGACCTTCTCACAACAAAACAGCAGAGAGAGGGCAGCGACCTATTTGAAAGAGCTGCCTTTGGTATATATAGAAAGGGAAGGTGGTGTTAGTCATCTAGGAGGGTACTGGAAAGATAAAGAAGCCAAAGGAAAACTGTGAATTGCTTGCCCCTGTGACTAGAAGGGACACTATACACTGCCCTCAGAGCAAATAGCCTAGGTGAAGTACCTGGCTTGCTGCTCCAAAAGGAGTGTGAGGCGGCATTCCCTGGGATGAAGAAGGGTCTAAGAGGGTGGGGAATGGTTTCATTGCAGTGAGTTTGGCCAGCTGAGCCCCCTTTGAATCTCAGAAGGGACCCTAACCCATTGGGGAGAGGGGAGGGGTGATCTCCTGATCTCCTCAGGCAGGCTGTCATGCCCAGGCACCTGGATAAAGAGAGGAATTAGATTAGAGAGCGGGTAGGGACTAACAGGCATCTAATCAGCAGGACTCTGGCAAACTGCTAGGAATCTAACTTGCTTGAGGTAAAGGGTGCAGATAGCTTTCTGAAAGAATAACTGATCTAAGGAGACAGTTTAGCTCAGTGGAGGAATTCCCACCTTGTACATACGAGATCCCTGGTTCTATTCTTGGCTCTTCTTAGAGAAGTGATCCACCAGGTTATCAGGCATCCAGCTGATACTTTATGAACTCTTTCCTAGCTCTTTGATTTGTGTGTGTGTGTGTGTGCGTTTTAAATTAACTTTTGTTGAATATCTTATTTAAAAAAAAAAAAAGAAGTTTCCTTTTCTTCCCCATTATTTTACTCACTAAAACCCCATTCAAAAATCTGCAGAAGGCAGGCTGCAGGGTGATTGATTGAGGAACACTGGCACCTGAGTAGCTCTTTACAGGCCTAAGAGGGAAAGCTGTCTCTCCTTTTTTTTTTTTTTTCCTTTCTTTCTTTCTTTCTCCTTTTTTAAATTAGTTGCTGCTGTCTTGTTTCTTGTTTGTTGGGTTTCCCCTTTTTTTCTCTTTCGATTTTTCTACTTGTGCCACTTCTTTTCTTTCCTTCATTTTGCTATCTTTTGTTTTGTGTTGTTCCTTCATTCTACCTCTTTTTGTTTGCTTTTTAATTTTCTTGTTTTTATTTCTCTTATCTCTTTTTCTCTGTTTTCTTTCTTTTTTTTACTGTGTTTTCTTTATCTCTCTCTTTTTTTTTTTTTTTTTTTTTTTGCTTTTCCCCCTTTCTCATCATTCCAGCCTTGTAATTCATTCTATATATTTTCTCTATTTTGTTTCTCATTTCATTGTTTCTATTCCACTTTTTTATTCTTATTCCTCTGTACTTCTTATGCATATTAATTATTCATTTTTCAAGGTCTTGTATGGTTCCTCTTCTACCTTTTACTATTATAATTACTATTATTCTTTTTCTCTTGTTATCTCTTTCCTTTCCTCTGGTCCTAATTTTTTTTTCAAGGGAACATAGACAACATCAAGAAAATAGAATAAGAGGAATGAAGTGTCAAAGAGAAACCTTACTGCACACAAAAAAACAACAACACCAAAATAAAACCCTAGAGTAGAAAGAGAAGCTAATCAACTGAATAAACCCATCAAGATAAACAGATTCCTAGACACCAAAAAAAAATTACAAGCCACACTAAGAAACAGGAAAACATGGCCCAGTAAACAAACTAAAATCCAGGAAGAGATGCAGAAGAGGGAACAAGTAATCAGAGATATCCAAACAAAGATCATGAACCAACTTAATGAAGTGAAGGAAGAGATTAAGGAAATTAAGAAGAAATTGGGAAAACATACTGAAAAAATTATAAACATACGTAAAAAGCTAACGGATATGATGGTGATGAATGGCACAATGAAAGAAATAAAAAATACACTGGTATCACATAACAGCAGATTTGAACAGGCAGCAGAATGAATCAGCAGTGTGGAAGACAATACAGCTGAAATCAGACAGATAGTAAAACAGGTAGATAGAAAGATAGAAAAAAATCCAGCAGGGACTTAGATATTTGAGTGACAACATGAAACACACAAACATACACATTAATGGACATACCAGAGGGAAAAGAGAAGGGAAAGGGGACAGAAAATGTGTTGGAGGAAATAATGGCCGAAAATTTCCCAACCCTATTGAGGGACATGGATGTACAAGTCCAGAAAGCAAACAGTTTAAATCCTAACAGGCCTACACCAAGATATATACTTGTCAAATTGTCCAATGCTCAAGACAAAGAGAGAATACTGAAAGCAAGAGAAAAGAGACACACACATACAAGGGAAGCGCAATAAGATTAAGTGCTGATTTCTCATATGAAACCATGGAGGCAAGAAAGCAGTGGGATGGCATAGTTAAGGTGCTAAAAGAAAAAAACCTTCCAACCAAGAATTCTCTACCTAGCAAAGCTGGCATTCAAAAATGAGGGAGAGTTCAAAATATTCACAGATAAACAGAAATTAGGAGAGTTTGTCAATAAGAAATCTACCCTTAAAGAAATACTAAAGGGAGTTCTACAGGTCAATAGGAAAAAATAAGACAGAGAGAGTTGGAGGAAAGTGTAAGAATAACTAAAAAGATAAAAAGAGAAATAAAAACAATATATGGCTTACATATACCTAAAGAAAATATGGCTAATGTAACTAATTCCTTGACAGTAATAACATTGAATGTTAATGGATTAAACTCTCCAGTCAAGAGACACAGATTGGCAGAATGGATAAGGAAATATGACCCATCTATATGCTGTCTACAAGAAACCCACCTTAGACCTAGGGATGCAAGGAGGCTAAAAGTGAATGGTTGGAAAACAATTTCACATGCACACAATAACCAAAAAGTGTGGGAGTAGCTATACTAATATCAGACAAAATAGAATTTAAATGCAAAACTTTTGTAAGAGACAAAGACAGCCACAATATATTAACAAAAGGGGTAATCTATCAAGAAGAAAGAACAATCATAAACATTTATGCATCTAATAAGTGTGCTTCAAAATACATGAAGCAAACACTGGAAAAACTAAGTGGAGAAATAGATGCCTCTGCAATTATAGTGGGGGACTTTAATACTCCATTATCACATCTCCCAGAGAATCATTAAAGAAATAAAGACCTTAAATAATACATTAAAGGATCTGGACCGAATAGACATATACAAAATGTTAGACACAAATACAGTGGGATATACATTTTTCTCTAGTGCACATGGATTATCTTTGAGGATAGATCACATGCTAGATCAAAAGACTACACTCAATGAATTCAGAAAGATAGAAATTATACAAAGTAATTTCCCTGACCACAATGGAATGAAGCTGGAAATCAGTAAGGGACAGAGAACCAGCTTAGGCACAAAGATATGGAAGTTAAACAACACAATCTTAGAGAAACAGTGGGTCATGGAGGAAATTGCAAAAGATATTAGTAACTACTTTGAAAAAAATGAAAATGACAACACAATGTATCAAAACTTATGGGATGCATGAAAAGATGCACTGAGAGGGAAATTCAGCATCATAAATGCCTATATAATAAAAGAAGAAAGAGCTAAAATCAAAGACCTTGCTGCACACCTGGAGAAATTAGAAAAAGAACAACAAACTATCCCAAAAGCAAGTAGAAAGAAGGAAATAACAAAGGTTAGAGCAGAACTAAATGAAATTGAAAATAAGAAAGCATTAGAAAAAATAAACAAAACCAAAAGCTAGTTCTTTTAGAATACTGATAAAATTGGCAAACTCTTAGCTAACTACCAAAGGAAAAAAGAGAAAAGATGCAAAGACATAAAATAAGAAACAAGGGAGGAGATATCACCACTGACCCCACAGATATAAATAATATCATAAGGGGATACTTTGAAAAATTGTATGCCAACAGGATGGATAATTTTGAGGAAATGGAAAAATTCTTAGAAGCACACAAGCAGCCTACATTGACAAAAGAAGAAATTGATGAACTCAACAGACCAATCACAGGTAACAAGATTGAATTAGTCAACAAAAACCTCCCAAAAAGAAGAGCCCAGGACCAGATGGCTTCACAGGTGAATTCTACCAAACATTCCAGTAAAGAACTAACACCAATACTGCTTAAACTCATCCAAAAAAATAGAGGTAGAGGGAACATTGCGTAACTCATTCTATGATGCCAACATCATCCTAATACCAAAGCCAAACAAAGATGCTATAAGAGAGAAAAACTATAGACCAATCTCTCTAATGAATCTAGATGCTAAAATCCTCAACAAAATACTTTCTAATCATATTAAACAGCACATCAAATGAATTATACACCACGACAAAATGGATTCATTTCTGGTGTGTAAGGATGGTTCTACATAAGAAAATCAATCAATATAATATACCATGTAAACAGATTGAAAGAAAAAAATCACATGATCATCTCTATAGATGCAGAAAAAGCATTTAGCAAAATACAACACACTTTCCTGATAAAAACAGTTCAAAAGATAAGAATAGAAGGAAATTTCCTCAACGTGACAAAACGTATATATGAAAAACCCACAGCTAACATCATATTCAAAGGAGAAATCCAAAAAGCTTTCCCTCTAAGATCTGTAAAACGACAAGCATCCCCACTTCCACTGCTTTTTTTTTTTTTAACATTGTTTTAGAAGCACTGGCTTGAGCACTTAGAAAAGAAAAAGATATAAAAGACATTCAAATTGGAAAAGAAGAAGTAAAAATTTCACTATTTGCAGATGACATGAGCTTATACATAGAAAGCCCTGAAGAATCTACAACAATGCTTCTAGAGCTTATAAATGAGTTCAGTAAAGTGACAGGCTATAAGATAAACATGGAAAAATCTGTGGCTTTTCTGTACAACAATAATGAGCAATCAGAAGAGGAAATCAAGAAAAAAAAATCCCATTTACAATAGCAACTAAAAGAATCAAATACCTAGGAATAAGTTTAACTAAAGATGTAAACAACTTGTATGCAGAAAACTATACAACACTGTTAAAGAAAATCAAAAAAGACCTAAATAAATGGAAGAATAGTCCCTGTTCATGGATAGGAAGACTAAACATCATTAGGATGTCTGTCCTATCCAAACTGATTTACAGATTTAGTGCAAACCCAACAAAAATTACCACAGCATTTTTTACTGAATTGAAAAAAATGAACTCTGAAATTTATTTGGAAGGGTTAGAGGCCCTGAATAGCCAAGGACATATTGAAAAAGAAAAGTGAAATTGGAGGAATCACATTACCTGACTAAAATATACTATAATGCTACAGTGGTCAAAACTGCATTGTATTGGCACAGGAATATACATACTTACCAATGGAACTGAATTGAGAGTTCTGATATAGATCCTTGCATATACAGTCCACTGATAGTCAACAAGGCCACCAAGCCTATTCAATTGAGAGAAAATGGCCTCTTCAATTAATTGTGCTTGGAGAACTGGATATCCATATCCAAAAGAATGAGAGAGGAGCACCATCTCACACCTTACACAAAAATTAGCTCAAGATGGATCAAAGATCTAAATAAACAAGCCAGGACCATAAAGATCTTGGAAGATAATGTAAAGAAGCATCTACAGAATCTTGTATTAAGAAATCATTTCATGAACATTTCACCCAAAGCATGAGCAATGAAAGAAAAAATCAATAAATGGGACCTCTTCAAAATTAAAAACTTTTGCACTTCAAAGGAGTTTACCAATAAAATGAAAAGGCATCCTACTCAATGGGAGAAAATATTTGTTATCCATATATATGATAGGGGCCTAATATCTAACATTTATAAAGAAATCTGACACCTTGAAAATAAAAAGACAAATAAGCCATTTAAAAATGGACAAGTGATTTGAATAGACACATCTATAAAGAAGAAATACAAGTGGCTAAATAGTACATGAAAAGATGCTCAACATCACTAGCCATTAGGGAAATGTAAATCAAAAGCACAATGAGATATCATCTTACACCCATTAGACTGGAGGCTATTAAAAAAACTGAGGACTACAAGTGTTGAAGAGGATGTGGAGGAACTGGCACACTTATCCACTGCTGTTGGGAATGTAGAATGTTGCAGCCATTGCGGAGGACAGTCTGGTGGTTCCTCAAGAAGCTAGCTATAGAGTTGTTATATGATCCAGCAATGCCACTGCTGGGTATATACCCAGAAGAATTGAAACAGGGACATGAACAGATATATGCACACCAATGTTCATAGCAACATTATTCACTATTGGCAAAAGTTGGAAACAACCCAAATGTCCATCAACAGATGAATGGATAAGGAAACTGTGGTATATACATACAATGGAATATTACTCAGTGGTAAGAAGGAATGCAGTATTAACATATGGGATAACACTGATGACTCTTGAATATCTTATGTTCAGTGAAGCAAGCCAGGCACTGAAGGACAAATATCACGTGACCTCACTGATAATAACTAAGCAAATTGAGCAGACTCACAGAGCTAGAATCTGGAAGATAGGTTTACTGGAGACAGAAAGGGAGAAGATTGTGAGTCAATGCCCATGTGGGCAAAATCTATGATAGAGTTGAAGGGTGTAGTTATGTAGAGGATGGGTATAATAGTGGTGCAGTGATGCTACTGGGTTGGGTGGTGGTGGTCAAAGAGAGGAGTAAGGAGGGGAAGGCAGGTTGGACTCTTCATGGAACTAGGGGGAGGGTTGAGGGAAGGAGCAGGTGAACTATAGAGATTTGTGGGTATGTGGTTGAAACTACAATGCTGGGAATGTTCTTTTGCCAAATATGGAAGTGGAGGGTTACTGGTTTAGGGTGTTGGATGTAGGGGGCATGTGGGACAGGGCACACATGGGACAGCCTTCTAGGGAGTGTGTAGTGTTCATCTTTACATAGTGTGTTGTATCAGTGGGTGGAGACCCACATAATGAGTGGGAAGTTGTTGGACTCCCATCCTGAAGAGTCCTGCTATGTTCTGAAATAGAGGGGCAGGAGTCTCTCTAGAGCATAGGCAGTGCTTAATAGGGGAAGAAAGGCCAGTATGTCAAGTCCTCAATGTTGTTGTTGCACGTACCATGAATCTTACCCTTCAATGGGTTAATCTTGGTGGTTACCATGGGCCCCGAGGGGAGGGGGAGGGAGGAATAGAATAGATGAAACATTGATGAAACAATAGATGGGACATTTTAGAGGAGATGGAATTGTTCTACCTGTTATTGCAATGATGGATCCAGACCATGTTAAATTTCATCAAGGTTTATGAAGGTGTATGGTCCAAAATGTAAACCATAATGTAAATCATTGGTCTTGGTTAGTAGCAATGTTTCAATATTTGCACATCAATTGTAAAAAAAAATGTACTACTATCCACATGCAAAATTTTATTAATAGGGCAGAGGGGAAAAGGAGGAGGATGTCAGGTATATGGGAATCACCTATATACTGTACATTACTTTTCTGTAACCTAAAGCTTCTTTGAAGACAAAATGAAAAAAAAATAAAACACTGGGTGAATAAACAGAAGAAAATGTCACTGCTCATACAAGACAAAAGATCTTACAGTAATGAAAGACATAATGTCAAAAAATGTTAATCTTTTTAAAAATTTATTTTTTATTTCAAATTTTTAAAAACTTTTTGTATTTTAATGATTATTTTTAAAACTATGATTATTATTTTATTTTCTTATTAATTGTATTCGGTTATATTGTTGGCTTCATGTTTGAAGAAGTATTGGATCACAGAAAGGTTACAACTGTGGCAGGGAAGGATCATTGGTGTGGGATAACAGATATGGGGGGTGCATGTGAGATAGTTGACCTGGAGCATACCCATAAGGTATATAAATGTGTTCAAGTATTCATGGGACTTTGTCACAGTGGGTGGAGAGTCACACAATAACCCTAAGAATATCAACTTTCCATCCTAGGGAGCTCTGTCACATTCTCTAATGGAAAAGCAAGAATTGCCTGAGTACAGGAGCAGTGAGTAGTGAAGGAGGATGGACAATTGATGGACCCTTGATATTGATGACTGTATTTATGAGCCTTTACTTTTGAAACTGAAACTTAGCCTAGTATTATAGGGTGCTTGAGAGTTAAATCCTGAGATCTTCCTTGTTCCATAAATGTGGCCTCTCTCTAAGCCAAACTCAGCATATAAATGCATTACCTTCCTCCCAGTATGGGACATGACTCCAGGGATGAACTTCCCTGGCACCGAGGGATTACTACCAAGCACCAACTAGCAATGCAACTGGAAAAAGACCTTGACAAAAAGGGAGAAAGGGTAAAGACAAATGAGTTTACATAGCTAAGAGACTTCAAAGTGAGTCAGTTGGCCATTCCAGAGGTACACTTATGCACATCTCAGCAGGATCTCATTGGCTGACAAAGTAAATATTGCCTCAAATGGTGGGGCTCCTGAGGGCTCTGGAGACATCCAGACATTATAGTCAGGGCAGACTGCTCAGGAGTTTGGTATCCTTCCAGTGGGCCCTACTTTGGAATTTATGCTCCCCAGTGTGACAGAGTTGGACTCAGTTGTGGTTTCCCTACACATGCCTCTTCTGCCCCTTCTATTTGAACCTATAGTTAGTACTAAAGTTGTTAGGTGTATGCCTAAGAGGCTTAAATCTTTGGACTGTCAGGGTACATGCCATTTGGGCCCTGAATCTCAACAGAGTTGCAACACCTACTCTCCAGTTCATTGGACACAACCAGGACAACTAACAAGGGGATGATGATGGACAATAACCATCTCATGGAAAAGAGAGTCTGCAACTGCAAGCAATATAGTCCCATCCATCTGGCCCTTGGGATCTAAGCCCCATCTCAATTAGAGTCATAGTGGGCATCACCATCCCAGAATCCTCAGGATTGGGGAATGAGCGATGGAATAGAGTAAACTTACTGTTATTCTAATGTAGATTTATTGTGATTTTAGTAGTGGAAGAATTTTATCATTGATGTAGAGGCAGTGGCCACTGGAGGTTCTGAGGGTGGGGAGAGGGAAAAAAGAAAAAAGCAAAACTGAAAATATTAAAAACAAAAACAAAGAGCTAGGAAGTCAGTATGTGTGTGTGTGTGTGCAGGCACATACCTGTGCACACAAGTGTACACATGTATGCATGTGTATCAGAGAGAAATATGGAGAAGGGGAGGGGGTGAGGAAGGGAGGGAAAGGGAGGAGGGTGGAGAAGAAAGAGAATACATGTATTTTCTAGACATAAACACATAATTCTCTATCCTGCTTCTCTTCTTTTTGCTGTCTCTGCCATATCAACTCAGTGAAATTTGGGAAGGAAACAAAAGTCCCTTGGAAATCTAAGCCAGCACCTAGGCACTTCTCCAATTTAGTGTGCTGGAATAAGTCGTAAAATACATGCACACAAGGATTTTACTTCTCCTTTATATGTTTAAATAAAATGTATTGATTCATATTTTACCATCAGAATGCACATCATAAGGCAATTATGTCTGATGTTTATTTAAATCTAGGCCTCTACAGTACCCCAATAAGAAGTAAACCTTTTGTTTACTTTATCTAACACTTAATCTTGTTCTTTAACCTTGGCCTGCCCTTACTATCTGCTTCCTTCACCCTGGTGGTCTTTAATATTGCTGGAGAAACCCATCAACTATGCAAAACAACCTTGCTTTCTGTGGCCAGGACCTTCTGGATTTTATATATATATCACGGAAGGATTGGGACATTTTAGGATTTCAATTGGACTAAAGTTGAGGAAGTGGTTATTACTAGCCAATCCAATAATGTTACAGAGCCATCTAGAATCTATAATACAACTTAATTAAAATATATTTATTGCCTTCAGAAAACATATAATCAATATCAAAGTCTTTAACATTTTTTAAATCATTTACTTATGTTACTTTATTAGATTCTTCTACAAACCCTAATGCATTTTACACATGACAAAAAAGGCTCAGAGCAAATTAATTGCTTATGCAAGGTCACACAGAAATAGAACCAGGTTTTTAAATTGAGGGGTCAGTCAGTATTTATGCCCCTAAGATTATACTCTGCTGCTTTAAGCAACTTCTGACTCTAGGAGTAGGAGCTGGGAACCAAGAAGAATCTTGTAAGGAATGTCTGTGAAGTCTGTACATACATATTTTAGATCTAAATCCTCATTCTATTATGTATCGAATGCATCATCATGAGCAAGCTTATACTTTCATCCTTTGATTCATTATTTGTTTGCTATTCCTTCATTCATTTATAAATCCATTACTTTATTCATATATTTCATATATCAAATGATAGTTATTTAGCTCTAATAATTGCTATCCTCTAGGCTTAAACTCTGAACATCAGTTCATTATGCCAGTAAACAAAATTGGGGGAAATATCCACTTCACAGTGTTCTATAAGAATTAAATAATAGGAATCCCTAATATTTTCAATGTAACATTTATGTAACCTAAATCTTCTTTGCAAAATAAAATAAAAATAAATAGAAAAAAAAGATGATTTGATAATGAAAAAAAAAAAAGAATTAAATTTAGAAAATCAAAAACACACTTACTACTATATCTGACTGACTCATAGTATATACTCAATAAATGGTAAATATTTTTATAACTGTTATTATTATACTGTGTATCCCTTTGCATTATAATCTCTATCTGATGAAGTAGCCAGATATAACATTTAGTTTTAATTTGGGAAGTTTCTTTATTCTAAGAAATTAGAAAGGGTTTAGGAGCAAATATACATACAACAATTGCCTGACGAAAATGTCAAATGGAGGATGAGAATGCCAAAATTAATCTACTTGGTACAAAGATAAGGTAAATATTAGGCATATATGAAACATATTTTTTTCAAAAGCACAGTTATATGATAAAATGTCCTCCAAAATAAAGAGATGAAAGTTTCAGAAAATTGTGGGAGAAGAGTCAATACTTTAGTATACTAACTCCTCATGAAAAAATTAATGTCAGGAGGTGAGCTTATCATAGAATATTTGCTAATTCTTACAAATATATATATTGCCAACAATTAATTGTAGAAAAATATTAATAAAAATATAGGGTGAATGACATTTATGTATCTTAAATTAAAAATATTTCCATCCAACCACTCATGTTATAATTTCTCAGGAATAATTCCCACAACATTTTCTTTTAATATACAAAAGTTGTATGTTATTTTATTAATTCTAGAATATGTTCATATATCATTGGCAATATCAGTAACTTTTGATTTTTTTAACTCAGAATCCCTTATTGTTATGGGTTGATATATGGTCCCCCCAAAGAGGTCCTAATTTCTAGTACCTCAGAATATTACCTTATATGGAAATAAGGTCATTGAGATGATATTAGTTTTATTAAGATGAAGTCACAATGGAGTAGGGCAGACCCCTAATGGAATATGACTGTTATCCTTATAAGAAGAGAAGACATACAGAGAGAAGATTGCTATATGAAGACCAGAGGTGGGGATTGGAGTTAGGCTGCCACAAATCAAGGAACACCAAGGATTGCAGTTGATCTCCTGAAGCCAAGGAATAGACATAGAACACGTTCTTCCCTGGAGACGTCAGAGGGAATGTGACCCTGCCAACACCTTGACTTCAGGTTTCTAGTTTCCAGAACGGTGAAGCAATACACTTTTGATGTTTAAGCCACCAAGTTTGTGATAATTTGCTATAGCAGCTCAAGGAAACTAAGACATTTAGTTAGTCTTCCAATATTGTGATTCAGAATGACTTATTAGAACACAGTCTATCCAAATATTCTTATTTACAGAAAATAATATGCCATGTAAATACCTTTATATAAAAATATCATAAATAAAAAGTATGTGACATGAGAAGGATTAATATTTTTGATCCAAATGAACTAGTACAATTTTCATATTGGTTTGATCAAGGTAGAAACTTTATTTGGGTGTAGAGAACTATGCAGTCAACCAAAAACAAATTATTAATCAATTGTCATTTAGGATGGATATATATATGAGAAATAATCACATAATATTGTGAATCCTGGAATTTTTGTCAATAAGCTTATATCCAGGAGCAATAGATCAGAAAACAAAACACTTGCCTTCTCCCCCAAGTGCAGGGACAGTGTCTGGCAAAGGAGGATGATCCACTGATGGGCTCTTGTTATTGATGACTAGCCTTATAAGTCTTTGCTCTTGAAATTGAAACTTAACCTATTGTTATAGGTTGCCTAAGGGTTGCCTCCTGAGAGCCTCCTTGTTGCTCAAATGTGGCCTCTCTCTAAGCCAAACTCAGCATATGAATGCATTACCTTCCTCCCAACGTGAGACATGACTCCCGGGGATGAGCCTCCCTGGCAATGAGGGATTACTAATAAATGCCAATGGACAATACAACTGGAAAAAGACCTCAAATAAAAGGGGGAAAAGGTAAAGACAAATGAGTTCATATGGCTAAGAGACTTCAAAATGAGTTGGGAGGTCATCCCAGAGGTAACATTTATGGACATTTCAATAGGACCGCATAGGCTTCTAATGTGGATACATCCCAAACAGACGGGCTCCTGAGGGCTCTGGAGACACCTAGGTCCTATATCAAGGCGGATAGCCCCAGAGTTTTGTGCCTTATCAGTGGGCCGTATTTTGGAATTTGTGCTCCTGAGAGTGACAGAGTTGGTTCCAAATATGTCTTCCCTGCACATGGTCCATCTGTCCCTTCTATTCAAATTTGTATGTTGTGCCGGAGTTTGTATGGGTACTTCCAGAGACCGGAGTCTTTGGGCTGTCCATGTGCCAGCTGGGCCTGGAATCTCGATGGAACTGCAACTCCTACTCTACAGCTCAATGGACTCATCCTGGACAACTGGTGGGGAGATGATGATGGACAACAGCCATCCCAGAGAATGGAGAGAGTCTGCAGCTGCAGGCAGGATAATCCCATCCATCTTATCCATGAGATATAAACTCCTCTCACTTGGAGGTGGAGTGGACATCACCTTCTCAGACTCCTCAGGATTGGGGTAAGAGCTAGGGACTAGAGTGGACTTACTGGTATTCTGTTATAGACATAATGTGATTCACGCAATGGAAGAAATTACAACATTAATGTGGAGCCAGTGGCCACCGGATGCTTTAGGGGCAAGGAGAGGGAAAAGCAGTTGAAATACAGGGGCTTTTTTGGGACTTGGGAATTATCCTGAGTGACATTGCAAAGACAGATATAGGCCATTTTATAGCATCATATAACATGCAGAACTGTGTGTGAGAGAGTGTGGTCTACAAAGTAAACTATGGTCCATGCTTAGTGGCAAAACCCCAAGATGTATATCTATTGCAGGTGATGTGCTTCACTAATGAAGGATGTTTATATGGGAGGTTGTGGGAGGAGTGGGAGGTGGGGCATATGGGAATCCCTACAATTTTTGTGTAACATTTATGTAATCTAAATATCTTTTTTTAAAAAAATTATTATTAAAAAAAAGAAAAAGAAGAAGAAAAGAAAGCAAGTTCCAACCCACTATACCTCATACAATTACAAATAATGGATGGAACAAATATCTTAAGAGAAATTAAAATATTTTAAACTAAAAAAAAAAAAAAAAAAACAAAGACTTGCCTTCATCATCCTTAGGTTCTTCCATCCTTTCTAGAGCCTCGGTGTATGTGTCTGGGATATACAAATGGAAGTCAGGGGTCAATTTGACTTGTTTAATTTCTTTATTACAAAATTATTTTATTTGTTTGGTCCTTCCCCAAAAACCCCTAGTACCACTACCTCTCACTGTTCTGTCTTCTCTTATAGAGAGTACTTGTGATTGAATAGTAGAAAGCTTTTGGCTGTAAATATCTATAATTCAGTATTCCATTAATTGACTTTTTAAAAGAGCTATTAATTATACACATTAGAATAAGATTTGTTTATCCTCAAAGAGGTGAGCCTGTTTTATTTTAATATTCTAAATCTGAGGTGTTCTATGGCCAATATATTATATTATCAATATACTATGCATATCCCTGAATATAGTATTTTCACGGATTATGATTCCTTTTCTGTAATGAAGGACTTCTCTCCAAATTTTCTGAATAACAATATACTTAAAAATCACCACTACTGTTCTAATTTTCATTTCTTTTTCAGAGTGCTCATTATGCATTCTTCTGATGATAACTGATTTAGTTTGCCAAAGGGCTGGTTTGATGTAAAGTACCAGAAATGTGTTGCTTTTATAAAGGCGATTTATTTGGGCTAAAAGCTTACAGTTCCAAAGCCGTGAAAAGTCCAAACCCAGGCACGATCAGCCATGCTTTCTCACCAAAGTCAGCTCCTACATAGCCAAGATGGCCCCCCATCTCTGTCGAGGTCTCTACTTTCCCCTCCAGAAAATACTGTCTCTCGGAGCCCAGCTCCTGAGGCTCAGCTGTCAGCTCTCAGGCATAGAGCTTGTCTTTTATTGGGCTCTTGGGGACTTCGTGCTTAAGTGATACTCTAGTCTTCTCACATGTGGCAGGATCAAATATGACAGCTTCCTTTTCCTGTGTCTGTCTCTCTCTGTGTATCTTGGTTTCTATCAGATCCAGGAAGGGGGCGGAGACTCAACTTGAGTCATGACTTACTGACGTAATCCAGTCAAAATGGTCTTATACTCACAGGAATGGATTAGTTCTCTTGTGGGGATTTATAAAAGAATTTCAAACTGCAATAATAACTAATACCAAGAATACTTACATGAAAACCTCTTAGACTACAATGTATATTTTTTAATGCCAACTACTCAGAAATTGAATTTTGTGAAAAATGGGTCAAACAGTAACAAACTCTCCACTCCAATTATTGAAATCTATTTACATGGATAACTGACAATTGTGGGCTTTTGTCATGCTGCCAACCCCTCATTGCTATCAGATGAATACTTACTGAAAGTCTATAAGATAGCAAAAACTTATAATTGGATTACTATGAGATATTTCTTCTTTCAGATAGCAATATCAGGATGCCACCTGAGATATATCTATAAATTTGTATGTGCCTCCCACATTGCTGCTGGGAAAGAAAGGATATCATATGTTTAGTTTTAAATATTTCAGTGACAGGAACACTTGGGTAGAGTGAACTCGATTGGAAATGCTGTGTTATCAAACCATGACCCAGAGAAGTGTTTTACAAGAGTAATTTTTATTGTGGTAAGACTCTAGAGTGATAAACCTGAACAGTGAAATTGAATCAATCATGAGTCCATACCAGCTGTTATTCATATCAGATGCTGATTAATTCACGCACTTCATTTAGAAGAACTTAATAGTGAGTTATTAAAATAGGAGACTGTCAGTTTCAAAAATGATTGACAGCTAAAACAAACAAAATCTAGCTCCCACCTTCCTGCTCCCATTTCCTCCCACTCCCTCCAAATAAAAGGGGGGAAAAAAGGCAAAGGAAAAAAAAGGCAGAAAACCAAAAAAACAGAAAAAACCCAAAACCCCCAAAACAAGGGTGTGTATTATCCCAGGGGAGAGAGGAATTTCCGTTGGAGCCTCTGGGAGTGGAATGGAGATTTTCCATCTACAGAAACCTGCAAAGAAAGATACTCATAACAGAAAAAGAAACACAAAAGGAAATAAACTAGATCATCAGGTAATCTGGAGGGGCAGGGAACCCAAAAAGAGGGGGTGGGGTGGGTGGTATACCTGGCAGGACAGGAAGCTAGCAGGAGGGGACTGTGGAAGGCAGGGAGAGGATGGAGGGAAGGTAACAAGCAGAACAGTTCGAGGTCCTTCCAGAGACCTGGGAGAGAAAAAAAAAAAAACCCTCCTAGCACCCATGCCCACCTACCCTTGAGCAGCTCCCAAGGGGGTGAAGTGGGACAGGGAATCATGGGGAGCAGCTTGCGCAGTTGAGACACATCCTTGGTGAATCCTCAGAGTGAATGAATGAGCAGTCCCTGCCCCACTCCCTGGGTCTTCTCGGATTCACCAAAGCAGTATGCTGCTCAGCAATTAGTTACAGCATTCTCTCCCTTCTGCAATATATCTTTTTTTTTTCCAAGATAATTTATGAGTTAGGTTTGAAGCAGTATCTAAAACATATGTAGCATGGATTTTTCAAGTTGGAAAATTATCAAATGTGTTATTTTTATTCTACAAAACTTGTAATGGGTGCCTACTACAACCAAGACTTTGAAATAGTTACTGTGATCTGTCCTGAAATAGGCTCTGGTTCATAGCTAAATGAATTATAGATCATGCTCTCAAAGAATGTGAATTTAAAAATACATATATATCCAAATGGATATGTTAAGGCTGACTAAAGTAAACACTGTAAAAAAAAGTGTACTACTGGGTTAGATCACTTTCTATTGAAGCTAACCCATTAATAATTCTTGGATATGTTATCATTTGAGCTGAGCCTCATAGGATTTGGTCTTTTAGGATTTATTCGTGTAGAGCCAATGCATGGAAAGATATTGCTGGATAAATGAGGATACTGATTTAGGGAAACACTGGCCTAATAGAATTCCAGTGCCTTGCTAAAGGCTGTTAGCATGTGAGATATGTAAAGATTGGGTTTAGAAAATAAATATGGATAAAATACTGAAGCCAGATCATAAAGATGCTTGAATGACAAACTCAGGAAGTCAGATTTTACTTCATTGACAGGGAGAGGACCTGAAGGTTTCTGGAAAAAAAAAAAAAAAAACATCTAATAAGTCAAGTTTTCCTTTAAGAACACTAGAAAAAAAAAATATAGAGAGAGAAAATGATGTAATCTCATTGTTGGTCTTAAAGATGGCCTTGAGTTTTTTGAAAGCCATCAGGGATAGGCATTCCAATTTATTTCCAATATACAAATTTTTTGCCTTCTTAAGACTAGTCTCTCATAGAATATAAGAAAAATCCTAGAGTATCTAAATTTTCAACAGAACCATTAAGGCCTGAATAATATTTTTGGATAAAATTAAAATTGAGGTGGTCTAGAATTGCAGAACATGTCTGTGAGATTTTTTTAAATTGGAACTTAATAAAAATTTGATACTAAAATGATGCCTCTAGATATAATAGACCTTATTTTCATCTCCATTCAACTTAGAAATTGATACCATGCATATACAACTTTTGAAGGTATTGATTTAGCAAATTTAGGAGGAACAAAAGACAAAAGGGGACCCCCATTTCAGTTTGGATTTCAGTATAAAAGCTCTGTTTTAAGTATCTCAGTTGAGAAGTCAAAGTTGGCCTTAAAAGATAAAACATTTTCTTATTTTTCCTGGCTGAGTTCTGAAGTTAAACTGTATAATTTGTGGCTTCAAACAGAGAGGGAAATGTGCAGTTTGTCTTCAAATACTAAATTGTTCTGGTTTTAGTCCTTCTAAGCACATGCTTCCTGGCATTGGAAATAAGGGCCAGATGGACACCTAGTATTATAAGCACCTCAAGGTGATAAACAAGTGATAATTTGCTGGATGATCAAACATAATTTAAGGACTTTTAACCTTAGAAGTCCAAGATAGCATAGTGACAGTTTCATTTTTTAAAAAACAAAAAAAACTACCTGTTCTGTCCCCAACCTGCTCCCCACTGCGACCAAATAAATGCTCAAATCTATGTTGCCCAGGTATAAAGCCTCTTTGCAATGCTCAGGTATATTACATATTCCAAAAGATGCCCATCCAGGGCACAAACAGGCAGCTAAAATAGAGACTCTGTGGCCCTTTGAAAAAGACTAGATATTCCCACTTATGGAAGTATGTAAAACTGTGGGCTCCCTACATAGTCAATTGAATTTTGCAAAAGGTGTCAGGATAGTATTTTCCATAAATGGTATTGAAATAACTGGATATCCATATGCAAAAAATAAATATTGACCCTTACCAAACACTCAGTACAGATATTAACATGAAATAGATCATCTATCTAAATTTAAGAGCTAAAACTGTATAACTTCCATAAAAAAGCATAGGAGGAACTCCTCATGAGTTTGGAAGTGACAAGATTTCTTAAATAGAACACAGAGCATGAAGCATAAAATATAAAAAGGCTGTGGGTCCAGGTGCCTATAGGTTTACTTTTCCTTCCATGGAACTTCTTTCAGAGGTCCAGTATAGGTATATATTATAGTTTTGATGAGACTTTCTACTTTACTGAACTATGAGATTCATTAGGGCAAAAATCATTCTTCAGATATCTTGGTAATGTGACATCCAATATAGTGCACATACTTTAAAAAATACTTAGTAAGTGATTACTTGGGTAATAAATACAGCAGTCTAAACTTTTCTCCATTTCTTTTATTGCTGTTCCTATGGGACATTGGATCATAATGATAAAAACATATTTCCATTGAGCCATATGTCTAGCAATGGGAGCCTCATGGAAACAAGCCAAAGTTTTAGTTTCCCTTTATGGGGAAATACAGACAGGTTTCTCAAATGCAGACTTGAGCTGTCATGGTTTTATATTAGTATACCAAAATTTAATTTTCAATACTCAACCTTATATCTACATGCTGTTTGTAGCAGTTGGGTATTGTTTATAAATTCCCAAAAATAGTTATTGGATTATGTTTGTAAACTGTACCTGGGAATGACTAAATTATGATTATTGCTTTTGATTGGGCCATGTCAGTAGGGTGTTGATAAAAGACATGGCAAAGGACAGAGTTGAGAGTTTTTTGAGCTGGAGCCTGGGAAGTGAACACACAGGAGAAGAACACAAAGGAATGGAGACAGCTCCTTAGACACAGCAGAAGCCCCAGGGAGAGAGTCAGAGTTGTTTGCCTAATAGTCTACAGCTGGCCTTGTGGAGCAAGGCAAAGCCTAGAGAGTCTCATATTCTACAACTGACTTTGTGGAGAAAACAGAGCAGCTGAGCCCAGAGAGAATTGAGCCCCAGAAAGAGAGGAACCCAGGAAGCCTGAAACCTGTCAGCCATCTTGCTCCAACACATGGCAAAAGACTTTGGTGAGGGAAGTAACTTATGCTTTATGGCCTGGTAACTGTAAGCTTCTACCCCAAATAAATACCCTTTATAAAAACCAACAGATTTCTGGTATTTTGTATCAGCACCCCTTTGTCTGACTAATACACTGTTCAATCTCCTTAAATAAAAGAATATCATAATGAATGCTCTTCTGCCACATGCAAGCATAAAGGAAGATTTGTTGCTCTGCTGTCTCATATATTTATAGACTCCTATAACTACAAAAGCATGGCCTTCAGCAGTGGGCCTCACAAATGCTAGACTGGTTGAGGTTGCAAGACTGTAATGAAATCTGGTTTCCTGTGGGAGGCATTTCTAAGAATTTCCTTCCTCTTTCATCCACGTGCTTCTTTCAGTAAAGTGACAATTCTTGTTGTTACCCTTATTTTTTGCACCAAGCTCAAAAGCAGCAGGAGATGCACATATTTCTGAGAAGAAAGGCCACCATGAGTGCCATACTCCCACGCTCTACTCAAGAAGTCACCCCATTGCACAGAATCACAGTGATCACTCACAATACTCTCCATATAGAATCACCTCCAGAAAACATTTCAACTTTAAAATGAGCATGCATTCTCTGAAAATCTCACAGGAGATGTCAGGAAAGAGAAAAAAATGCCAGTGAAAGAAAATTCAAACTTTTATAAAGCTGTTAAATTATTAAAGCTTCGTGGTGTGCTACTGCAAGAACAAACTTGTTTCTGTAAACTAGACTAGAAAGATGTCACCCTCAAGCCTCCATTCGTTATTACTTTATGTGTGTTGAACACCAGCAGGGAGTTTTGATAGTGTTTGGGATAACCCTGAGTCATCAACATTAATGATAAAGAGAAAAATCCAAACCAAAAAACTAGTAAGTGAGGACTAGTGGAGATGGAATGATTCCTACTGAGGACCAGGAGTTATAGGTACATAAGAAGGTCTTCTGGAGTGGCTTGGTCTTGAACTAAGCTATGATACTAGCAATCCAAGTGCCCATTCAGAGTTAATGCACATGCTTTAGACAACTAGGTGCCCCATGATACTGTCCCTTCTGAGTTCTCTGTAGCACAATTCTCCCTATAGCTGGAGTCACTTGATTCCCAAATTGGAGTCTTCCCCTTACGGTCATCTTAGTGATATATACCTGCTACCTAAAGAAAATATTTTCTTCCTATTCTCTATCAATTCAACTGATGTTTTACTGGCCTACTGCCCCGCGTTTATTACCATGCTCTCTACTTCGCACATTCTGCCTATGACACTGTAATCCCAGTAGCATCTTTCCCTTACCAAGATATACATATATACAGATATACATTTATAAATATATAATATATATACATATATCTGTATATATATATATAAATGTATGATATATATATATAATGTTTTTCCAACAGAGAAGAAAGTTAAAGAATACCTCCAGGTTCCCTGGTCTTTCCTTTCCTCAAATATATCTTCCTTACTTCCACCTGTTTCTTCTTTCTTGAATCCTCTTTTTCCAAAACTTTGAATATCTCTTTCCTCCTTATTTTTCAAGTCTTAGCACAACTGTCATCTCCTTAGAGGGACCCTTAAGGATCACCCAGTTTAGATACCCCACTCAGTTACTCTCTATTGCATTACTTTTTACTCCATTGCACCTATCCCTGCCTGATGCCAAGTCTGTATGCATTTTCTGTCCTCCACCAAATCCTTGTAACCACCATGTCATCTCTGTGAAAGCAGGGACTTCATCAGTCTGCTTATGCCTACTAAATCTAGTGTCTAGAAGGGTGCTTAGCAACTTATGGGCATTTTCTAAATATTTTTTGATTAAATGAAGAAACAGAATAAAGAAAAATCCTGTAAAGATGAATTTTCAACTTGATAATCACTTGATAATTTGTTGGCACAAAAGTAACCAACAGTGCTGACATCATTTCCCTCAGATCAAACCAT
Organism: Tolypeutes matacus; assembly: GCA_026826555.1. Lineage (NCBI taxonomy): Eukaryota > Metazoa > Chordata > Mammalia > Cingulata > Chlamyphoridae > Tolypeutes > Tolypeutes matacus. The sequence goes on along the minus strand of JAKSZT010007815.1, from coordinate 9,141,292 downwards.
TTATCCACTCATATAATAAGTAGTTTAAAGTCCTAATTCTGTACAAAACACTGTGGAGTTTATAAAAATAAATCATGTACAAATCTTGCCCAACTTTTGGATCAGGTGGTCTAACTGGGTAGGTGAGATATCTAAATAAGTGACTATAGCATATATTAAAAGAGACATACAGATAAAGTCTGTGGACTTTCAGAGGGGAGTGAATCCACCTCTGGTTGGGGGAATTGGGGAAGGTGTGGTCATGGCAGTATCCCAATTGTGACTTTAAGATGTATAAAGGTAGGTACGTGGATGATCCAGGCATAGAAAAGAGGATACCAGAACCTCAGACAGGCAAATTAGGCCTGAAAGGGAAGTGTTTAGAAGGTTTAACTGTGGTAAGAGCATGAATGCTCTTGAATGGCAGGATAAAATGGATTTGATCTGCAGGCCAACATTTCCCAAATAAAATTTCAGCCTTTCTAGTTTACTAGGAATAAGTGGTGCCAAATGCTAAATATCCTACATATGCCTCTATTATCAATTTTACTTTATCTTAAGTAATTTAAAATGTGTAATGGAGAAGAATGCAATGTATGCAAAAATATGAAGGTACAAGACAAAATTTCAGGCCATGACAAGTCACTTTGAACTATTCTGGTAGTAAAAAATGGAAAAGTAATGCTATAGTAGTGGTCAGCAAGCTTTGCTTTCAGGACAGATTTGGTCCACCTAGTTTCGTAAAGAAAGTTTTGTTTGGCATACAGCCAAGTCCATCCATTGAGATATTGTTTATGACTGCTTTTGCACTACAAATGTCATATCTGAACAGTGTAAGAGGGACCATATAGACAGCAAAACCTGAAATATTTACTAACTGGCACATCACAGAAAACACTCGCACGGGCGGGCTTGCCTTCACCAGGAGGCCCCGGGAACTGGACCCGGAGCCTCCCATATGGTAAACGGGAGCCCCACTGATTGAGCCACAGCCGCTTCCCAGTACTTTTTTTTAAAAAGAATGAAACATAACTAGAATTGTGTTTTGGAGATTTTAATTTTATAGATATATATAAGATGAGGCAAAATAGATATATTCCAGTAGCAAGACAGCAGGTTAGGAAAAATGAAAGAATCCAAGTAAATATTATAAGGATCTGGAAGAAAGCAGTAACAGTAGAGTGGGAAAGAGGGAATAGACATAAGAAATATTACAATAGAAATGTAAACCTAGTAGATAAGAGCAGGAAGAAAAATCAAAGTTGATTGAGCTCTAGAGCTTGAGTTATTGAGAAGAAAACAGATGTAATAAAAATAGGGAATTCAGAATTAGAACTTAATTTGGAGGAAAAAACATGTATACTTTATTTAATATGTTTGGGGATTTCAGCAGGCATTCTCTGGACACATCCAATAGGCTTCTACTTTAACTAAAAGGTAGAATTCAGAAACAGAAATAGACAAACAAGAATATCCTACATTGATGTATTAGTTATAAATTAGGGAGTTGCTTGAGAAAGAATTTGTAGATAAATGGAAGGGCTTGATGTAGAAAGAAAAATGAAATTTATGGGTGGGAGAAAGAAGAGAATGCTGAGGTGCTACCTACCTTATAATTTGCCTCCTGAATTTGCTGTGTAAATAGTGGGTCTCTTCATTCCTCAACATGTTTCCAAAAGGAAGTACCTTATACCATGGTAGGCATAAGTGGCTAATCTCTAAATCAAATCCAAGACTTATTGCTGCCAAAAGATAATATTTTGGATATATACTGGAGATGCAAGGAGCTATTTTTTCTTCTTAGACCCAAATGAGTAAGTGACTTTACTGGCCACAAGGTGTAGAATGTCTTGCACCCTCATAAAAGTACAGAAATGAAATGAAGATGCAGTACAAAGCTATGAAAAATTGGAAAATTCTCTTTTCAGATTTAACAAACAGCCAGTAGACATTTTATAGAACATATTGCATATTGAAGAGAGCAGATCTTTATGGAAAGTCACAATAAATAAAAGAGTAAGAGCATTCCTCAAAAAGAATAAGGGCCCTGAAAGAAGGGAACAATCTAATACAGTGTGGACTAAATGATACAAGAACAATCTGTAAGACAAACCAGTGGAATATGGAAGAAATGGAAATTGAGCCATAAAAACAACATGTAACAACAATAAAAAGTCTCCTTTTAACAATTCTGGTTATGTTTTATCAGTTTCCTAAGGCTAAGAGATAGAAGTCATTATGTAGTATTTATAATTTATTGAATATATTTGGAATAAATTTTACAATTGCATCTGTGTGGTTTTCATTTCTTAATATGGACTGTGTTGTTATTAGTGAAGCTTTTAGTTACCTTATATGGTTTTAAATTAAATAACTATGTTAGTCTGTGAAACATAGCTAATTTAATGGATGAATCCAAACTGACAGTTTCAGTGAAGATTATAATGCTGAGGGTGGGTACCAGTTAAATATTAACCCCTCAGAATGGAATCTTAATGAAGACCATGTCCCTCTGTGTATGCTGTGTATTACATTGGCACAATCTTTCTTTCTAGCTTACTCCATTACATAGAGAATTCTTCCACCAAGAATGCTTAGGGATTTGAGTATTAGGAACTGCAAAATATATAGCTGTGTCCAAAATAGTAGTCATCTGCAATAATAAAATTCACTTGCTGATATTGTTACCTTTCACAGAAATGTTTCAGTTTATTCCTGTACCAAATCACAACACATGTGCAGAATTATTACTTTTATACTTTACAAAAAGGAATGCACATCTGAAAATGAAAGAGTTTGCTAAAGTCCACACACAGTGAATAACCTAACTTTTTGATTCAATGTACTTTGAGATGTGTTTGAGAGGCTGTTTGGTTTTCTCATGTTTTTGTATATCCCATAACCATCTGTGGGACATTTTTCCAATACATATAGTAGTATCTCACCTTCGGAGAGTTAGAACAGTACCTTATGGATATATATGAGAGTTCTGTAGGCCATGATGATTCTTTGAAAAAAAAAATTGAAAGTGTTCACTGTAAGTACTGATTTAAAATTTGTGAGTCTCAACACTTAAGCTTGAGAATTTCAGGGAAACATTTTATTTCTTGCATTAAATATAATTACCCTTATATAGTATAATTGATCATAGTTAGCTAAAAGTAGAATGATGTTGCAAATCCACAAGATGTGGTCTATTAATATTCAGCATATTGGAATTTAACCCTGACAGTAGATTATCCTGATCTGATATTACTTTTGATGTGAAGGCCTTTAAATTTATTTATCCACAAGAATTATTTTACTAGTTGTGGAAGTAGTAGCCTTTGGAGAAAGGAAAAGTATGAGCCTTCAGGAGTGAAATATGTACTCTTCTAATTGTGGACGTTTTGAAAGCAGGTAAAATCATCAGTTTTGTCCTTCCATTTCATTGTTTAGCCCAAATGCCATCAAGCTAAGTTGAGTGGGAATTGCATACAGGAATGGAATTGCCATGGCAACCAGATTAAAAAATTGAGCTCCTGCTGAGAATTTAGCTCACTGGATAATATTTTATTTTTACCTTTCTGGAAAATTAGATGGAATCATGCATATGCCATCTTTGTTTCAACAATTACTTAGGTTAGATTTTCTAGAGGTAAAGGATATTTGTAATAATGTGTCCCCTGCAAAAGAAATACAGAAATTAGAGAGAGTTGGAAATTCAATCTATTGTGATCTGCAAGACACCAATGACCAGACAGTGTCCTAACTACTGTTCAGTCATCCATTGACGTTCTCATTCTTCAAGTATCAGGGCACAAGATGGTGAACCAGAGCAGAAATTATGATGAAACAAGAGAGAATGAGATGAACTTCTGTCTCCAGTGATATGGTGAAATAGATGCTCTGACATCCCTCACTGCAGACATGTAAAACATTGGACAAAATATTAAAAATAAAACTTTAAAAATGCATTGAGTTGAGGATTATGGGAAAATAGTGGAGTAGGAAGATTCAGAAATCATTCCCTCTACAAGAACAACTATTGAACTGGCAAGAATTGTCAGAATCAACTGTGTGGAAACTCCAGAGTCTGGTAGAAAACTATGCAAAATACAGGGAAGACAAGAAGGAAGAGGCTGGAAATTGCAGTGGCTACCATCCCCCATACTTGAGGCATGCGGCATTAAGATCTTTGTTTTAATTTGATAAAAGTTGTTGGGAGCAATATACCAGAAATGGGCTGGATTTTATAATGGGAATTTATTAGGATAAAAGCTTATAGTTCTGAGGCTGAGAAAATGTCCCAATCAAGGCATCATCAGAGATGCTATCTCACTGAAGGTCAGCTGCAGGCGATCCTGGTCTCCTTCTACATGGCAAGACACAATGGTGGCTCTCTGATTTGGGTCTCTACTTCAGGCTTCTACTTCAGGCTTACTTTCTGCCCAAGCTCAGCTGTAGGTGATCAGGCATATGGCTCATCTTTCTCCTCTACTCTGGGCCTCCTCTCTTTCAGGTTCTGGCTGCTCTATCTGTGTCTTTCTATCTCCTGGGATACTCTTTGAGTTCCTAGGTTCCTTCTTTCTATCTCTGCAGCTTTTTCTCTGTGTACCTCTCTTTTCAGTCCTCCATTTATAAACGACTCCAGCAAGAGGACTGTATTAGTCAGGGTTCTCTCGGGAAACAGAATCAACAGGAGATATCTGTCAATAATAAGAGATTTTAAAAGAGTCTCTCACACTACCGTGGGGATGCACAAGTCCAGGTTCCGCAGGCAGGCCGCAAACCAGGGGCTCCGATGAAAGTCTGATGAAAGGTCCTTGATGAGTTTCTGGGAGAAGTTGGCTGTCCAAAGATGAGCTGGGAAATTCTCCCTGAATGTTGAAATCACTTCCCCTTTTAAGGCATTAACTTAAAATGCCTGGATAAAAAGCATCACCCATTGGTGATGTAATCTCCCTGATTGATGCAGATGTAATCAGCCATCCATGCAGTAAACTCACTGGTGATTGAAGTCCATAAATGCTCCTGTATTACAATTAGCCCAGTGTTTGCTTGACCAAACATCTGGACACAATTACCTGGCCGAGTTGACACATTAGCCTAACCATCACAAGGACCAAGACCCACTCTGGATCATGCCTTACTAAAGTAATCCAAAGTCCCCCCAGCTGAATCCAATCCAATCCAAGTGTCCAGCACTCATAGGAATAGCTTAGCTCCAAGGTCATGATCTGTTCTTGGGTCCTCAAAAGCTTCAAACTGTCACAATCTTCAACCTGGCACCTGGTGCAACTTACTGTTGATGTCAGGGTGGGATATAAACACCTAGCTGCCCAAGAACCGAGGGTTTTCAATCCAGTTATTGATTACTGCTTTTGATCGGCTACTTCAGATCACTGGGATACTGGCTCTGAGGGTGGCCATTATTCGAGCCTGCCTCAGACAAAAGCAGCAGAGGAGTCTTAAAGACAGTATGCTTCCCTAAAATGAAAGCAAATAGTTAAAGGGGTGAATTTACTGGGAATGTGCCAAATCAATAAAATACAACTTCAAAGAGCCACAGAAGAAATTCCTAGCATGCTTGCTACTTTTCTACATCATCTCTCAAAGCAGTATGGTGATAGCTGGAGTCCCCAATGTGAGTCTCCGGCCTTGTTCCATCTGGGAAAGTCTGACTTAGGAAACTTGTCCCATATTGGCCACCCCATAATTTGCCTTCCAGTCAACAGTAGATTGGGATGGCTTAAGCAGTGTAAAAACAATTAACTCAAAGAACTTGGGGTGAAATGCTTACTTGCTCTAAGTCCTACAATCGAGCACCCAGAAGAAGGAGAAAATTTATTTCATAAAGAGTAGAGGGGACATTCGAATTCCTGTAAGCAGGGGAACTCCTAAGGCAAGCACAAGCCCAAGACAAGATACAAGCTCAGATAAGAAAGGGAGGACCCTGAACTTTCCTTAAATTTGGGATGAACTCTGAAGGAGAGCACAGGCCAATTTGCAAGGACTATGAAATATGCTTACTGCATTAGTTTGTTAGCACCCATCATTCAAAGAAATCTCTGCCATAACAACAGCTTGGCACAAAATTAGGAAAGAGATAGCTAAGGAACTAAATCCCAGACTTAGCACTTTAAAATAGTAAAATGTACAGTGTGCATCAAAAGAGTATAAGAAAAGCAAAGAAAGCAAAACAAAGAAAGAGGGAAAAAACAAAGATAATTTTTATCCATCCAAAGGAAAAGAATAAAAATTATGAAAACATTAACAAAGAAGATCAGACTGTAGACATGCCAAACAGACATTTAGAAAATAATGAAATACTTAAAATTCTGAGAGAAAACAATTGTCAAACAAGAATTTTATATGTGGTGATACTTTCTTTCAAAAATGAGGAACAGATTAGACATTGTTTATTCCATATATACAAGAGCGAAGGGAATTCATTACCACTAAACTTATCCTATGAGCCTTGATAAACAGAGTTCTTCAGATTGAAGGGAAAGGAACACTATAGAGTAAACCGAAGTGTTTTAAAGAAATAAAGACCTCTGATAAAGATAACCATATGGATAATTACAAATGCCAGTGCTAACGTTTTGTCTTTTTTGCTATGCAACTCCAGTTGTTACTTCTTACAGGTGCTAAAATGCAAACATATAAAAATCAATGATAAATCTATGTTTGGATGTACAATGCACAAAGCCATAATTTGTAACAATTACAAAAAAGGGTGGAGGGAAGGAGGAGTATAGGAGCAGTGTATGTATATATTATTGAAGTTAAGTTGGTAGCAAATCAAATATGATTGCTATATATTTAGGATGTTAAACTTGAGCTCCAAGGTAACCACAAAGAAAATATATGACATATACATTGTCATATATTTCAAATTCAGAAAGAAATGAGAAGGGACTCAATATGATACAATACAAAAAATATCAAATAAATATGAATATAGGCATTAACAGAAGAACCAACAGTCAAAAAGCTATAAAACTTACATGGACAAAATGGAAAAATGGCAGAGGAATGTGCAATAATAGCAATAGTTACTTTAAATGTAAATGTAGTAAACTCCAGTCAAAAGGCAGAGATTGACAGAATGAATAACAAAACATGACCCAACTGTATGTTGTTATAAGAGAATCACCTTAAATTAAAATATATAAGTAGGTTGAACGTGAAAGGGTGGAAAACATATACCATGTAAGGAGTAATCAAGAAGGCAAGGGTAGCTATACTAATATCAGATAAAAAAGATTTTAAATAGAATAAACTTTTAGGAGAGATATGGGAGTTTAATATTATTGATGAATTCCAAAAAGAAATACTAATTGTGTTTGTAAACAGGTGTGTTCCTCTGGGCATATTAGATTATATTAGGCTCAGAGGTTTCACTTTTACATTATTAAATCAGGATTAGGGCTTTTATTTGACCAGGTCATTAGGGTGACTTTGAGTCCCAGCCTACAGCTGTAGGCTATATAAACGGATGCTCAATCAAAGACAGGGAAGTAAACACACGGAGAAGAAGAACACAGAGTTGAGGTTTTTTTATTTTTTAATTAAAAAAATTTTTTTTTTCTTATTTTTTTAAAGATACTTAGATTACACAAAAGTCACATAAACAATATAGGGGATCCCCATATGCCCCGCTTCTCACACCTCCCAAATTTTCCCACATTAAAAACACCCTTCATTAGTGAGATACATTCATTGAAATTAATGAACACATTTTGGAGCATTGCCACTAAGCATGGATTAAAGTTTGCACTGTAGTTTACATTCTCTCCCACCCAATTCTGTAGGTTATGGCAAGATATATAATGGCCTGCATCTGTCATTGCAATGTCATTTAGGACAATTCCTAAGTCCTGAAAATGCCCCCGTATTACATCAGTTTTTCCCTCTTCCTGCCCACAAACCTCCAGTAGCTACTGCCTCCACATCAATGATATAATTTCTTCCATTGCTAGAATCACAATAAGTCTATAGTAGAATACCAGCAGGTCTATTTTAGTCCATAGTTCATTCCCCAATTCTGAGGATTCTGGGATGGTGGTGTCTACCTCACCTGTAATTGAAAGGGGGTGAGAGATGAGTTTTGACACTAGAGCCTCAGGGAGAGAGAGCCGAGCTGTTTACCTCATAGCTTACAGCTGGCCTTGTGAGACAGCAGAGCAGCTAAGCCTAGAAAAAGATGAGGCTTGGAGAGAGAGATGAGAATTATGCCAGCCTACAGCTGAGATCAGAAGAAGTTGGGACATGGAACCTTAAGAGGAAGAGGAAGGCTGAACTCTTGCAAAGAACAGCAGCCATCTTGCTCCAACATGTAGCAACAGACTTTGGTGAGGGAAGTAACTTACCCTTTATAGCCTTGTGACTATAAGCTTCTACCCCAAATAAATACCCTTTCTAAAAGCCAACAGATTTCTGGTACTTTGCATCAGCACCCCTTTGGCTGACTAATACAAGGGACAAAAATGGTCATTATATACTGATAAAGTGGTCAATTCAAGAAGAAGACATAACAATTATAAATATATATGCATCTAATGGCAAAGCCCCAAAATATATGAAGCAAATATTGAAAGAAATGAAGAGAAATAGATGGTTCTATCTTAATAAAGAGTTGAACATACCACTTTCAATGATGGACAGAAAATCTAGATAGACCAATAAGGAAAAAGAAGACTTGAACAATATTCTAAACCAGCTATTCCTAATGGACATATATATAAAAATTTACCCAACAGAAGCAGAATACACATTCTTCTCTAGTGCACATGGGTCATTCTCCAGGATAGGATGATAACAAGTCTCAATAAATTAAAAAATACTGAAATGATACAATGTGTCTTCTCTGACGAAAATGAAATGAAGGTAGATAGTAATAATAGTGGGAGAAATTGAAAAATTACAAATATGTGGAAATTTTCAAACATGCTCTTAACAATCAATAGGTCAAAGAAGAAATCACAGGGGAAATCTATAAATATATTGAGGTGCATGAAAATGAAAACAGTACACACCAAAAAACTGATGAGATACAGTGAAAGAAGTCATGAGACGGAAATTTATAGCTCTAAATGCTACCATTAAAATAGAAGGAAGATCTCAAATCAGAGGGTGGGGCAGTTTGAAGTTTTGTGGACTCCAGAAATCATATCCTTAGAACTGAAAAATTTCTGTGTGTGTAAAGCTATTGTAGGGACTTTTTGATTAAATTACTTCAGTTAAGGGACTTTAATTAGATTCTGTGACCCAGGTTGGGTCTTAAAATTTGAGGAATAAAAAGCCACAAATACAGAAAAGCTGCAGAGACAGAAAAGAACTCAGAAGCTGAAAGAGAAGGCCTGGGGGCCAGAAGTTGAAATCAACAGCACACAGAAGCAGAGAGGAAGCTATGTTAGTTGAACGAACCAAGGCCTGGAGGAAAAGGGAGAGATGAGCAGATGCTGCCATGTACCTGATCTCCCACAGCTGCAGTACATGGGAAAAGAATCTCCTGGGGATGCCTTGTTTTGGATACTTTCACAGCCTCAGAACTGTAAGCTTTTAATTTAATAAATCCCTATTGTAAAATCCAATGCATGTCTGATACTATGAACAGCAATATGCCAACAAACTAGATAACCTAGATGAAATGGACAAATTCCTAGAAAGATACATACTACATACACTAACACACATAAAATAGAATATCTCAATAAATGAATAACTAGCAAAGGGACTGAATTAGAAATTTAAAATATCAAAACAAAGAAAAGTCAAGGAGCAGATGCCTTCACAAGGAAATTTTAACTGAACATTCCAAGAAGAATTAACACCAATCCCCTTGAACTCTTCCAAAAAATGGAAGAGGAGGAACATTACCTTCTAACAAAGATTGGTAAAGATACCACAAGAAAAACAATTACAGACCAAAATCTCTTATGAATACAGATGCAAATAACCTCAACAAAATACTAGGAAATTCAATCCACCATCACATTAAAAGAATAATACAACCTGATCAAAAGGGATTTATCCCAAGTATGGAAGAATGTTTCAAAATAAGAAAATCAATTGATATAATCATAATCAATGGTGAAATACTGAAAGCTTTCCTTCTAACATCAGGAATAAGATAAGGATTCCCAATTTCATTGCTGCTATTCAACATTGTACTGGAAGTTCTACTCAGAGGAATTAGTCAGGAAAGAGAAGTAAAATGCACCCAACTGGGAAAGGAAGAAATAAACTTTTCTTATGGGCAGATGACATGATCCTATATACAGAAAATCCCAAAAAGTCTGTAGCAAAGCTACTAGAGATAATAAATGAATTCAGTAAATTAGTGGCATATAAGATCAATATGCAAAATCAGCAGTGTTTCTGTACACAACTGATGAACAATCTAAAGTAGGAATCAAGAGAAAAATTCAACTTCCAACAGAAACTCAAAGAATCAAATATCTAAGAAAAAATCTAGCCAAGGATGTAAAGGAATGTATACAGAAAACTACAAAATATTGCTTAGAAGAAATCAAGTAATACCTAAATAAATCGAAGGATATCCCATGTTCACAAGATAGAAGACTAAATATTGTTAAGACGTCACTTCTACCCAAAGCAATTTACATATTCAACACAATGTCAATAAAATTCCAGCAGCCTTCTTAGCAAAAATGGAGAAAACAATCATAAATGTATATCGAAAGGTAAGGGGCCCAGAATAGATAAAGCCATCTTGAGAAAAGTAGAATAAATGGTAAAATATCTGGAATATATGAAGTCATACAATTCAACAATAAAAAATTAAGCAACTTAATTAAAAAACTGACAAAAGATTTGAACAGAAATTTCTCCACAGAGGATATATTATTGACCAAAAGCATTTGAAAAATGCTCAATGACAAATATCACTATAGTACAAGGGCAATACCTAGGAAAGGAATAGAGACCAGCATGCCAGGTCCTTGATATTGATGATTGTACTTATGAACCCTCTTCTTGAGAAATTGAAACTTGGCCTAACATTACATATTGCCTAAGGGTTACCTCCAGAAAGTCTCCTTCTTGATCAAATGTAGACCCTTTCTAAGCCAAACTCAGTATATTAATTCGCTACCTTCTCCCCAGTGTGGGACATGACTTCAGGGGATGAGTCTCCCTGACACTGAGGGATTATTACCAAGCACCAACTATTAATGCATTTGGAAAAAAACCTTGACCAAAAGGGAGAAATACTAAACACAATTGAGTTTTTATGACTAAGAGATTCCAAAGTGAGTCAGGAGGTAATTTCAGAGGTTACGCTAATGTATGTCTCAGCAGGATCTTGTTGACTGCTACAGTAAACAGTTACCAAGAAGGGGGATTGTGAGGGCTCTAGAGACATCTAGACATTAAAGGCAGGGCAGACAATCTCAAGAATTCAGCACCCTGTCAGTGGGCCTTACCTTGGAATATACGTTCCCCAATGTAACAAAGTTAGACTCATTTATAATTTCCCTACATATGGCTCTTCTGTCCCTTTTATTTGAAACTATAAATAGCACTAAACTCATTAAATATATGTCCCAGATACTTAACTTTTTGGTCTGTTCATATGCCAGTTGAGCCTTGAATCTCAGTAAAGTTGCAACACCTATTTTCCAGTTCATTGAACTTGCCCAGGACAACTAACAAAGGGATGATGATGGACATGTCCATCACAAAAAAAACAGAGCATATCTACAACTGCAAGCAAGACAGTTCCATCTATCTGCCCCATGGGATATAAGACCCCTCTCAATCAGAAAGAGTAGGCATCACCATCCAAAGTCCTCAAGATTGAGGAATGAACAAACATAAGCAGAGGACTGCAACTATGGACTTAAGTAGATTTATTATTATTCTAGCAATGGAAAAGTTACATTGATATATAGGCAGTTGTCACCAGAGGTTCTGAGGGGAGGGGCAGGGAAGAATAGGTATAACATGGGGCATTTTTGGGACATTGGAATTATTCTTCATGACATTGCAGTGACAGATACATGCCATTATACATTTTATCAAAACCTACAAAATTGTGGGGTGCAAATTGTAAACTATAATATAAACTATAGACAATAGTTAGTAGAAGTGCTTCAATATATGTTCATCAATTGTAATAAATGTACCACACTAATGAGAGATGTTGTTAATGGGGAAAAGTGTGAGAAGGGGAAGGGTTGGGGTATATGGGAATCTCCCTATATTTTCATTGTAAAATTTATATAATCCAAAACATCTTTAAAAATAAAATATTTCCATTAAAAAAAAGAGAAAACTTGCTCAACATTATTAGTCATTAGGGAAAAGTGAACAAAACCACAAACAAAACCTAACTCTCCTTAACCTATGGGGAACAGGTCCACCCCTCTCATAGCAATGGGGTGGCAACCTAACTCTCCCCTACCACCAGGGAATACACTCTACCCTCACTGTAGCCTGAGATGGCCAAATTCTCCCTGAACATTGGGCTGGAAGATCCGCCCCTTCAAATGCCTGGGCAAACTCCCCCTTTCCATACACATAGGTAGGGTTCCTCTCTTGGCCAGAAGAATTTTCTCAATTCCAGACACTGTTTTCCTCTTGAAGCCATTTTTCCTTCAATCTCTCCCCATTTCCTGTCCCTTTTAGTCCATGCTGACAGTGGTTTCATTCATACAGATCTTGCAAAAAAGCTTACTGGATTAGCAGGAAGTTCACAGGGATGAAAGCCATCAGATGGTAAGACTTTCCACAAGTCCTTCCTGAATTACTGCATTTCCTATCCTGACTTATAAGTTCAAAGTTTAATTTAGTTAGTTTTCACATGGGCCATTATCCTCTTGGGGCTTATTTTCCAGAAGCTTGGAATTTCCAAAATCAGTTTCTGATTTCTTTGTGCCTAGAAATTTAGTCTTCAGTTTATCTATTTCCTTTCACCTTTTGCTATAAGCTGCAAGGATAAGCCAGGCCACATTTTTTCCACATTTACTTTGGATATCTTTTCAGCTAAATGTCCAAGCTCATTATTTTCAAATTCTGCTTTCCATCTAACATCAGGAGTCAATTTTACCAAGTTCTCTGACATTTTAAAACAAGAATCGCCTTTCCTCCAGTTTCCAATAATAGTTTCATCATTTCCTTCTAATGCCTCATTGGAAATAACTTTAGGGTTCATATTCCTACCAATGGGCTCTTAAAAACAATCTAATTTTATATCAAGCATCTCACAATTCCTTAAAACAAACCAGCAAACAAAGAAACAAACAAAAAACAAAAAACAAAAACACCTTACCTGTTTATATAACCGTTCCAGCATTTTTGGTAAATGCAGCAGCACAACTCCACTTTCCTAATACCAATTTCTGTTTTAGTTTGCCAAATGCAAAGTACCAGAAATCTTTTGGTCTCTTTTAAAGGGGATTTATTAGAGGTAAAAGGCCATAAAATGTCCAAATTGAGGCATCAGCAGGGATGCTATCTCACCAAAGTCAGCTATTGTTGATCCTGGTGTTATTTCCACATGATGAAGCAAGATGTCTGCTGATCTCTGCAGATTGCGCTGCCTTCCCCTCCAGAATCTACCATCTCTTGGCACTCAGTTCTGAACATACAGGCATATGGTTTGTCTGTTTTGGGGCCTCAGCTCTTTGAATGTCTTGGGGACTTCTGTTTTTCTGCAGTCCTTTCTCTCACATGGCAGAATTAAAAATGGCAGTCCCCTTTTCTATGTCTGTCTGTCTCTCTGTGTCTCCCTTTATATCAGACCCAGCAAGAGAGCAAAAACTTAACATGAGTCACGCCCCACAAACATAATCCAGTCAAATGGGTCTCACACCCACAGGAATGGATTAGTTTAAAATATAATCTTTTGCTTTTTGGGATTCCCAAAATTCAAACTGTCACACAGTATAAAGAAAAACTACACTGAACAATGTTAAACAGGTAAGAATCATTTTATTCATAGCTACCATGGCAGAAAAGAAAGTAGAACTTAACTCTGAGGAAGGCAAGAGACTGGTTGAGTTTTATTGTCAGGGCAAATGCAGTGATAAAGTACCAGTAGGCTATCTGGTAAAAGAGGGGGAGGGGATTGATGAACTAGAATACTTAGTATCTGAGGTTATCTTTTTTCCTCTTTTTCCCTGCAGTCTGAGTGCTTTTTCTCTACAATCATACAGCTGCAAGATTAGTCCAGTGGGAGAGGAAGCTGATAGTGGCACACAAGGAGCAAGGAGGGCAGTTTGCTTAAGACAAAGAAGCATAATCTTGGTCAGCAGATTAATATTAAGAACATTTCTAAATTGGGGTACATAATTCAATCTATGACAGTTCATGATCACTTTCTCACACTGTATTAGTAAAGGTTCTCTAGGGAACAGAGTCAACAGGAGATATGTGTAAATAGTTTGAGATTTTATAAGATTCTCCCGTGTTACCATGGGGATGCACAAGTCCAGGTTCCACAAGCAGGGTGCAAACCAAGGGCTCCAATGAAAGTCCAATGAAGGTGTTTAATGAGTTTCTGGAAGATGTTGGCTGTCCAAAGACAAGCTGGGAAATTCTCTCTGAATGCTGAAATCATTTCCCCTCTTAAGGCATTCAACTGATTGGATAAAAAGTCACTCATTGCTGATGGCCATCTCCCTGGTATATTGTAGATGTAATCAGCTATCTATGCAGTAAACTAACTGATGACTAAAACCCATAAATGTCCTTGACCAAACTACTGGGCACAATTACCTGGCTGAGTTGACACATTTGCCTAACCATTACAGTCCATCCCTTGTCAACTCAGCAACCATACACATTATCTTAAACCATACTTAGTTTCTAAGTAAAAACAATAACCAACATAAATATATATATATATATTTCTGCCTAACAATTATCTACTCTCCTGTGTACAACCAGAAATTCACTAATTCCCTACATAATAGAGTGCAGGTCCTTGGGTAATATTCACTATTAAACTTGACATCCTTAAATATTATGACATGAAAGAAATACAACTTGTCATATGGTAAGGGAAAAGGTTGGGGAAGAAAGCAAAGAAATTCATTTTGTGTACATATACAATCATACTCATAACAAAACAAGGGGAAAAGATTCATGACTGCATTAGTCAGCCAAAGGTATGCTCATGCAAAATACCAGAAATCTGTTGGCTTTTATAAAGGGTATTTATTTGGAATAGAAGCTTACAGTTACCAGGCCATAAAGTATAAGTTACTTCCCTCACCCAAGTCTGTTGCTATGTGTTGGAACAAGATGGCTGCTGACGTTTGCCAAGGTTTCAGACTTCTTGGGTTCCTCTCTCCTGGGGCTCATTCCTCTCTTGGCTCAGCTGCTGTGCTCGCTCCACAAGGCCAGCTGTAGACTATCAGGCAAACAGCTTGTTTCTTTTCCTGAGGCCTCTGCTGTGTCCACTTGAGCCTTCTCTCCTTCCTCACATTTTTGCTTCTCTATGTGTTTATTTCCCAGGCCCTAGAATCAAACTCCAAACTCCCTTCACTGTGGTACAGGTTTTCTGTGAGTCCCTGGCCACCAAGGGGGCAAGAACTCAATGTCCTACTGATGTGGCCCAATCAAAGCCTCAATCATTATTTAATCAAGTAAAAAAAAGTGAAAACTTTGAATCCAATATAATCTAATATGCCTGGAGGGACAGACCAGTTTACAAACATAATCCAATATCTATTTTTGTAATTCATAAACAATATTAAACTGCCACAATGACTATTACAGTCCTCATTTTGGTAACTGTTTACATGGTTGAAGTTCATATTTATCACTATCTTCTTCCACTACCCATTCCGTGTTCCTGTTACCCTCAGCAAGCACTTCAGCTGGCCATGGTTCTTTGCCTATTGGGATGACCCAAACTTTCATTTCTGAAGATTCTGGAGCATTGTTAAACCTGCTTGGATTAGGTTGTTGCAATTTTCCATGGACTTTAATCACAGGGCATGGCAGTACTAAGAGACACCCTAGAGGATCTCCTGTATTCCCAGCAAACTTTTCCTTACCCTCAATATGTAGATGCAGTCTTATTTCTCCTTGATAGTCAGGATCAGTCATCCCAGCCAGTACAGTAATTCCCTTCTTTGCCTGTTGATTCAGTGGTAAGAGGAGCCCAAAATGGCCAGGTGGCAATCTTAACTTCCAGTTCAATGCAATCATTGTTGTGTTCCCTGGTGGCAGCACTCCTCCTTTTGGAACTAAGACCTGTAGACCAGGAGAACTTAAGGTTTCAGGGACAGGAAGCAAAAATTTTCCTAGTGGGTCACTAGGAGTAATAGTGAGTAGTGCCACTCCCATTTCCACCCCTTGATTCCTGGACCCATGAATCCTGGCTATGGGAGAAACAGCACCATAGAGTGGATGCTGCTTCAGAGCACACACAGCCTCCTGGAGAACATCGCCCCAGCCCTGCAAGATATTGACACCTAGTTGGCACTGTTATTGAGTCTTCAAAAGACTATTCCACCATTCTATCAGTCCAGCTGCTTCAGGATGATGGGGAACATGGTAAGACCAGTGAATTCCATAGGCACGTGCCCATTCCCACACATCATTTGCTGTGAAATGGGTTCTTTGATTAGAAGCAATGCTGTGTGGAATGCCATGGCGGTGGCTAAGACATTCGGTAAGTCCACAGATGGTAGTTTTGGAAGAAGTGTTGCATGCAGGAAATGCAAACCCATATGCAGAGTATGTGTCTATTTCAGTTAAAACAAATCGCTGCGGTAGAAGTGGTCCAATGTAATCAACCTGCCACCAGACAGCAAGCTGATCACTTTGGGGAATGGTGTCATATCAGGGGCTGAGTGTGGGTCTCTGCTGCTGTCATATTGGGCACTCAGCAGTGGCTGTAGCCAAGTCAGCCTTGGTGAGGCTAAGTCCATGTTGCTGAGCCCATGCATAACCTCCATCCGTACCTCTTCCCAGCCCTGAAACAGGTAATAGCCCAACTCCAGCATGCACAGCCCAATCTTGACCCTGTCCTGAGGAACCTACCTTCCAACCCCTGCCTGTAGAGATTAATTTTGTCTCACCAGAAGAAAATGCAAAGGAATGCCCTGAGGTGAGTAGCTTGCTGGACATTTCTAATCACTTCCCCTTTTAAGGCATTCAACTGATTAGATAAAAGGTCACTCATTGCTGATGGCAATCCCGCTGGTTGATTGTAGATGTAATCAGCCATCTGTGCAGTAAACTAAGGACTAAAGCCCATAAATGTCTTTGTATTACAATTAGCCCAGTGCTTGCTTGACCAAACAACTGGGCACAATTACCTGGCTGAATTGACACATTAGCCTAATTATCACACACACCATAAAATTAATCATAAACATATATGTAAAAGTTAAATTTATAAAACTTCTAGAAGGAAACATACAATACTATCTTTATGACCTATGATTAGGCAAAAAATAATTAATTGGATTTCAACAGCATTTAAAACTTCTCATCAAAAGATAATTTTAACAAGATAAGCACAGACTTGGAGGAAAATATATATACTACATATAAGTGACAAAACATGAAAAAGAAAAATTCAACCCAAAATATTTATATTTCTAAAAAGCTACAGCTCAGTAATACAAATATAAAATACTTAGTAAATATAGGTGTAAAGAACTTGGACAGTCACGTCAAAGCAGAAGACATACAGGCATAGGACAAATTGCTCAGTATCATTATTCATCATGCAAATGTAAGTTAAGGATTAATTGTATTGAGGAATTATATTCCACTTGTCTTGAGCCAAATAATTTAAGGTTTGGGGGTGAATTTATAAGTGTGACCTATCTTGTGGGAGGGTTTGTTTGTTTTAATAATAAGCTATAATGTAATTTCCTGAAATCATGAGCACATAAGGAGCTTATTTTGTCTTCTTTTAAGGCTACACTAATTGAGCCAATCTCCCTCTTCATTTTGTATATGAGAATGATTTAAACAGACACAGACTATTGCCTACTTCATACCTTTTTAAAAAAAATTTAAAGAAGCTTTAGTTTACATAAATGATACATGAAAATATAGGCAGATTCTCATATATCCTCATATACTCCTCCCCATCAACAACATCCTTCATTAGTGTGGCACATTTTTTACAATTGATGTGCACATATTGAAGCATTGCTGCTAACCATGGTCAATAGTTTACGTTATAGTTTACACTTTGCACTGCACATTATAAGTTTTGACAAAATGTATAATGCCCTGTATCCATCATTGCAATGTCATTCAGAACAATTCCAGTGTCCCCCAAAATACCCCATAGTACACATATTCTTCCGTCTCCCACCCCTCAGAACCTCTAGTGACCACTGCCTTTATATCAATGTTACAAGATCTTCAGATGCTGAATAATAATATCTACTTTATTCCATAGTTGCAATCCCCCCTAATGTTTGTTCATTCCTCAGTCTTGGGGATTTGGGGATGGACATGACCACTGTTTCTGATTGATAGGGGTAACACTTTATAGGTTGATAATAGGTTTTACATATCCTATGTCATTTAATACTACCTTTTTTTTTTTTAATACTACCTTTTAAGGTATGTATTATTTTTGTTTTGGGGATGTGGAAATTGAAGCTTCCAAATATAAAGAAAACTGCTAAAACTGTTACTATTAGAAAGTATTAAAGACACGAACTCTAGGTCTCTGATATGAATTTATGTGCTTTCCAGAAAATGTGCATATATAAAGAAATGAAGAAAAACAAGATGATTCATCACAAGTGACTCTCATCCTACAATCCGAGAACCCTTCTTTTTGCACTTAAGTAAGTTGTCTCTGAATCTAAGAAGAAAGGATATTCCCTTTGAGGAAAGAGGAGCATTGCAGGTATTTAAGAATAGAAGCCCTGAATCCATATATGCCTGGGTTTGAAGTCCATCTCTACACTCAACTACTATGGGACTTTGGGAAAGTTGGTTAAGTTTACTAATAGTATATATAACATGATGTTGTTATATGGATTAAATAAGGTCATGAAAAGAAGTACTAGCTGAGCATAGGTAAAATGCTAACTATAACCTATGTTATTGATAAGGTTTGTCATGAGAAGCCACAGGACCTGGGAAGAGAAGTTCTGGGAACTATCATCTCATTGAAATTCTGGACTCACATAATATATCTCTCTGAGAAGATTCCTCAGGAGAAGTCTGAGAAACTTGTTAATTAGCGTCAACATCCTGATAGATACGTATTGAAAAAAGAAGGGAGTTCAGCAAATCTAAGATCTTTCTATAATTTACCTGGATAATTTCAGCAAGTTTGAGGTGGAGGGAGTTTCCCATAAATATTACACAGATGATAGTTTTCATGGACTGAAGATTTTGATTTTGCATATGTAGTCCAGGTGTCTAATTATATTTATTTTCTCTAGGAAGAAATTCAAGTATTTGCTTTTATTTATTTATTAGACAAATCCTAACCTTCAGATAGTGTGGCAGTTTGAGATTATTTTATGAATCTAAAAAAAGAAATAGGGAAGCGGCTGTGGCTCAATCAGTAGGGCTCCCGTTTACCATATGGGAGGCCCCGGGTTTGGTTCCCGGGGCCTCCTGGTGAGGGCAGGCCCGCCCGCACGGCGTGGTTGGCTGACCCAGTGAGCACAAGCAGCAAGGGGGGGATAAATGAATAAATAAATAAAATCTTAAAAAAAAAAAAAAAAAGAAAAAAGAAATAATATGTTTGTAAACTAATGTATTCCCCTGGGTGTGATACCCTTTGATTGTATTAAATTCAGTTGAGAGGCTTTTGATTAGCTTACCTGATAAGATTGCTGTAGGGCTTTTTATTGGACTAAGTCGGTTTGGTGTAACTCAGGTTGAGCTCCTGAGTCAGACCTCCTTGCTGCATCTGATATAAATGGACCCACTCAGATAAACAGATACAAGAAGAGAGAGTTCTGTCATTTTTGATCCTGCCATGTGACACAAAGGAGAAGACTGAAACACCTGAGGCCCCTGTAGAGATGGTCCATTTGTCTGATAGCTCACAGCTGAACTTGGGAAGAGAGCAGAACAGCTGATACTGATATAGGAAGCCCTAGAGACAAGCTCTATGCCAGCTTGCAGCTGAAATCAGGAAGAAAGAGAAGCAGCTGAGTTTGTGAGAGGAAGCCTGGAGAGGATGGTGAAACCTGGGCAGAGCCATCTTGCTTCATCACATAGCAAGGCACCGAGATCAAGAGTAGTTGATTTTGGTAAGAAAGCATCTCTGATTGGACTTTTCATGGCTGTGGAACTGCAAGCTTTTACCCCAAATGAATCCCTTTTATAAAAGCCAACAGATTTCTGGTAATTTGCAGCTGTAGCCCTTTGGCAAACCAAAACAGAGAGTAACCCTGAAATTGCTATATTTCAATTACAAGTTGAATTTTTTGTTGTTGTTACAAGTAGCAATACAATAGAATGCAATTTACATTGCTGTGTCTAAATTTTCTCATCCCCCAAATATAGAACAAATCCTTCACCTGTGTAGAAAATTAATCAGCTAGTTATTTGTGCACTTCTCTGTAATATATGGAGTATTTAATAAATTCTGAATGAATGAGTGGTTAATGAAATTAGCCAAGAAACTGATTAGATTGATGATTTTCTTCCTCATCTAAAAATGTTAACTTAAATTGACTTATCTCAATATCATTTAAAATGAATATGAACTAGAAAAAAATGGACCAAAAATCAAAATTTTAGACTTTCTCATTCTTATTATGACTCAGTAAATTATATTTGGATCCTTAAAGCATATATACTTCAGAGCACAAGGAGAATACTACCACTTAATGTTTTCAACAGGTGAAAATAATTGGTAATTTCTTTAACAAGACAGAAACAGTTTTGTTAATTGCTTCCATCAGTAGCATATTATAATTAGAGATAATTAATAAAACTTTTAGAACCTTACAATTACATTTTATATTAGAAAATTTTCACTTGAGATATTTTCTTCTGTCAATGTTTCCTTATGTGATTAAAACTGATTAGAGAAGATTATTAAATATAGAGTTGTAAAATTAGGGTATCAATCAAAGGATGATAAAGTTCCTTTTCTTGTTCTTTCCTCTTGTAATTGTTAATTGGTATTTGGTCATCTACAATCCACAAGAATGGCACAACTTCTTTAAATTAGCCTCGAAAATATATATCTTAAAAGTATAATTATAGTCAACAAAATATGTAACCAAACTGATTAATAGAAAATAGAAACCATGTAGAGATGTGTTACAAAATAGAATGTACCTTGGAAAAAAAGAAATGCACAATAACCTCTTAAACACATAGATATTTTTTTTTTCTTCTACTCACAAAATATCTTGCAAAGTATTGACAACAAATTAGGTAATCAATATTAAATGTTAATTGATTAATCATTCCAAAGGCTTATATTCTTTCCTTAGAAACATTATTATAATTGGTAAGAAGCTCTCTCAAATAATTGAATTATTCTTCTTTACTATTTTTCTCACCCAAAATAAAAGTTAAATTTGAGCCCAGGAAGATCTGAGCATCTGTGAAATAACAGAAGACTAAATGCCATGTTGGATGTACCAATAGGAAAGACAATAAAAAATTTCAAGAATCTGCTTTTTCATTTATACCACAAACCACAAGGCTAATTATTTAATTAGCTGATTGTGCTTTGATTACACGTCATTTGTGTTTATTATTAAATCAAACTAGGCTTGCATTTGGCAGATATGAATACATTTTATGTGTTTTTCATATATACAACCTACCACTAATCAACCTCAGCATATGCTGCTGTTAACTTGTTGTTTAAAGCTTTAAAGCAAAAGAAAGTCTTTGGCCACTTTGAAATTAAGTCTAAAATATATTCATGCTTTTTCCCTTCATAAGTTAATCAGTATGAAAAAATCTAATTATATACAACTCATAAAAGTCATTCCTTAAAGTTTTTATTTATTTTATTGTTTTCATTTTTCCTCGACAGTTCTAAGCATTTTAGTTTTTTATTTCACTTAAAAGCATTTTAATATAAGTTATGCCACTAGATACTTATTCCCCAATGAAATTGTTTGCCAACTTCACATCTTCACAATCCCTACTTAATTGCCTACTCACTATTGTTTGATTTTATCTCTACTGAAGCTATAAAAACAAAATATATAGCAGAGAAAATGAATATTAACAAAAATCCTAAACTAAATATCATGTCCACACCTATCAATATTCATGTCTCTTACATATTCTAATGTCAAGATATTACTTAGCAGTTTTAAAGGGTTTCCATTATGCTACAACTGGAAAATGAATTAGAAAATCACTAATAAAAGATCAGACTATAGAGAGACTATGAATCATCAAATAAGCATATATAATAATAATCTTTGAAAAGAGCATATTCCCCAACTTCCAATTTTCATAATAGAATGAAATCAAGATTTCTACTTTTACTTACTTAATTAATTTTTAATTCTGGTAAAATATGCATAACATAAGAATAATTTTAATTATTTTAAGTGGACAATTCTTTGACATTAAGTTCATTGACAATACTGTAACTTTCATCACTACCTATTTCCAGATTATTTAAATCGTCCCAAACCAAACCTCATCCTCATTCAGCAATAACTCCCCATTCACCCCTCCCCTATCCTTGGTAACCATTGTTCTGCTTTCTTTCTCTATGAATTTATTTATTCTAAGTATTTAATATAAAAGAAATCATGCAATATTTATCCTTTTGTGTCTGGTTTATTTAACTCAACAGGATGTCTTCAAGGTTAATCCGTGTTGTATCATGTACCAGCACTTCATTTCTTTTTTTTTAATGGTTGAATAATATTATTCCTTTGTATGGAGAGACCACATTTTCTTATTCATTCCTCTGTTGATGGACACTTGGGCTGCTTCTACTTTTTGTCAATTGTGAATAATGCTGCAATGATCTTGTTGCATAAATATCTTTCTGAACCCCAGCTTTCAGTTATTTTGGGTATATATCTAGGAGGGGAATTGTTGGGTCATATGGTAATTCTAACTTTAACTTTCTGAGGAACCGCCATAAAAATCCACACAAAAAATTATACTCTGTACATCTTATTATATGACATCCCTCCACCATAGTGATTTAAATAAAATGGTAATATATTCTGGTTGAAGTGACTATATTTTGACAGTCCTTTAGAGAATTATGCAAGTTTCCTGTCTGATATAATTTATGAAATAAATATAGAATTACAATATTTCATCAATGTGTGACATTTATTCCTACTTGAGATGTCAAATGAGTTCAACTATGGCTTTGGTGTCTAGCAATGATATGTAAACATAAACTCTGAGACGAACATGCAGATTTCCCTTCTCTGTCACTGGATAGTATGTTTTGCCATTGCCAAGCAAAAAGGCATTGTATATGCCAGAAGATATCTTTTCCTAATGGTGATCTTATGGGCTTTTGACATTCTCTTTCCATTTGAAGAAAGAAGGTACTCTATTAAACTTTGGAAGAAAAAAGTCTCAAGAATAATTGCTTCACCTAAGATCTTCAGACGGAGCATATAATGCTGAGATAATAAAAATCTCCCTGGATTTGTATCTTCCTTTGATTTAAAGAGGATTTAAAAGAAAGGCTGCAGTCCAGAGAGAAGTCCAAACTTGAGCAAGTTATATATTCCTCAAGCTGTTGTCTTCCTTATGTTCCTTACCTAAAAAGACTTTTTTTTTTTTTTTTTTTGGCTACTTAATCTAAACATTCTCTCCATTTTTCCCATTAACTGATACAGAGTAAACCAAATGATATGCCATATTCTGTAATAAGTTTATTTGTTTTGCCATTATCTGTTGTATACTAAAGTAAGTATTATAAACTGCATTTTATATATGAGCAAAGTCCAACTCCAATCCTCTTTCTTTTTCCTCATAGCTCTCTGAACCCCCTTTTGGAAATTCTCCACTTATATGGTCTTGGTGGAAATAGTATGGAGATTCTATCTCACGTACCCCAGTACTCTCCAGTAGCTCTAAGTCTTGTGCAAGAACATGGGGAGAGCTGATAATCAATATAGCAGGGGCAGTGCCAGTATGCAGACTAGATTGTCCCTGATTATGGCTGTGGATCTTGTTGGCCAAGTTTTCAGATGTCCCTTGTGCCTGCCTATCTTTTAGAATATGGATTCTTGGTCTTTGGTCTGCTCAAGTCAAACCAGAGTCCATTTCTGTAAGTTCCAACCAAAGTACCCTGGATGAGTCTAAGAATCTGAGTGATCTATAATTGTTCCCAAAGTACCTGGCTGGTAATGGCAGAACCAAACTATGCATTTAGGTCTATTTTAATTGCAAGACCAGTTCTCTTTAATCTACATTACAAGTTCATTCCTGCTTAGATAGTTAGA
This sequence comes from Tolypeutes matacus, assembly GCA_026826555.1. Lineage (NCBI taxonomy): Eukaryota > Metazoa > Chordata > Mammalia > Cingulata > Chlamyphoridae > Tolypeutes > Tolypeutes matacus. Next base: position 9,116,945 of record JAKSZT010007815.1, on the reverse strand, counting down.
CTCTGCAGAAGCATTTTTTCTTTTATTTTTTTTAAACTCGTTAACCCCTTAATAGAAAAGAATATGCTACATCATGTAACATTGAATCCACTTATTTTTATCCTAAGATTTTCAGCAAGAAAACAAATGAAATTAATTCATATAATATGTTTTATTATCTTTCTATTTTCTCTTTTCAGGCCTAGAAGCACAATTTAAGGATCTTAAGGTTATTAATTAATATTAATTTTAGAGAAGGTTTATCATAAAATGAAATCGAATTTTGGCAATGATTGAGTGAATTTTATCAATGTGGAGAAGGACAAACTAATTAAATATTATACAAATTAAAGTTCATTTTTTGCTGAAAAGCAAAAAGCTTTCATGCCTTTCTTTTTTTTTTTTTACAGGGAGGTACCGGGGATCGAACCCCGGTCTCTCCCTATGGTAGACGGACGCCGAACCTCTTGAGCCACATCCGTTTCCCTCATGCCTTTCTTTTATTTGTTGTATTTAATATACTGAAAGAAGAGCACTATTTTTATTACATCATCAGAAAAATCCGGAAACATTTTCTATATCCTTGTATTTTGTTTTTATCTTTAGAAGATATAAATCTAAATTCCTTAAAAAAAATATTTTGACTTAAAATAATTTTCCCTGTGGAGTACAGAATGAGTTTGTTATATATTTAAATAGATAAATAAGTATAAGACTATATGAATTATAAAATTTTAGCCACATGAAATTTCATGTAAAATTATTTTAATTTACAGGTTTGGGTTACTTTCAGCTGAGGTCAAACCAGTTTGATACATCCAACTGTCAAGCTTCCAGGGCCTTCAGTGGGTTATGCTTTGAGTGTACAATATATTTTAATTTCTTAAATGTTTTCCATTCCCTTTCCACTAAGTATTAGTCTGATCATATCACTAAACTAACTGTATTTCATTAAAGAATGTTGATTTCATTCAAATTCAGCTAGATTATTCCATCCACACCATATTTCTTGATTTAAATGAATTCCTTAAATGCAGGGATTACCAAGTCTTTTATCTCTCACAGAAAGAAACATGTAGGCTTAATCTAGTAACACTTAGAATTTTCGGATGAATAAATAAGTGAATGAAAAACAGTACATGCCAGTGCCTCAAAGATCTGTTAGAACAGACCACAATTAATCTTTCAAAATGGCAATACTCATGATCCCAAGAGAATTTGGTTCTGTAGGTCTAAGCTATATGATTACCAAGAAAACTAAAAAAACTTAGGAGACTTGAAAATGAGCTAAATCTAATCTAAAAATGTAAGCTATGAATTGAGACATACAAAGACTAGGTAATTTTGAAATACAGGGAAAAAATCTTTTTAAGAACAAGTTTATAAATAAATAAAATGAATACATAATTCAGATATTCATATTAATGTTACATACTTTCCAACTAACAAATTAATTAGTTTAATTTTAAAGGAATTACTTTTCTAGTGCTACTACCATTAAACATTTTGGTTTTCTTCCATCATTCTGAAAATTTACTTTCAATTTTATGTTTTATGAGTCTCAAGTCTACCTTTATCTAAAGTTTTAGCTCCATAAACAATGACACAGTCTCTTCAAACATAAATCTCCAAATATTTATTGTAACCAATTTGTGCAAAGGATGACTTGGATCATATATCAGCCCAGTTGCTGCCCTTGAAATGTAGTGATTTTGAGCCACAGTGGTCAAGAGTAGTCAAACGTGGTTCTTTGTGTGAAGAATTAAGAATCCCAAATAGCTACTGAAAATCCCCAGAGTTTCTTTTACACTAAATGGGTCAAAATATTGTTTTTACCCAAATTAAAGATTATACAGTATATTACAATGTGTTAGGCAATGTCAAATTTTAAATAATCCTTGTTTTATGCTTGGACTAGACTAGAGTTTAGATAGATTTACATAAAACAACTGGATTTCTTAAAAATGGCTTCTCTTTTTTTAAAACAGCTCTCTTACATATTCACCATTGGAAACACAGAATAAAGAGCCCAGTCTCAATAAGATTTATGCCTTAATCCATGTCGATGCAAATTAATGACCAGTGTGCCCATTAATTGCTCCAATTAACTTTGCTTTCTCTAGTGTGCTATTTGTTTATAGTTTCAAGAAAGGGCATGGATGATGTAAAATATAGTTTGCATAGAAGTTTGCAGTGATGTCTGTTTTTGATAAAACTATGCCCTTGAGAACGAGTGGACTAGCAATAACTGTTGGTTTTTAAATTGAAACATGGAAATTCTTTGGATGAGAAATAAAGGTGTGGAAGCTTACAGGTTATTCAATTTGTTCTTCATCAAAACTCTAGCTTCAAGTTGCTCATGCTTCTACTTTTATGTCTAACCTTCTTAAATTTAGTACAAATCACATGCATGATTTGTGATGTACTAGCAGGTGTAAACTTTTTTAGTCTTCTTTCCAAAGAGCTAAGATTTTTGTGGTAAGTGGGTGATGTCCAAGCAGATGTCATAAAATTTGGCCTTACTCTACCACCTAACAAGATGCTTCAGCCCATATAACTAAATTTCTCCCTCAATGTCCTAATCAGTTCATGACTCCACATGCCCAACACATGTCACTCAGCACATTCAGTCTCCTACTAAATTCAACCCACATGGCATGGTCATTCTCCCAAATCCTTGCTATAATCATTCTTATCTTTCTCTGCCATTAACAATAGACATGAAATATGTAATCACACATAAACCCTATACAATCACCTGCAGATTAGACCTCCAAAGCTGAAATTAGTAGAGCTGAAATTAGTAGAGTCATGTCCTTACAAGCATAGAAGTAAAAGAGAGAACTAGTGAGGGCTTTCTATTATGTAGTTTTGCTAATGAAGTTTGGAGCAGTGCCAAGTAATCAGTTTAAGTTTTTCTTTTATTTTAGTAACTTTCTTCTATGCATTTCAGATTCTTGGGAAATTTATTAAACCCTTATAGCCTTTTTAAAGTATTTTGTAAAAATGAGAATAGGAGATATATATTTTAGCTTCCTATGCTGCTGCAGCATATACCATGAAATGGGTTGGCTTAAACAATGGGAAGTTATTTTTTCACAGTTTGAGGCTGGGAAAAAGTCCAAATCAACATGTCATCAATGCAATGCTTTCTTCCCAGAGACTATAATAACCTAGGCCTGGCTGCTGTTGGTCCTTGGTTTTCTGTCATATGGCAAAGAACATGGTGGTGTCTCTTAGTCACTTCTTTCTCCTCCAGGCTTTGTTTCATCTTCTTGCTTCCTGTGGATTTCTTTCTCCTTGTCTGAATTTCATTCTCCTATAAAGGACTTCAGTAATAGGATCAAGACATATCCCCAATGAGGTGGATTACACTTTAATTGAAATAGCCTCATCAAAAGGTCCTACTTATAAATATTGCCTCAAATAGCGGAGCTCCTGAGGACTCTGGAGACATCCAGACACTCTAGGCAGGGCTGACAGCTCAGGAGTTTGGTACCCTGCCAGTGGGCCCTACTTTGGAATTTATGCTCCCTAGTGTGACAGAGTTGGGCTCAGTTGTGGTTTCCCTACACATGGTTCTTCTGGCCCTTCTATTTGAACCTATAGTTAGTACTAGAGTTGATAGATGTATGTCCAAGAGACTTAAATCTTTGGATTGTCCATGTGCCAGCTGGGCCCTGAATCTCAACACAGTTACAACATCTACTCTCCAGATCATTGGACTCACCCAGGACAATTAACAAGGAGATGATTTGGACAACGACCATGCCCAGGAACAGAGAGAGTCTACAACTGAAAAGAAGCTAGTCCCATCTATTGCCCCATGGGATCTAAGCCACCTCTCAATTAGAGTAGGAGTGGGTACCACCAACCCAGAATCCTCAGGATTGGAGAATGAAGGATGAACTAGAGTAGACTTACTGTTATTCTACTATAGACTTATTGTGATTCTAGCAATGGAAGAACTTTTATCATTGACGTGGAGTCAGTGGCCACCAGAGATTCTGAGGGGAGAGAGAGAGAGAAATAGGTATAATATGGGGTCACTTTTGGGACTTGGGAATTGTCCTGAATGACATTGCAATGACAGATACAGGCCATTATATATCCTGTCATAACTTACAAAATTGTGTGGGAGAGAGTGTCAACTACAATGTAAACTATAATCCATGCTTACTGGCAATGCTCCAAAATGTGTTCATCACTTGTAACAAATGTACCCCACTAATGAAGGATGTTGTTAATGTGGGAAATGTGGGAGGGGTAGGGAGTGGGGCATATGGGAATACCCTATACTTCTTATGTAACATTTATGTAATCTAAGTATCTTTAAAAAAATTTTAAAGTATAAAAAAGAAACAAACTGTAAGCTTACAATCCAATAAACCCCATTGAAAAAGCCAAAAAAAAAAAAAAAAAGGTCCTACTTATAATGGGTTGACACCACAGGAATGGACTAAATTTAAGAACGTGTTTTTCTGGGGTTCATGCCACTCCAAACCACCACACATTTTTTAGAGCAAAGTGTACTGGAAGATGCTGAAGAAATATGTGGAAGATATGGGGGGGGGGCAGGTGAGTTGGACTGCAAATAGAAGAGAGAACCTGAATCACTATCCGGAACAAAAAGTGATAAGTAGCAAAGAAGAAATAAGACATACTGAAACTCTCCATGAAGGCTTCAAAAAATATTTGAGAGGGATCTGGATTTAAGTTGCATACATATTTAAATATTCACAATTCTTAGACTATTTTTTGTCATATAGTAAGCAGTATATATAGTTTAGCTATTAATACTATTATCATTACAATAAATTGTGTTTCTGCAGTCACTTAGGATACAGAATTTTAACTTTTTTTTTTTACATTAAAATATATGACAATTTTACTCAGGAACTGCCAGAGTTTTAGTGTTTAATATTTAATAGCATAATTGACCAAGGTCTAAGATGTGAAGTTATCACATTCAAGAAAATGGGGGGAAAAATCACCCTGAACATTAACAATATTGTATAGGATAAGAATGCACACTTTGTAATATAAAACCTGTTTACAGATTAGTAGTTGCAAAAAGCCATTTGTTCTTCTCTTGGCTTATAAAAATGGTGTTCCAGATTTCAATGTAAATTAGCAACATGCAATTCTTTTGTGAGGCAGGTATCTTGTTTTCACCTTCCAGTTCTTCTAACCCAACCTGTGTCATGAGGTCTGCAACGTTTTTCTCCAGATCATCAATGCAAATACTCATATAATCAAAACATCCAATGATCTGGTCAGACATAGTCTGAAATTTATCTTGCATTTGTTGCAGGAGTGTCTGCATCAGTAAGGTGAGATCCTGCATGGTTTTCGAGTTAGTCTGGGCCATCGACCCAGTTCCCAGCTTGACGGTGAAGTCTCAGACCATCACCTACTCTTCTGTTTTTTATTTTTTTTCCTTTTAACTTCCTTTTTGACTATTTAAGGAAAAGGAGTAAAATAAAAATTGGAAAACTTGGAGACACTTAGGTTACACATGCTATATAGTATGACAATTTTCTCCTACCAAATTGCTAAACTCTACATTTAAACAAATTACAAACATATATCTCAACTGGGAATAAAATTATAAATTGAATAAGAAAAATAGGCCAGATTAATGTAACCGCAGTTTACCACTTATGAGATCTTTGCTTTATGTAAACAAATAAGTAAATATGTTCTCATAAATTCTGTTTCTGACTGATAGACTTATTGTGAAATTAATTAGATTAACTTTATAAATCCTATTCATCCATGGTTTGGTTTACTCATTAAAAATAATTATTTTATGGTGGGCAGTATTCTAGGTATAGGAGATAAAATTTTGAAAAATATGGACAATGCCTGCCACCAGGAAGTTTTCACTCTAGTGTGGAGGAGATAAAAGAACAAATAATTATAAAGAAATAAAGAAAATAATTACAAACTGTGATGCTTTTATGAAAATAAAAGGTTGTTCTGATAAAAAATAAAAATTAGAATGCCAGAGAAAGAATATCTGGTTACATCCCATTTGAGCTGGGATGTTATGTTTGAATAGGTGCCATCCAGGGACAACACAGAAAGTACATGTCCAAAGAATTTCATGTATTTTAAGAAGAACAGAGAAATAAGTATAGCTGTAATGAAGTGACTAGCATAGGAGATGAGACAGGAGATTAAGGCAGAAGGCAGATTATGTCAAAGACTTGTACAGAATTTGGCATTTATTCTAAGTTCAAGGGGATCCATTGAAGGGCTTAATGAGAGCAGTGATGAGTGGCATAATTGATTTTATTTTTTGAAAAAAATTAATGGCTCCTATATGGAGAATGTATTGTCAAGAGTCAAGAACAGAAACAGGACTACCAGTTATGACTCTTTTACTATTAACCAGCCATGCAGTTTAACACTAAAGATAAGAGAATTAGAGGGATTCAAGCTATATTTTGGAGGAAGAACCAACAGGGGTAGATGGAATTCATGTGAAAGGTGAAGAAAATAAAATAATCAAAGATGACTCCAATTTATTTAGTTAAACATCTAGATAGGTAATGGTGCTATTTACTTAGGTGGAGAAACGTGGGAGGAACATATTCTGCTTTATCTGTTTCATTTGAATAGAGGGTGGGGTATATGAAGATGTGAACACATTATGTTTATAGAATTATAATTCAAAGAGAAAATGAGTATGGAGCTCGAAAAGATCTCAGGCATGGTGACACAGAAATGGGAGTCAATAATGAATTGTTAATATTATGCAACTTGATGAATTGATGGAGGAGATTATATGGAGAAGAGTGATTAAAATTGAACCCTGGTTTGGTATCGGGTGGTGGTAGTGATAGCACAACACTGTGAGCATAAATAACAGCATTGAAATATATATTTGAATGTGATTTAAAGGAGAAATTTTAGGTTGAATATATGTTATTAGAATAAAAATTAAAAGAAAAAATTCAACCCTGGTGCATTCCAATACATGGGGGATTAAATACAGGAAAAGAAAACAAGAGAAAGGAACAGAAAAGAAAGAGCCAATAAGAAAAATGAAGACATTGTAATATGCCCAAAACTAATAGAAGACTGTTTCTAGAATGGCAGCATAAAGTAAATAACAGGAAATTATACTTTAGAGTTTATGTGAACAGACCAAATGCCTGAGTTAATCTCATCTCCACTAACGACTTGGTAGATGGTCATGGGCATATTACTTATTCTCTTTATGACGCTCATTTTCCACTTCTGTAAAATGGTGATGAGAAGATGACAGACATCAGAATACTGTTGTGAGAATTAAATGAACTAATTTATATCATTTAGAGCATGATTGGTAGAGAACAAGCTCGTTATAGGACATTGCTCCTAAGGAAAGTATTAAAAACTATTTTAAGTGCTTCTGAGACGTTGAGTAACAGAAGGACCCAATTATTAAGTTGACTATTGGATTTGTCAAGATGGTGGTTGCTATTGCTATTTATCAGGCAGTTTTATTTGAGCAGTAAGGATGAGAGTCAAACTGGAGTGGTTTAAAAAGTGAACAAGAGGTATAACAATTGAAGACAGCATGTGTAGACAATTATATTGAGAAAGTATGTGTGTATAAGTATGTGTGTGTGTGTGTGTATGTGTGTAGGAGGGTGACTGGAAATGAATCTATAGGGTTAAATGAGAATTTTTATTAGATGTTAGACATTAAAACAGAATAATGGTCCCTGCTTTGATCAAAATGATGGATTGAGATCCCTCAGGATTCTATTTTTCTCAAAGCTCTAGAAAACATTTAAAGTACTGCAGTAACAGAGAAAGTGCCAAACCAAGAGAAAAGCTACTTAAAAGTTGGCCTCTTACCCACCCTTCAACAGCTCAATGTGAAGCTGGCCTGCGCTCCCAGTGTGGATTCCTAGTCCTGGTTCTGGAGGGATTGGAGTAACTCTGTGCACATACTGAGAGCATGTGTATATGGTCCAATCTGTCTAGTGGTGGCCCAAGGGTTTTACCATCCCAAAATCTGTCCAGAGTGTTAAAGGCAGTTCAGAGGGCTCTTCTACAGAACACTGTGGGAAAGCAGACATGAGAAAACTGTTTCCTAGACAAGAGAATACAGTCATATTCATGTAAGCAGGGGAATCCATAGGGCCACATGCAAATGCCCAAAGTAAGACACAGTCACAGCTCTTTGGCTTCAAGCTATTCTCTACACTCATCTTTTTGGATAAGCTCTGAAGGATAGAACTTGCACAGGTCAATCTGCAGTGCCTGGGAAAGAATTTTCTTTTTTTCCATCTTTTTTGTTTGTTTGTTAGATCCTGGCATTCAAGGTAAGCTCTATCATAACCCTAGCTGGATACAAATTTAAGGAAAAGACACTTTAATTCCAATAATAACACATTAAAATATCAAAATGTGCATATTTCAACAAAATATTATAAAATATACAAAGAAACAGGAAATGGTAGGTTAAGCAAAGGGAAAATATTAAAATCATCAATGAGGAGGACCATACCTAGGATATACTGGAAAAAACTTTTAAAATGTGGTCATAAAGATGTTCAAGAACTAAAGGAAAATATTGACAAAGAACTAAAGGAAATCAGGAAAACAAAAGATGAACACAAAGAGGATATCAATAGTCAGATGAAAATTATGAAAAAGAATACCACAGTTATAGAAATTTAAAATTCCCTAGAGGGGTTCAACAGCAGATTGGAACAGGCAGAAAATGGGATCAGTGAACTAAATGAAGATAAGACTATTGAAATCATCCAGTTTGAGGAGCAGGAAAAAGAAGGAATGGAGAAAATTGTACAGAGCCTGAGAAACTGTGAGACACCTGAAGAAGTGTACTCCTATATACATTGTGGGAAATTCAGAAGGAGAAGAAAGGAACAGAAAGAATATTCAAAGAAACAATGTCTGAAAAGTTCCAAAATTTAATAAAAGACTTAAATATGCATACATGTGTTCCGTGAACTCAAAACAAGATAGACCCAAACAGACCCACACGATGACATATTATAATCAAAATGTCAAATGCCAAAGATAAAGAGAGAATTCTGAAAGCTGCAAGAGAGAAGCAACATGTCCCATACAAGGGTGCTTCAATAAGATTAATTGCTGATTTCTCATTGAAAACCATGAAGGCAAGAAGACAGTGAGATGACATATTTAAAATGCTGAAAGCCAAAAATTGCCCATCAAAGGAATGCTAAGAGTTGTGGAGTCTTTCTTTGGGGAGTAATGAAATTGTCCTAAAATTTTTGACATGATGAATGTAAATCATTGAGATTATACTAAAAGGCATTGATTATACACTTTGGATAGATCATATGGTATGTGACTATATCTCAATAAAACTGCTTAATAAACAAATAAATAATTGTGCAAGAATAGCCAGAAATAACAGTTATATACACCATAGAGATTGAGAGGTGAGTAATTTTCTTTGTTTGTGTGTTTTTGTTTATTATTATTATTATTGAAATAATGAAAATGCTTTAATAATGACTGAAGTGATGAATACACAGTTATGTGATTATAACAGATACCATTGATTATACACTTTGGATAAATTATGTGCTTTATTAATAGGTATCAATAAAATTGATTAGTTTTAAAAAATTGCCTATCAAGAATTCTGTATCTGGCAAAACTCTTTCAAAAATGAGGGAGAAATTAAGACATATTCTCAGCTAAGCAAAAGCTGAGGGAGTTTTCCACCATTAGACCAGCTCTACAGAAAATGCTGTGGAGAATTCTAAAGGTTGAAAGAAAAGGAAACTAGGCCATAGATCAAAACTGCATTAAGAAATAACTATCTGCCATTAAAATGACTAAGGTAAATATAAAAGCCAGTACTCTTGTATTTTTCATTTGTAACTCTACTTTTTGCTTCCTACAGTATCTAAAGGGTAAATTCATAAAATGCATGATAAATCAGTAATTTTGGACTCAATGTATAAACATGCAATTTTGAAAAGAACTACATAATTGTGGGGGATAGAGAAGTATGGGAACATAATTTGTGTATGTCATTGAAGTTAAGTTTGTAAGTAAATGAAAATAATATAGATAAGATGATGTTTTTAAGCTCCATGGTAACTACAAAGAAAATATTGCAGAATATGCAAGGTCATAGAGAGAGAAATTAGAGTACAGTTTGTCTGGGGGAATAGGGAGTTAATGTATAACAAGCATAAGGTTTCTGTTTGAGATGGGAACGTTTTAGCAATGAAAGGTGGTGAGGGTACCACAACAGTGTAAATCTGAGTAATTCCACTGATTGGTATACTTAGCAGTCATTGAGATAGGAAAGTTTTTATTACTACAATTTAAAAAAAAAAAAAAAAAAAAAAAAAGAATGAGCAACTAAAGAGACCCTGACAATTAAATGCAATGCATGATCCTGGACAGGATCTTATAATGGAGGGGAAAAGGCCCAAAAGGAGATTTTGGTAATATATAAAACAACCGGAATATAAACTAAGCTTTATACCAATGTTAAATCCTTAAGTGTAACTGCACTTAAGGTGGTTACATAAGTAAATATCCTTGTTCCTAGGAAATGTACCTGGGAATATTAAATGATCAAGAGCATGATGTATACAACCTACACTCAAGTATTCAGAAAATGGATTGATAAATAGACAGACAGATAGATGGATGGGTAGATATATAGATGGATAGAATGATCTGGCAAATGTGGCACAATGTTAAAAGTGGTGATCTGGGTATCTGGGGACAGGGGCATGTTGGGGTTCTCTTTATGGTTTTTTATTATTATTTTTTTTGTCACTGTCCTAAAAGTATTTCAAATAAAAAGTTAAACACACACATACACACACACAAACACACACACAGAAAGGATGAATACTGGAGTAAAGTCCTAAAGAAGAAAATAAAATTTTCTTTATACAGTGGACCTTTAGAATGGAGACCTAGTTTTCTTTCAAGTGTGTGTGTGAATATATATATATAATATATGTTAATATATATAAATATATATTTAACAAATTTACTTCAAATTCACAAAAATAAAAGAACAGAAAAAGGCAGTTTAACAAGTTAATGAAACATTACTCCTAAAAAAGTTCTTTTTCAGGCACTTTTATCCATCTAATTCCAACTTCTAACTCAGTTGTTCCTTTAGTGTTCAGAAAGATACACACAGATACATGGGAAAATATAACTAATGTAATTTATGGACTGTAGTTAACAACAACATTGTAATGTTTTTGGAGCAAAAGCAAAGATGGGTCTATATTAATTCTAAATGTTAAAAAAAGAATATGGGATTTGGTTTTTGAGATATGAATATGATTAAGCATTTTTTTCTCTTCCTCATTCTTTTCATTAATAAGGAGACCTTGACTATGTCTTTTAACTAATCAGTGTTCATCTATGTATCCCTTCAGTATATTTCATTACCATTAATCACTAAGACATTCCTCATTAAGTCAGTATTCTTTCCAGTGCATCCATTGAACCAAATTCTTACTATCTCAAATTAAATGAGAAAAAATACATTGGCTAGCATAACTGAATTCCACGAATAGAACTAGCTTCAAATATGAATACAATGTCACAGACAATGTCATCGGATCTCTGTCTCTTTCTTCATTGCTCATCAGATACTGACAAAGTGATCAAAGGAATGGTGGCCAGTAGTCTAACATGCTCCTAGCTTAGAAAACCTGGGGGGGGGGGAGGCGAAATGTATTTTTAACAGTTTAAAGTTCACTAGGAAACTCTGACTTCTGTGGCTTCAGTCATGTACCATATATCAATACCTGAACACAGGCAGGAACTTAGAGTGCTTAAATTGGCCAGGACTCGGTCAAATGCCCATTTCTGAGATTTAGGAGAGATAGAGTCCACACCAAAATACAGGATAGGATAAAAATTGTTTATTACAGAAGGGAGAGAGGCAGTTTTCAAAGTAGTACTAGCTCATCACTCAAAACAAAACAGAAAATGTTAGTCATCCAACAAAAAAAAATGATTAGTTCATTGTCACAGTTGTAGTCTTACGTTCTCTTAGACTTGGTATACCAAGTATTATCCTTTCTTATGGTTACTAGAGAATGTGTTACAATGCTCTGCACTTACTCTTTTCCAAGTATACATTACTGTCTTGATTGCAAATCATATATTTAAATTCTGTTTATTTAAGTCTTTCCTATCCAGTATTTTTCCCCCTTTTATCATTTTCTTTCCTTTTGTTACACTATGCAGTTTTTGCTTCTTTCTCTACTCTGTGATTACCCAATTTTTGACCCCAGCCCAGTGAGGCTATTTTTATTACGCTCTTCTTGCTTCTCCCATTTTGATTGGTGGTTTCCTCTGCATATTGAATTTTCTATGGACTCTTCACTTCTAAGGAGAGATACTAGGTCATATCATATGGTTTCCTGGTCAGTCATTTCCCTAGTCAGTGGATAATTCTCTCTAGGCAAGACTACATTTTTGTATTTGTACTCCAAAAGGAAATAATGCATTTTGTACATAAAGATTCCAACTTCTTAAAGTACTCCAAGTGAAAGAAATTCCCTTACCCAAATTTAAGGAAAACTCTTACAGTAGGAAAAAAATCCCCTTTAAGTATTTCTTCCTATTTTCACCATTTTCAGATTTTGTGCTGTAAGAGTAGGAAAAAAGAAATCTGTTGTGCTATCAAGGTCTCACCAGAAAATGTTTAGCACTGTTTTGCAGAATATACAAAGGATATATATTTACTCTCTTTCTCAATGATCCAGTTTATTTTTCCTGAGAGAGAAATGGTGGCGACTATAGATGGGCATAGATGTGAAAGTAAGCTTTCAACATCCTCTCTTTGCCTAGTGACTGGGGCCTGTTCTATTAAAAAGTCAAAGTACTCTCACTGTAAAACAAAATACTCAAAAACATATTAAATACATATTTCAAAAAAATACACAATTGCAAAAAAAGATTTTCAGCCTACTTCTGAGTTATTTTGTATTCTTTAAAAGGTAACACTGCCTTATGTGTTTGGCTTCACACCTTTTGATCATTTATGTTTAAATAAATCTAAAACAAATGTTTTAATAAGAATAAAATAAAACAAATTCTGTGATAATTTTTCTTTCATTGTTTAATTATTAGTATTTTTCTTTATCACTGGTACTTAAAATAATAATGCAAACAAGCAATGCAATTAAACAATGGTCAAAATACCTGAATAGACATCTCTCTAAAAAAGATATATGAATGTCCAGAAAACATGTGAAAAGATGCTTGACATCATTAGCCATCAAGGAAATGAAAATCAACCCACAATTATATACCATTTTATATTCTTTAGAATGGCTGCTATTTAAAAAATGTAAGGGGTATGGATGTAGCTCATTGGTTGAGCACCTGCTTCCATGTATGAGGTCCCAGGTTCAATCCCTTGTACCTACTAAAAAAACAAAAAGTAAAATAGCAAGTGTTGGATAGGATGTAAAGAAATAGGAACACTCATTCACTGCTGGTGGCAATGTAAAATTATGCAGCCGCTGTGGAAGACAGCTTGGTGGTTCCTCGGAAGTTAAGTATAACACTAGCATATGATGTGGCAATTTCACTACTAGGTATATACCCAAAAGAATTGAAAGCAGGGACTCCAACAGATATTTTACACTGATGTTCATAACAGCATTATTCACAGTTTCTAAAAGATGGAAGAAATTCAAGTGTCCATCAACCAATGAATGGATAAATAAAATGTGGTATACACATACAATGGAATATTATTCAACTGTAAAAAGGAATGAAGTCCTGATACATGACACAAAATGGATGAAACTTGAAGACATCATGTTGAGTGAAATAAGCCAGACACAATAGGACAAATATTTTATGATATCACTGATCTGAAACAATTAGAAGCAGCAAACTCATAGAGTCAGAATCTAGAATATAGGTTCCAGGGTTGAGAGTGGGGATACAAAGTTAAGGCTTAAAATGTACAGGATTCCTATTTGAAATGATGGAAATGTTTAGGTAATGAATGGTGGTTATGGCAGCATAATCTTTTGAACATAATTACTAGCACTGAAATATATATTTGAATATCATTAAAAGGGGAAAATATTAGATTGTTTATTTAGTAACAGAAGAAAAATATTAAAAAAAAAAAAAATCCATGGAACTATACTAGGCAATAAACCGTAAGTTAAACCACGGGCTTTAATTAATAATACAATTATAAAAATGCACTGTCATCAATTATAACCGCTGTTCCACACCAATGCAAAGTCATCATGATTTTCTGTAAAACTGCTTCTCTAATAACACAATAATAATTATTATTATAATGCCGAGTGTCTTTGAATTGTAGAATGTTGACTCTCTGCAAGTGCTACAAAAGCAATCTTTTGATAAAGCAAGACTGAGATACCTAGTTTAGCAGAATCTTAGTAGTGTCTTGAACAGATGAGGATTTGGAAGTCTGGCTTAGGTGGGAGCTTGAATAGGATTGGACCAACTAGTGAATAAGAAATAAGGGTTAGGGAAGAGAACAAGAAGGTATTTCGAAGTAAGTCTTGAAGAGTAAACAGATGTTTGGTACTAGCTATTTTCCTGAGAAAGGGATATTTACTCTCATCAGGCTAAATTGTATTGTCTGGTGTTCAGAAAATTGGATTTTAGAAAAGTTCCTAAAACAAACAATAAAGTTGGATTCTCACCAGTAGAGCCATTTCATAACTCTTATGCAGATTAGGAATATAATAAATATAATTGGTGTCTTCTCAAGTTGTCATTTATGAGATTGAAAAAAGACAAATGATCAAAAAAACATCATCAACAAAACTGTGTTCTATTTTCTATGGCTAAATGGACATTCCTGCTAATTCATAGGTGAATAAAAAGCATACAATTTTTATGCTACTCTTGCTTTGCTTATACCAAGGGAGAGAATACAAGTGTGCCAGAGTGATGCAGCATAAGAAAGTCTTGACTAACGCTGATGACTTTGCAAATGGAAAGGGGCCATGTGCAAAGAATGCAGGTAATCTCCCTGAGCTGGTAAAAGGCAAGAAAACAATTTGTTCTCTACAGCTTCGTAAAGGAACACAGTCCTGACAACTCCTTGATTTCAGCCCAGTAAGACACATTTCAGACTTCTGACGTCCATAACTACGTAATAAAAATTTGAGTTGTTTAAGCCACTAACTTTGTGGTAATTTGCTACAGATGCAATAGAGATCTAATGCTGCTTTCTACTTGATTTCCTCTAAATTACGTGATTTTTCTTTACCAATGAATTAGCAGGAGTCCATTTAGCTAAAGAAAATAAAAGACATAGCTTTGTTGTTGCTGATGATGTTTTCTGCTTATTATTCTTTCTCAAACTTTTGTTGAAGAGTATTAAGTAGAGGTTACAACTTGAAGATGGGCAGGGTGCAGGTGGACCAAAAAAAGACTGGTTTTCTTCTCAGAAGCCATAATACATACTAGAAACTCTTAGCCTGGACCAAGGAGATAATACAATTATTAGAGAATATTGCTAATTTAAAATATATATAAAATTTATTTATTTATTTATTTATTTATTTAGAATTCAAATGTTTATTTTAGAAATATCTGATATTTAAAAATAATATGTGCATTTTGGGGTCATTGGAATTGTTCTGCATGGCATTGCAATGATGGATATAGGCCATTGTATATTTTGTCAAAACCTATAAAACTGTGAGGTGTAAAGTGTAAACCATAATGTAAACTAAAGACCATGCTTAGGAGCAGTGCTTCAAAGTGTGTTCATTAATTGTAACAAATGTACCACACCAATGAAAGATATTGTTAATGGTGGAAAGTGTGGGAGGGAGAGGGGATGACACATATGATAATCCCCTATATTTTTTTTTAACCTTTGATTTTTTATATATATTTTTGATTTATTGAAACATATCACTTGTACATGAACACACATAAACAATAAGTATATAGTAATAGTTGTGAACTTACAAAATAAACATACATAACATCATACCTCACACTACCACCAATACCTTGCATTGTTGTGAAACATATGTAACTAATGATTAAAGAGCATCCTCAAAGTATTACTATTAACCAAAGTATTTCCCCCCAACCCACCCTATTATTATCATTATTTTTTATATCATTATACATGAACATACATAAACAATAAATTTATAGTAAAAGTTGTGAACTTACAAAGCAAACATTCACAACATCACACAGGGGTCCCATACATCAACCCTCCACCAACACCCTGCATTGTCATGAGACATTTGTCACAAATTATGAAAGAATATTGTCAAAATCTTACTACTAATTATAGTCCTTATCTTACATTTGTTGTATTTCCCCCCAACCCACTCTATTATTATTTTTTAAATATATTTTTATGACAGAATTTGTAAACTTACCAAACAATCATGCACATGTGCAGAATTCCCAAACAACACCCCTCTAACAACACACCACACCCTGGTGGCATATTTCTTACAGATTATGAGATAATATCATCTGATTATTACCAGGTCCAAAGAGTACGTTTTGCATATATTTTCCATACTCCCCCATTATCAACAGTACATCTTTGACATAGATGCAAGAATATTGCATTATTACTGTTAACCACACGTCATAGGTCACTCCAGTTGTATTTTTCCCATGCTTCTCCACATTCCCACCACCGTGCAATAGTGATGTGCATCTGCTCTAGCTCACAAAGGACACTCTTGCATTTGTACCATCAACCACTATTCTCATTCAGTCCCTAGATTATTCTCTAGCTTTCTGTCAATTGGCATTTACATCCCTACACTACCCTTTTCAGCCACATCCCCATTTATAAACAGCTGTTGCTCACTATAATGTGTTACCATCAACTCTGTACATTTACCCACTTTTACAGTAAAGCTAATTAAAACTTATACATAGATTAAATATCAGTAGTCCATCTCAGTCTTCCTCTTATCTCCTTTAAGAATCTACAAACTGCCACCAAGTCTTAAAGATATTTTCCTACATTTTCTTCTAGAAGCTTTATGCTTCTTGCTTATATATTTAGGTTTTTTATTCATTTTGAGTTAATTTTTGTACGGTGTGAGATAGGGGTCCTCTTTCCTTCTTTTGCTATAGATATCCAGTTTTCTCAGCATCATTTTTTGAATGGACTGTTCTGCCTGAGCTGGGTGGGTTTGACAGGCTAGTCAAAAATCATTTGACAATAGATGTGAGGTTATGTTTTTTTAACCATTAATTCAGTTCCATTGGTCTATGTGTCTGTCTTTATGCCAGTACTATGCTGTTTTTACCACTGTCGCCAGGTAATATGACTGAAAGTACAGAAATGAGACTCTTCCGACTTTGCTTTTCCTTTTAAAGATGTTTCTGTCTATTCAGTACTCCTTACCTTCCAAATAAATTTGATAATCATGTTTTCCATTTATTTAAAAAATGATGGTGGAATTTTTATTGGGATTGCATTGAATCTGTATATCAATTTGAGTAGAATTGACATCTTATTGATATTTAGTCTTTCAATCCATGAGCATGGAATGTTCTTCCAATTATTTAGGTCTTTTTAAAAATTTCTTTTAACGATGAGTTGTAGTTTTCTGAATACAGGTGCTTTACATCATTGGTTAAGTTCATTCCTGAATATTGTATTTTCACCACTCTTTTGACACTTTTAGTCACTTTTATTGATATAATCTTCATTTCTAGGCTCTATTCCAGGCCTTCTTCTCCTGTCTTTTCTTTTCAGGCTGTAACACACCCTTTAGTATTTCCTACAAAGCAGGTCTCTTGGTTACAAACTCTCTCAGTTTCTGTTTATCTGTGAATATTCTAAAGTCACCCTCATTTTTGAAAGACAATCTTGCTGGATATGAGATTCTTGGCTGGAAGTTTTTATCTTGCAGTATCTTAAATACATCATACCACTGTCTTCTTGTCTCCATGGTTTCTGGTGAGAAATCAGCACTTAATCTTGTTGGGTATCTCTTATACATTATGTGCTGCTTTTCTCTTGCTGCTTTCAGAATTCTTTGTCTTTGGCATTTGACATTCAGATTAGTATGTGTCTCGGACTTGGTCTGTTCAGATTTTTTTCAGATGGGAGTTCGTTGTGCTTCTTGGACATGGATATCTTTGTTCTTCAATAGGGTTAAGAAATTTTCTACCATTGTTTCTTCAGCTATTTCTTCTGTCCCTTTTCCCTTTTCTTCTCCTTCTGGTACATCCATGACACATATGTTTCACATCTCTTGCTGTTCTATAGTTCCCTGAGAACTTGTTCAAGTTTTTCCAATCTTTTCTTCATCTGTTCTTTTGTATGTTCACTTTCTGAGGCCATTTCTTCAAGCTCACCAATCCTTTCTTCTGCCTCCTCAAATCTATTATATGATTCCAGTGTATTTTTAATTTCATTTATCACACCCTTCTTTCCCATAAGATCTGCTATTTTTCTATGTATGCTTTCAAATTCTTCTTTGTGCTCATCCAATATTTTCTTAATATCCTTAATTTCTTTAGCCATGTCATTGAATTTATTAAGGAGATTTGTTTGTACAGCTATGGCTAGTTGTCTCAAATCCTTTATGTCATTGGGAGGCTTATCTTGTTCCTTTAACTGGGCCATATCTTCCTATTTCTTGATGTGGATTGTAACTTTTTGTTGGTGTCTTGGCATCTGGCTTACTGGAGTATTTATTCTGGTGCAGGTTTCCTCTCTTTATAGTTTAGGGCTTCCTGGCCTTTCTCCCTTGCTGGTTGTATAGTGGGAGCAAAGGATGTAGTTGGTGATACAAGCTGTGGAGACTCAAGCTAACCTCATTGCCTCAAGGACCAATGAAGCTTCTCCCAACTTTCTCCTTTGCCAGGTGTAGGGACAGAGCCACAGTTGTATGGAATAATCCAACCCATGCAGGCCTAGACTGTGGTTGCCCAAAGAGACTAATGAAGTTTAACGCCCCTTTCTCTCTTGCCTGGGGCAGGGATGGAGCTGCAGGTGTGGGCCGAAATCTATGCAGTACAGGTCCAAGATGACCACATTTGCCTGGTAGACTTCTGATTATTGTCTGTGCCAGCTAAATGTACCTGCAATTACCTGGATAGGCTGGTGCAGGTCCTGTCAGCTTCCTTCCTGCTCGAGGTGGGGCTGAAGCCTAGGCTAGGACTGCAGGCCAATCTAGGTGAAAGAAACCGGTCTCTACCATCACTGTGATTTTCAGTCAGCCCAACTTCCCCTTCTGCTGGGGGTGGAGTCAAAATGGTGGCTACCAGCCTCCTTCTGATGTGGACAAACTGAAACTTTAGCTGTTCTTAGGGTTATACTTTAGCCAGCCGAATTTACTAATCAGTAGCTAAAATTGGTGGTCAACTGTCTCTTCCTCCCCTGTTTTTCGTAAATGGAACTTCCAATTCCTGCCACAGAATAGCTCCTGGGGTGGCTTGCACTGCCAAAGTAGGATGATCACTGGCCTCTACAGTATGGCCTGTAATTTCCCGGAAAGGCTGGTTTACCTCACCCCAGCTTCCTCTCTGCCCGAGGTAGGCCTGGGGCTTAGGCTGCAGCAGCAATCTGACCTAAATGGAAAGAAGCTGGTCCCTACCAGCTCTGTGATTTTCAATCAGCCCTGCTTCCCCTCATGTCAGGCGCAGAGATAAGGTGGTAGCCACCAGCCTCTTTCTGACTTGGACAGGTTCAAACTTTAGCTGTTCTTAGGATTATACTTTAGTCCGCCGAATTTACTAATCAGTAGTTGAAGTTGGTTCCCAATCGTCTCTTCATCCCCCATTTTGGGAAGTGAAGCTTTCAATTCCAGTTGTGGAACAGCTCCGGAGGTGGTCTGTGTCTCCAGTGGAGGATAGGTACCAGCCTCCATGACGTATTCTACTAAAGAATTTCTCTGCAGATGGGCACTGTCCTCCTTCTATTCTTTCAAGGATATTGCAGGATGCACTTTTGGTCTCCTGGAGCCCCGAAACAAGTGCTCTAGGTAGCTCTGGATGATCACCAACTGCTCCATAGCAGGAGCTGATTCTAGGAGCTCTTTACTCTGCCACCATCTTGCTGGTTGTCTCTAATAAATTTCTTTTTAAAGAGACTTTAGTTTACAAAAAAGTTATATCAAAAGTATTAGGGATTCCCATATACCCCCTTCCTATCCCACATCATCCTTAATTTTTTTTAAATGTAGCAGTACAATTTATTATGACGTGTCTGTAAACGCCACTCATTAAAAGAATACACATTTTTAAAATGACTAACTTGTGGTAAGGACTAACCTAACTACTGTAATAATCTAAAATAAAAACCATCATTGTGACATTTATCAGCACTTCACACAACAAACAAATACTGAAGGAGGCAACTACCACTGTTATAACTTCTTTAAACCCAAAAACTTAAGCACAAATCAGAATTAAGAGAAACTTCAAAATGTTTACATTTTCATGCAGTTTTGGCTGGACTTTCAAAGATTCCACGTATAACAAAACCACAACTATAAAACAAAATGAATATTAAAAACATTTAAGCCTTGTGACAAACTTACTCTACCGAAGCAAGGAGAACAAAGTGAATAGTAACAACAGTATATTTCTAGGAGAAAAAGCAATCAGTTGTTCCCTTTATCATAAAACAAATGTCAGTGAATCAACATTTTAATAACAGTGATCAAGTTATTTACGATTCAAAAATTTGCCTATCAAGTTGTGTCTTTAAAATGTATCCATCCATATACTTGGATTAAATTAAATTCATACATCAAAAACATTTTGCTCAGAATTCTAGTCTTAAGTATAAACCATAACTTATCAAAACATAGTCCAATCACTATACAATTATGCTACCATTTATATTTACATGCTTCATTTGAAATATTTATCTTACAATCAAGAGTTTTGCCCTGTTTCTCCAGAATAAATGTCTCTATATGTAAAACTTTAAATAATAATCAAAAGAGAGATTCAAATAATTCATGCTATGCATTTTCCTTCGTTTGGGCTTTGATAAAAACGGAACCATCTGGTGTTGGAGCACCATCTTCCTTCTCAGTTACAGTCTCTACAGTCCCAGAAGCAGGCACAATAACCATTGTTTTATTTGTTGAAGCTATCTTCTGTTTCTCAGCAATAGCTGCACAAACAGCAACAATCTCATCACTTTCAAAGCCATAGTCAGGAATTAACTTTGATGAGAAAACTGTTATTTCTGCTGCTGATTCACTCTTTTCAATCCTCTGTGTCACTTTCTGCTGCTCCTGGTGTGTTCTTGCCCAAAAAAGGTCTTCATTCCATATTTCAGAGTTGTTTGGATAGATGTGAAGGGCTACTTGAAAACTTTGAATTGCTTCGTCCATTTTGGCCTTCAGCTCTCTGTTGTCATATTGTTATATTTTCTGTCTTCTTATCACTTAGTTTACTCTTCCTAATAATATTCATTACTAAACTCTTCTCAAAATCTCTCACCCTTGTTTTTTCCTTTCAGGCTGCAGTACCCCCTTTATAGTATCTCTTGCAAATCTGGTCTTTTGGTAATGTATTCTATCAGTTTTTGTTTATCTGTGAGGACTTTGAACTCATCCTCATTTTTGAAGGACAGCTTTGACGGATACAGAATTCTTGGCTGCAGTTTTTCTCTTTCAGTACCTTAAATACATCATACCATTTTCTTCTCTCCTGCATGGTTTCTGATGAGAGATCATCACTTAATCTTATCAAGGTTCCCTTCTTCCCTTGTATGCAATACTTTGCTTTTCTCTTGCTACTTTCAGAATCCTCTATCTCTGATATTTGTCATTCTGAATAGTAGGTGTCTCAGAGTAGGTCTATTCAGATTTATTCTGTTTGGAGTGTGTTATCCTTCTTGGATATTGATATGTTTGTCCTTCATAAGGGTTGGGAATTTTTCTGTCATTTTGTCCTTGGATATTCTTTCTGCCCCTTTTCCATTCTCTTTTCCTTCTAGGACACCAATAATGCTAATGTTTGTGCATTTTGCATTTTCATTCAGTTCTCTGAGGCTCTGTTCCATTTCTTCCATTCTCTTCTCTTTTGTTCTTCTGTTTTATCCAGTTCAAATGTTCTGTCTTTGATATCCCTAATTCTGTCTTCAAGCAATTCAAATCTGCTCTTATGAGCCTCTAATGTATTTTTTAATCTTGTCCATCATGTCTTTCATTCCCATAAGGTCTGTTACTTTTCTTTGCAGACTTTTAAATTGTTCTTTATATTCTTCCAGTATCTCCTTAATATCTTATATTTCTTTAGTCATATTTTCTTTAAAATTTTTTAAGTGATTTAGGAGATTTTTGTGATTATCACTGATTAATTGTATTAACTCCTGTATCTCTTCAAGATATTTGGTTTGTCCTTTTGCCTGGGCCATCTCTTCCTCTTTCCTAGTAATTTTTGCTGATGTCTAGGCATCTGAATATTTTGGTGTATTTACTCTAATGGCTAATTTCTTTCTCTTGTCTATTGTTTCTTTTTCTCCACAGTTCTTCTTTGATATTTGGCTCAACTTATTCTCAGTCTTTAAAATTGCTCAGCTTAAGTTTTCAAAATGGGGCCTAGGACTCACTAGTGGGGCGCAGATTTTCTTCAGTGGTTACATACAGATAGTGCAGTTTTTGTCCATGCAGTTTCCAGACTGGCCAGCAGATTGTGCTAGTCAGCACACTTTTCCATGGAGGTGTTTCAATCTTGGCTTTCCTGTGTTGAATCTCCAGATTGAGGATTCAAAGTGGGCTCTGCTGGCCAAATTTACTGAAGCAAAGCACCCCAACCTCCCCTCTCTTTTCTCTTGAAATGGTTGACAGGGAGGAAGATGTCTGTTCCCCTCTCAGTTGGCTACAGTGACCCAGGAGTTTTACCCCCACTTAATATCCAGGCAGTGGGGGAGGGGAGCCTTTCCCGGTACCACAGGAGCTTGGTAACTCACTTTTGTCATTTTGGCTTCTTCGTCTCTCTGTCCCTCACCCTCCTGTGAGTTGTGTAGCATTAACTTGATCTGCTGACCCCCAAAACAGGTCCCTCAGAAAGCTTTGGCTCTTTCTCTGTTGTTGTATTTAGCGCATTCAGTTCTCCCTGTTAGTCCATTGCCATCTTCCCACAATCCCCTCTGTATTGCTAATTTTAAACCGATCATAAATGCAACCACAGAGGTGAAATTTCAGCAATTAAAGGCCATTTGGTATAAATATTCTGTAGATGCTTGCTATAATACTTGATATATTCCATTTTCAGTTGTGACCCAAATCTCTGGTATTCTGATGTTCCATCTTCTAATTAATATCCTTTTAATATCACTCACTGGGATTTAGAAGTAGAGAGAGAATTTAAAGTCAGATGCCCATCTTGAAGGATAGCAAATGTACTTATACTCTTTTTTTTACCTTTTAAGTATCTGCCTTTCTAATGAAAAATAGTAGTTGGTTGTGAGAACTCAAGAATTTTTGACCAGATACTATTCAATCCTTAGAAAATAAGTTTAAGGACCTTTTCAGCAGCTCATCAGTCTAGAGAAAATACTTTCACTAGAAAATGTTAGAGTCAGAGAAACCATTGTGTCCTGAGTAACTGGCTGTAAAATGAAAAGCTAATAAAATAGGCTTTTGCTTTCCTGCCTTCACAAACACCCAGGATAACACAAGCAGTGTTTTGCCTTTGTGTGCAATTACTTATGGCCTGCAGAGTACTCTGTCAACTTTCTAGTCCCAATTCCTCCCGTTTTCCTGTAACTTTTACAACTTCTGTTTCACAAAAAGGGCTATACATCTTCATCTGACTTCATCTGATGAGTAACCTAGGCTGCCTTCTATTCTTTTTTTAGATTTATAACAGTTAACCCTTCATGAAGAGGAGCACTGATCCTCTTAATACATTACTCATTAGCTACCATACCACTAATAACCTATCAGTAGCTTGCTGGCAAATATGCAATAGACAGCCCCAATAAAATGCAAATGAAACCTTATTCTCAACCTTTCTCCTGATAGCTGATTCTAACCCCCATGCCTGTGATCAACATATTTTAATACTCAAGTGATACAGATTAGAATATTTTTCTTAATAGGATGACAACTTTAGAAAAACTGGTCCAGATTTTACGTATGCAAAAACAAAACAAAACAGAAAAACAAAACATTACTTAGATTTGGTTGGCCATCATGCTAAGACTGTTCACATTAAATTTCCTTGACTTACTGTTTTCACCCATTTTTATGGGTGATATGTACAATTTTCCTGAGAGCATTCTCTGCCAAAGGTAAGTTTATATTCCAGAACGCTACAAAGTCAAACTCTGGAATAAATTAATTCATGTTCCTTGGGATCTCTGAAATTAAAAGAATTCCTAAACACATCCCATATAACTAGATTGCACTGGGTAAAAGAATGTCTATTCTAGCCAGTCAAAAGAGCACAAATACTTGTATGCAAGGTGGGATTTAACTTCAAATTAAGCACACCTTTGCCCAATTTAAACAGTTGAAGAGCCAAATTATTGATTTTCAATCATGTAAAACCTGGCACATTAAGTCTGTCTGCCTGTCAGAGACCAACCTGAAATGCCAGTACAATACTTCAGAGATTTGCTTTACATCATGGGAATACATTGATATTCAAGCCAGTTAATAAAATAACAGTTACTCTAATTCCTACACAATAAAATGACATCGTTAATTAACCTTAAGTCAGAGCACTTTAAAAATAAAAACATATGTGCATCTTTCCTGCAAAGTTTTTGCAGAATGGAAGAGCAGTACCTAATAACTCCAACATATGGTGAAGGTACAAACAATATGTGGGAAACTGACTTTTAGAACCTCGAAGAGTGAAAGATCATTGCATACATAATAACTGTAAATTTTAAAGGAATGCTAATTGGATAGGGATCTAATGAATGGTACCTGATTGGCAGTAGCAGGGAAAGAAGTCCCTAGTGTTCAAATATAAAACTTAGTAATGGGAGCAGAGGTGGCTCAAGCATTTGGGTGCCTCCCTTCCATATGGGAGGTCCCAGTCGGTTCCCAGTGACAACTGATAATAAGACGAGCACACAACGAACACAGAAAAACCACACCACAGAGGAGGGAGGTTAGAGTTTTGATCCTGGAGGCCAAGAAGTAAACACACAGCGAAGTAGATACATGAGGAAGGAGAGAAGTCTCCATTAAACACGGCAGAGGCCCTGGATTGAGAGACGAGCCATTTTCCTGATAGGCTATAGCTGGCCTTGTGGAGAGAGCAGAGTGGCTCAGCCCAAAAAGAAACGAGCCCCGGGAAGGGAGGAACCCAGGAAGCCTGAACCATTGCAGATATTGGCAGTCATCTTGCTCGAACACGTGGCAACAGACTTTGGTGAGCGAAGTAACTTATGCTTTATGGCCTGGTAACTGTAAACTTCCACCCCAAATAAATACCCTTTATAAAAGCCAAAAGATTTCTGGTATTTTGCATCAGCACCCCTTTGGCTGACTAATACACCCAGTTACAAATCTATAGAAAAAAAATGTCATGTAAAAGAAAAGTGGGAATTTGCAATGACTAAGATTACCACCACTTTGAGGAAGAAGTCAATTTCTATTCCACAGAGAAGAAAAGGAAAAACAGAGGTTCTCTGCAGGAGGAAGCAGATGTCTTAAGAAGATGAAGATTCAGCAGTTGCAGCATTCATGCATGCAAAAACATTCACCAGAAATGTCTAGATAAGCATGTGACATTCATTTGGCTGTAACAATTGAATGAGCACATATTGTTATGTGGAGTCAATAAATTTTAAAATTTGTATGCTGTGCCAACAATAATTTAAGCCAGCTCTCTCTCTTCAATTGTTGAGTAATTTGTTTTGACTAAGAATATCTGTTCTTGTGAAATTAATTCCCTGAAAAAAGAAATCTTGATTGTTGTGGTATCTTTAAGAAAGTGTACCTAATGTGTAGGATAGTTCTGGAATATGCAAATCACAAGAAAACTCTAAGGACTATTTTTCTCTTTCAGAAACAATTAGGCACTAAAGATTGGGCCTCTTGTAGAAATTTGAATTTCTTTTAATTCACATTTAAATGTTCAAAATTGTCCTCACAGAGCTAAGCTGGGTCCGGCAGGGCTTCCAACACAATAAGCTGACTCAGCTTTTTTGCTATGAACCCTGTGGTCCTGTTTTAAAACCTTCCTCCCAATCCAGAATCCTCTTTTCCTCTTAACTTTCCATTTGTGCAGTGAAGGGTTAACTTAGCAGGCATGGGTTGCCCAAAATCCTGCATAATCCGAAGGTCTTCAGGACTGGACTGTACTGGCTCCTGGGGGATAACCTCTGAGTCCTAGCAATATCCTGCATAAATTGATTGCATTTATATACCTGATTTATTTATATATGCATGCATGCTTTTATATATATATATATATATATATATATTTTTTATTAGAGAAGTTGTGAGCTCTCAAAACAATCATGCATAATGTGCAGAATTCCTATACACCACCTCTCCACAACAATTTACATTGCTGTGGAACATTTGCTACAGGTTATGAAAGAACATCATCGGACTATTACCACTAACTATGGCCCATAGTATGCATTTGATATATTTTTCCATACTTTTACATAGTTGACACCATGTATTAGTATTGAACATTTGTTATAGTTCGTGAGATAACTCTTTCATATTTGTACTGTTAACCACAGTACACCTTCCACCACATGGTTCACTGAGTTATACAGTCTCATGAATTGTACAATCCATCTGAAGTGTATGCATACATGCATTTATTCATTCAAATCATGTTATTCATCAAACTTCTTCTGTGTATCAAGCTCAGAGGTAAGAAGCTTGAAGTCAAGAAGACAAAGAGGAATGGATACTTACCTGGCAGGGGAGATACCGTGATCATGAAGGTGGTTTTCCCAGAGTGAGGGTTATCCATTGCCCTCTGGATGTGCTAACCCCTGCGATTTCCCCAAATGCGGGAAACTAGTGGTAGTGGGGGACTGCGTTCACGCTCTCTTCTATTATTAAAAAAAAAACAAAAAAAAAAAAGAGGAATGGGCCTCTCCGAGGACACATCTTTAAAAGGATGTCAGTATATATCATAAAAATTAGAACTAGTACAATGGTTTTGCAACAGGGCTTCTCAGTTTAGTGACTGCCTTGAGCTCCCGTGGACAAAACACAGTATGTGTGCACATACAAACTCTCTTGCTGCAATATGCTTCCTAATAACTCGTTGGCCAAAGTAAGCCCCTGTGATTGGAAGGGGCTACACATGAGCATAGATGCCAGAAGTTCTAACAATGATTAATTGGGATCCATCAATGTAATATTCTATCACAGCCACACTTTTTTCTCTAACTCCATTGCACCTTTTACTGTCTATGGAATTCAATTTATTCATTTTAAATCACAATTAGTAGTTCCTTTATATTGATTGATTCATTCATCAGATTTTTATGGACAAATTCCTTAAGAGCTAAACATAAAATAGTTAATAAAACAGAACCTCTGATGTGTATTGTTTTTTTCTATTACATTGGGGGAATCAGAAAATAAACAGCAAACAAGCAAATCAGTTATTTAAGAAAATGATCTATGCTATGAAGATCAAACTGAATAATGGAAGAGAGATTGGGCAGGAGAAAAAATTAAATAAGTTGTTCAGCAAAATCTCTCAGGTGAGATGGTATTTGACCAATGATGTGAATGACTAGAAAGAATCAAATAGGCAAAGATCAGGGGGAAAACATACCTGTCAGGTAGAAGAGAAAGCCTAAGGGTTGTGAGACAGGAATGAATACATGTTCCAGGGATAGATTGGAGGCGAGCATGACTGGAAGTTAGATAAAGAGTAGAAAATGGTAGAAGATGAGGATATTGAATTAACAGAAGTAAGATTTTATAGGCTATGCTTTGAAGGGATATTTTAGTTGAAGTGTTCACCTTTCCATGAAAACTGGGTGCAAGCCTAGCAATTAATTTCTAAGTCTTATACAATTTTGTACTCTGCAGAGCCTAGAGAAAGAAATAAAATGAGGCAGGGAATTACATATATTAAATACTTACTAGGTGTTAAAACAGTATTAGACTTATAGTTGGTCCTGGGCAAATAATTGAGGGGAGGAGAAATACAAAATGATTTAGATATCAAAGCTTTCCTTCTTTCATATGACCTTTATTTAAAATTCTTACTGTAACCTACCTTTTGACTGAGTTATTCATTCTTTTTTTGGTGGTGGATTGGGGGTGGGGAGGAAGGTATGGTTTCCATGCTTCAGTTCAGTCAAGCTTCCCAGCAACAGGCATTTGGTTGCTGTTGTTTCAATTGCACAATATCTTTCAGAGAATAAAAGTTCATTTCAGACAGTTGACATTGGTTTTGTACTGATTCAAGGGAATGCTTTTGCAAAGTGAGTGGTCTTACCAAAAAGTTCAAAACCTATATTTTCAGCCAGCTCAAGGAACTGGTTATCCGTGTAGGATCATTCTTTTCCGTTTTCCCTTGCATATTTTACTCCCAAGCCACTTCACCGGAAATAGCCATTCCACTTATGACGAGCAAGTGAAAACTAAAATATAAACTGTAGTCCATGGTTAGAAGCAATGCTTCAATATGTGTTCATCAATTGTAACAAAAGTACCACGCTAATGAGGGATGTTGTTGATGTGGGAAAGTGTGAAAGGGGGAGGGATTGGGACATATGGGAATCCCTTATATTTTTTATGTAACATTTATGTAACCTAAAGCTACTTTAAAAAATTAAAAAAAAAAAAAAAAAAAAGTCTTACCAAATACTCAGGATAAAGTAACCTATGTTGTGACACAGGAAAGATAGAATTCAAAGATAAATAAGCACTCTGCAAAAACACCCGCTGCATCCCTTACCTGGGGGCACTGGATCATTTCTCTCAAACTGAGGAAGATCACATATTTGTTTTTTAAAATAAAACATCATGGCATGTTTTCAAAATGGATTTTAAAGTGGCTGCCTGGGTGACTATCTTGATGGCATATGAATGTTATGGTACTGCTAGTTAGAGATTTTATTTCAGTATAGGCAGGCTTTTATTTCTGTTCACTAATAGTTTAGGGAACCATATACCATCTGTGGGATTTAATGTTTAATCATCTTTTATATAATAAATGTACTTAATGAGAACAAGCTTATGTGAAATAATTCAAACACTATGCAAAACTGCATGGATTTAAGAGCCCATTTTCCCTTCCCCATGGGTTCCACACCAATCCTACCATGCTCTCAAATGGTAGTCATTGTTTACAATTTGATTTTCTTTCTAGACCTTTACTATAGGCTCGCACATAGGTATTTACACAGACACATGTACACACCACACACACATATATGCACAGCTCTATGTCATTATTTTTTAAATGTAAATTGGAAAGGTTATCTGCTTTACTTTAAAGCATGTTGTAGAGATCTGTCCATGAAAGTAAATTTAAATTCACCTCATTTGTTTAAAACTTTACTTGAAATTTTAGGTGTGAATGTCCCATAATTTACTTTGCTAATTAATTAATCTTATATTGATAGGTGTGTGTGTATATATACATATAGTTTTAATATTTTTCTTTTTGTAAGATTTAACATTCTTTTATATAATTTTTCTCCCCATATGAACTTAAACATTGAATTCAAACTTTTTACCAAAACCAAACCTAAAATTTCAATGTTTCTAATTAAATGAAAGTTTAAAAATTGAATTTTTTCATAAAAAAATTCATGTAACAAATCTGCAAATGCACATCATCCATTAGTAATATATGTTAAAAGGTAAAAAATTCTATGGTAGGGATTAGGCTTTGTATTTTATTTTTTCAAAAATAAGCTTCTTATATATTACTAATGTTTCATGGATTTAATGATTTGGGCTGAAAATAGTGTGCACTAATCATTGACAGGGCAATTATTTTGTCTGTTACTATAATATCCAAGTGATGGGAAAGACTGGAGATTCAATAAAGGGGGAGCATTTGGTTCATTTTAGTAGCCAATAGAAAGGTTACTTTCTCCAAATATTTGCTAGATAGATGCTGGCTTAATGTTAAGAAAAATAAATACAAGAAGTTAATTATGAAAATAAGAGTAAACAATTAATACCCCAGAATGGAGTTTAGTTTTCTTTGCAAATATCTCATGTTTTCTAGTAGAATTTTATTCTTTATATTTTTTCAGTTATGACTATGGTGCTTTTTTAATAGTTTTATAACTTCTGAAATAGGCGCCAAGGTTTGTTTTCTTCTTTTTAGATAGCCAATTGTACCTGTATCACTTATCCTTTCTTCACTGAATTTTAGAGGAATATTTACCATAAAATTAACATGACTGTATATGCATGAATCAGTTTCTGTATTCTATCACAATTGGATTTTTCTCTATTACTGCACCCTTGCTGCTTTATTTTAATTAGCCTTATCTTTGTAATAAGACTGGATATTTGGTTGTGTAATTAGCCCAGCTTTGTATTCTGCTTCAAGACTATCTTGGCTATTTTAAGAATTTTGTGTTTTCATACAAATTTTAGAATCAGCTTGTCAATATTCACAAACATGCTGGGACATTTTTAAGATTGCATTGAAAATGGTGACCAATTTGAAGATCATTTACATTTTAAAAATATTGAATCTAGCCGTGAACATGATATATCTTTCTATTTATTTGTCTTTAATTTTTCTCTGTAGTTCTTGGAGTAGAGATTTTGTACATCTTTTGAAAAATGTATTCCCAGGTATTAGTTGGTTTTGATGCTACTGTGTATCTTAATTTCACTTTCTGATTATATATTTAAAATTGTTATATCTTCCTGAATAATTATCCATTTTATCATTATGTGGTGTCCCTCTTTATCTCTAGTGATATTTCTTGTCTGAAAGCCACTTTGATTATATTAATATAGCTATTCCATCTTTCATTTGGTTACAGTTTGCACAGTATATCTTCTTTTTTCCTTTTATTTTCAATCTATTTGTATCTTTAAATCTAAAGCATGTATCTTACAGGTAGCATAAGTTTGCATCTTGCTTTTTATAAAAAGAAATGCAGTCTGACAATCTTGACTTTTGAATGGAGGGTAGTCCATTTGCCTTTAACATAATTATTCATATAGTTTGATTTTTAATTACCAGTTTATTATTTTAAAATGCTTTTAAATTGCTCAAATCTTTTAAAACCTGGAAACTCATTTGGAAAAAGTGATAACTCAAAATGTAAATTTTCTAGAACAGGTGTTAACAAATTTTGGTAAGTAGGTCAAATATAACTTATCAATTTGTTTTGGTCAACTAGTTTTAGTGGAACATAGTCACATTTATTTATGATTTGTCTATGGCTGATTTTATGCTACAAAAGCAAACTCATGAAGTGGCTACAGAGATCATATAGCCCTTTCCAAAAGAATTTCCTAGTCCCTGTTTTAGAAGGTCAAAACTCCCCAGAATATCACATTAAAAGTTAAATTGAGGGGTCCTGCCCCAGTCAAAATAGCAGAGTGAAACACTTCAGTCCTCTGTTCCCCTAGAGAAGTTTTGAATAATTAGCAAGAACTGACAGAAACATCTTTCTAAAAGCCCTAGAAAACAGTTATAGGTCAGCAGTAACAGAGCAAGCATCAAATCAAGAAAAAGGCCACTGAAAATAAGTAGGATTTCCTGAAGCCCTCCCCATCCCGTTGCTGGCTTGGCAGAGAGCTGGCCAATGCTCCTAGTGTGGATCCATGATCCCAGTTACAGAGGAAGCAGAGTAACCCTTCTGCACCTTTTGGGATCATTTATGGCCAGCCCAATCTATCTGGTGGTGGCCTGAGGGACTCACTCTCCCAGAACTTGCCCTGCATATAGAAGATAGCTCACCAAGCTTACCTATAGAAACCTGTAGGAGATCAACCAAGTCGTGCTGCCTAGGGAAAGGGATTGTTGATTGTAGAATATACAGTATAGTGTCCTGGCCCATGAAGAAACTGCTTCTAAGGGAATAAGGGACATTGACCCATGTAAATGGGGGGATTCCTAGGGCCACACTTGCATTCCCAAAACAAGAGGCATATGAAGAAAGGATCTGGGAGAACCTTAGGCTTTGAGTTAGATGTATTCTCTAAATTCATTGTATGGTTAAGCCCTTCAGAAGAACAGTCACAGTCGTCAATCTTCAAAGGCTAGGATAGGTGTTGTCACTTTTTCCCTTCTTCCTTCCTTCCTTCTTGTCAATCTTCAAAGACTAGGATAGGTGTTGTCACTTTTTCCCTTCTTCCTTCCTTCCTTCCTTCCTTCCTTCCTTCCTTCCTTCCTTCCTT